>PPNI02000007.1:0-83939 GCA_003707195.2 Phaffomyces antillensis
ACAATAAAGAAAGCGTCTTCAAAAATTACAACTCCACTTCCATTCGAAAATAAAGAAAAAAGAAAAAAAACATTCAAATGTGCAATTGAACTTTACCAGATCAGAGTCTCAGTCATGGGTAGCAATCAATTTAAAAGAAAGTACTTAAATGGTAAATCAGGTTCTGATATGGACAAATTTTATAAATTTGCTTTTGCTGGTACTGGAAGATGACCAACAAATTTTTACAGCTAAGTACCAAATGTATATATCACTTATCTATTCACAAATTTGATAAGAAACATACATTGAAGGGAGTGTCGCTAAAACCATCTCTATATTGCTATCAAAAATAATGGGATAAAACCCATATTTGTGATATCAGTTCATAAGTAACATTACAGAAATCTAACAAACTTGACACACACGTTGGTAATAAATTATTCAATCATCATCATCATCATCATCATCACTCTCATATTCATTTACTAAAGATACTGGTTTTTGAATATCTTGTTTTTCCAAAAGACTTAAATAGTTTAATGAAGTTCTATTAAAAGTTGTTGTATTGTTATTATTATTATTGTAATTGTTCTTTGGATCACTGGAGGTCACACTTCCAAAGTTTTCTGTATTGTTAATGCCTTGATTCTCTTTATTGCCATCTTTAGTATATTCGATTGAGGCTATTTCATCACTTTTAGCCAACCCATCATTAACTTTGATCAATTTAACATCATCCACATTATTACCATCATCGGTTGATTGAATCAACTTCTCAGATTTTAATCTTTTACTCAATAAACCACGTATCACCGACTCATTATATTCTTCTAACTCTCTTTTTTTCAATTTTTGTGCAACTGGATTAGGATCTTCATTTGCCCATTTGATCACTAATACATTATCATCACCATCATTTAATGATTGTCCAATCATTGCTTCTTTGGCAAATTGTGCATTATGTTCATTTTTATATGAGATAAATGCACAATTTTTATTATTGATTAAATTGATTTTTTTGATTTTACCAAATGATTTGAATTTCGAATTTAGTTGATCTTGTGTATGTTTATCAATTTTCAGGCCACCTATATATAGTGTTGTATTTATATTGTTGAATGAACCGACACCGTTCATGTCATCTCTATAGTCACTGAATTTTTCTCGACCAAAACAATCTATCGAAATTGGGAAAACATCAGAATCTTGTGGAATTCGATGTAAATATTCACATTTTTTACCTTTTATGCACATCCCTTTGGCAAAATAAATACAAAATAGTTGCTGTGCTGTAGATTTGGATTTATCAGCATTAGTGTATCCTGAATCTTTCTCAACATTTATCTGATATTTTGATTTGACTAATGATGGATTTGATGAATCGCCACCAGACCATTTATTATACCAAATATTAAATACTGTTCCAGCTTGTGGGGGTAAGGTTTCTTCAAAATCATCTGGGTTAGCCTGAACTCTAGCTGGTTTTGTGAGACTCATGATCGTATTGGTACTGTAGAATATATTTTTTATTTTTGTATATTGTGTCAATTTTTTCTTTTCAAACTGGTACGGCCAGATAAAAATTCAGAGATCGATCATACAAGGTAATTGAATAAAAGCTATATACATTTTATACCATTTAAAAATCCAAACAAAAAAAACTCATTAATACGTTAATAAATAAACTTTTAATCTTCCTTGTAACCTCTCCTAATCTATTCATTTTTTTCGTTAATTTTATCGAAATTAATTTCATCCAAAATTTCTTTGGCACCTAATTCAATTAATTTCAAAGCTAATAATTCACCAATTTTACTTGCTTGGTTTTTATAATCTATTTCATCATTATGGAAATCAATTTTGGCGGTGATTTCATTTTCAACATGTTTTGAACCATCAATTGAAATGACGATACTTTTCAAATTCAATTCATTTGTTGATTCGTCGAATTTAGATTCAACACCAATTGGTACTGAACAACCGCCTTCTAAAGTTCTTAATAATGCACGTTCTGATAAACAACAAACAGTTGCATTCACATCTTCAATGGATTTAAGGATAGACTTCATTATCAAATCATTTGATCTAATTTCAATACCTAAGGCACCTTGTCCAACAGCATGATACATTATTGATGAATCTAATCTTTGTGTGATTCTGTGATCTAAGTTCAATCTTGTTAAACCAGCAGTGGCTAAGATTATACATTCAAATGGGGTAGTTGGATCATCTAATTTAGAGATTCTTGTCTGTAAATTACCTCTAATACTTTGGAAAATTAAATTTGGATAATTTTTCTTCAATTGAGCAGATCTTCTAACTGATGAAGTACCAACAATGGAACCATTTGGTAAGTCTGCTAAAGATTTATATTTGGAATATGAAGCCATTAACACGGCATCTGAAGGATCTTCTCTTTTTATAATACAACCTAATTCGAATTCTTCGGGTAAATTGGTTGGCATATCTTTTAAAGAATGAACAATAAGATCCAATTGATTATAGTCACCTAAATCCTGTAATAATAAGATTTCTAATTCCTTTGTCCATAAAGATTTACCCCCAAATGAATATAAAGGTTTGTTTTGAACTTGATCACCTAAAGTGGTCAAAGCTAAAATTGGTAGAGAAATCATTGGGAATTGCTCTTTTATTTGTTGTTTGATGATTCTTGACTGAGCAATAGCCAATTTAGATTTTCTACCACCAATAAATATTTCATTTGGAATATATGGTAGATTTAAAGATTTTGATAAATTTATAGAACGATTTAATTGATCATCTGAGATATTAGTAGATACTTGATCATCTTCGAATATGATTGAGTCAGAAGTCGAGGAGCTGTTCGAGTTTGTTGAAGAGGAAGAAGGAGAAATACTTCTTCTTGGGGATGATGATGTATTATTTAACGGCATTGTTCTGTAGGTGCTTGAAGGGTTGAAAAATTGTGTTTTTTGGTCCATTGAGGAAAGCATTGTGTAGTACTAGAGAGTGGAGATTGGGGTGGAGGGTAAGTATGTGATGGGAGGATTAGAAGTTGTGAAAATATTAGGATGAAGATGATTAAAGATTTAAATGTTTAAAGAAAATAAAAAATTCTCTCAAGTTTTTTTTTTATAAAATCATAAAAACATCCCGAGTGGAAATTTTACCTTAAAAAAGAAATTTTTTATCATATTGACGAATAAAAATTGATTATTTTGTAATAAAAATAAAAAATGGGTGGATTACATAATACGGATATAAGCAGAGACATCGGGGGGAGTTTTCAGTGTCGACGAGAGATTGGGCAAGCTGGGCGGTAAGAGATTGTGTCCTGGGTGCTTTAAAGAGTGATGTATGTGGGGATGGCTTTTCACGTAGACTTTTCTAGCCAATTCGATGTTTTTCACCTCTTTCTTATGGCACAATTTAAGCTTAATTTAAAAACAGTTACGTAATGTATTACGTAACACAAACTGCTGTTCAATTGAAAGCATTATGATTGGCCGAGAATTGTGTGCTATTTGATTATGTCAGCTTTTTTTTGATAATTATCAATTATTTTCCACCTAGTAAATTTATCTTACGATATTTAAGTCATCAAGAATTTGAATTATTGGAATTTGGCACATTAACCGCAAGAATCTAGACTGGCTAATCTGGCCGTGATTAGTACTTACTATAAGTAACAGATACCTTTGTTTCCGTTCTCGACTCTCGTTCCCCACTGTGTCAGACCAATGGTGGTGAGCACCGAGTAAATCTCATAGAGAAATAGATCCGGCTAATGTAATCCGATAATTATTGAAAGATGAATATATCAAGTTCTATTACATTCTCTGTGTGAGCTCAGCACAGTAATGTAGTAGTTTGTGTTAAGTATAGTACTAACTTACTAATCAGAATTATTGATCTTTCCTAGGACCTCGCCAGCTAGCCAGCGCTCAGATTATGTAACGATTTTGTATTTTTTTCAATTAAACAATTCATAGATCTGGCTAGAATATACACCAACTCAACTACACAACAATGCTTATAAAACACAACGACAATAACAAGGTCAGCTACAGATACAATAACTACTCCACAACGAAACTGCTCATATCAATTCCAATAATAATATCAGCAATTTCTTATTTAACAGTAAAGCTTTTAAATTCACCTTTATTAATAAATCAGTCATTTCAAAACAAAATATTCACATCCATCATAATATTATCTGTATCTTTCCACCTCATCTCAAAATTATCCATATTCAAGTATCAATCTTTGCTTATAATAAATAGAATAGGGATTCAGATCTCTTCAAATTCAATCATCTCACCATTTAATCTAAGTTTATCAACTCAATTAATCCCATTCAACCAAATATACAACGTCATTATAAACGAGTCATTCTATGGTTTGCGAATAGTTTTCACCATCTCTTTGATATTGAAAAATTTCGATAGTTTTAATAAGAAATTGGTTTTAATCTTTCCAGGTTCAAATATAAAATTGAACGAATTAAAATTGATTAGGAAAGACATTAAAAAATTTCTGTGACTTTTTTCTATAGAAATACACAAAGAACGAATTTCCTCATGGTCTTTAAGCCATCAATGTAGCTCATATTCAACTATCTTTCAGTACTGTTTAATGTTAAGAGGTTGAAAGTTGAGAAAAAACATTACATAATAAACACCAGATAAAAAATTTTATATAAACAAATCATAACAATAAAATAATCAAGTCACAAAACTTACTCCTCTCCATAAATGAGTTTAATCAATAAAAGTGGTGTTAGATTTGCCCCTAAATCAAGTCAACGTCGTACAGCTTTAGTCATCCCACAAACTGCCCCTCCAACGGGTTCAATAAATAAAGAACTCAAAAATCAAGATGCGCAAGATAGAGAAGCTATCAATTCTGATATAAGTGATGATGAAAATGAAATTCCAACTCCAGTCAAACAACAAGCTAAAAAAGTAAGAAGAAGATCAAGCGTTGCTCAACCACACGAAACCAAACAGAGAAGGTTATCAACGTTGAACTCAAGAATAGATTTCTTGGGTAGAAAAAAATCAATTATTCCAATTGATAAAGAATCGACTCCATTAGTTATAAAAGATATTAGATCAATTAGTACTACTGGTACTGTTAATAAAAGAGCCAAAAAATCAGAACATAAAATCAATATATTAACTCCTCCTTCATCACAAGTCTTTAAACCTGGAACTTCAACAATAACTTTTAAAAAATCATTTAGTGAAGACAAAAGTAAAACTCATACAGATGATAATTTACCAAAATCAAAAGGAAAAGAAGCTCTCACTGATGAAACTTCTGCCCCAAATGAAATGGTTATCAATAATATTGGTGTTTACTTACCTACTCCTGAATCCACTCAAACAGAACTTCCAAAAGATGTAAATAAAGTTGAGTTGAATGAGGAAATTGAAGATGAAGATGGAGCAAGGAAAATAGATGAATATGAAGACGGAAATGAAGATGAAAAGGAAGAAGACGGAGATGAATACAAAAATGAAAATAATCATAAAAACGATAATAAAACCAAAAGGAAGGTAAAGAAACAGAATTTAAGAAAATCGGTCGAAGATTTTAAACCATATCTGATTTACGATGAAGCAACTCAGAAAATAAGACAAAGTACATCTAATGATACTCAAGATCAGGAACTACCAGCAGATTTCAAACTGAAAAATGTACAAGAAATATCTAGAATAAATTCTTTAACTGATTCAACTTTAACTGAAAATATAACAATTGAGGAAACTTCATTTACAATGGCCGAATTATGTAAGTTTTCTTTACCAGTTGGTAAAGTTTCAACAAATTTTCAATTAGCAAAAGAAGCAAGTACGTCAAGAAGATTGAAAAAGGCAGATGAAAGAAGACTAAGACAATTAGCTAAAAAAGAAAGGAAACCACTTGAAAGCTACTATGACCCAGAAGAAGAAGAAGCTAAAAAGATCAAACCGGAAGATCTATTAAATGATGAAGCTTCTGAAAACGTTACCAATAAACAAACTGTTCAATTGAAAATAGGCCAAGATGGTAATATTATAGTCGATGAAGAATCTAGATTAGTTGATAGACATGCAAATGTTGAATTTTCTTCGTTGGAAAGACAAGAAGAAAACCCATTTGAAAATTTGGTACATTCAGGAACTTATGGTAAGCGTACTACTTCTGATAAATGGGATAATAACGAACTATACCTTTTATATCAAGGTCTATATCAATGGGGCACTGATTTTAGTTTGATTGCACAAACATTTCCATACAGAACAAGAAAGCAAATTAAATATAAATTTTTGTTAGAAGAAAAGAAAAATCCATATTTAGTTGAATTAACACTTTCAAGAAAGCTTAAAATAAATGATTTATCAATTGAGGAATACATTGAGAATGCAAATAAACCAATTAGTGAATTAATTGAATTCAATAAAAAGATCAAGTCTTTACAAGAAGAACATGAATTGAACTTGAAAGAATTGACAATCGCTAAAGAAAAGGCCAAAGAAGAAGATTTGTTGAAACAAAAGATGAATGAAGAAATGATAAAGAATAACTGGAATAAACCAAAATCGAGAAAAGAAAGAGCTATAGAGTTACAAAGACATGAAATTGTTCTAGGTTCCATTGATGATATTAAGAAGCAAAGAGAAGATGAAGCTGAAATGAAGGTATGAAGGTATGAAGGTATGAAGATATATATTGGTTTTAATGATGGCGTACTGGAGTGAGACTATTGTAGTTAACTAAATATCTGAGTACCTACTTAATTGTTTCATATTGTACTATTATTGCTTTTGTATTTGTGGCAGCACAACCGTTTTGAGTGGCCAAACCAGGAAATAAAAATTTTGAGAAATTAAACGAATTCTACTTAGAAACAAAAACATCAAAGCAGTCAATTTCAATTCAACTTCACGATCCAAAGATATTGATAACTCTTCAAACCAAATCAGTAAAGTCAACTAAAAGTATACATATTACAAATACACCGCTATCATCAATACTATCGTATAATTTTAGTCAAATTACTCATTCATTCCTTTTACTACTAATTCAAAGAACCCCCCTCATATTCAAACAACAACACAAGTCATCAATTATCAGAAATAAATCATTACATATATCATGGTATCTGATAAATTAAGACAATTGTCCTCTTTGAAGACAGATATAGAAGAAAATGCTACAGGGGCCATATATCAAGTAATCAAAGAGTTCAATGCAAGATTAGAAGATGAATTAAGTTTAAAAATAGGTGATAAAATTGAAGTTATCTCTGACGATAAAGAATATAATGACGGTTGGTACATGGGAAAATCCTTATCAACAGGTTCAGTAGGACTATATCCTAAAAGTTTCACTAGATTGATTCCAAATTTATCAAGACCTTCCTTATTAAGATCAAGATCAAGAAGAATTTCAAGTCCTACTACTTCAGTGGCTACTAATTCCCCAATCCCTTTAAAGAGTCCAATGTTAACACCAACCTCAAACAAAGTCTCTAACTTAGAGTACCAAACTCCACCTCCAAACACTTATGATGATGATAATGATAACATTACTAATGCCTTATCCGATATTGATAAGGCTTTAGAAGAATTGAAAAATGATAGTAAAAATCAAGATGCTTCAAGATTTGATGATTCAAATACTTCATTGGAATCTTTAAACCCTGAATTAGTGGAAACTTGGACTTCTGAACAAGTCACTTTATATTTCAAATATTTAGGTTTTGATAATAACTCAGCGGAACAATTCTCAAAACATAAGATCACAGGTAACATCTTATTAGAATTAGAACTAACTTACTTAAAGGAATTGGATATATCTTCTTTTGGTACAAGATTTGAAATCTTTAAAGAAATTGAAGCACTAAAAGATTTAGTTCAAAATTCAAGATTAAAAGATAATACAAATACTCCAAATCAAAACCATACTTTTGATGAAAACGATGAGATTTCTGACAGAGAATTATCTTCAAACTCACTTTTACTAGCTGCTCCTGAATTACACAAACAAACAGCTCCATTAGGTTTGAGTAAGAAAACTGAAAATGATAACATTCAGTCGAATTCAACATCGAAATCAAACAACAAATCAAATATTCCACCAACTTCTCAATTACCGAAACTCCCAAACACTAACCCAACTGTTAGTGAACAATTTCTTTCACCAAGAAGAGCACCACAACCACCATCTTATCCAAGTCCAATTCAATTACATAATTCACTCAGTGCACAAAATACACCAATTGCAAATAGAAGAAACTCTTATTATGAAAGCGTTGGACATTCAAGAAAACCTTCATATGACATAAATCCAAGTTTTCAATTCAAAAATAATCATTCAAGAAGATCTTCTTATGATTTACATTCAAGGAACAACAGTAAGTCAATGAACCCAAATCTTAAAAGTGCTTCAGTTGCTGATTTATTAGACAATAATGATAACAATCGTCCTGCTTCAAGTATTTATATGGATTCAACTACTCACTCGAGACATTCAAGTGTTAATCTAAGATCAAATAATAACCATTCAAGAAATGTTTCAGATATGAGTGGAATCTCTACAAAGGAAGAAAAGAAACATCGTCGTCATTCTTCAGTTTTTTCATTTTTATCAAATAGTGAATCAAATAACAATAACAACAACAATAATAAAAGCCCGGATAAGAAGAGAAACTCGCTTTTATTTAGTAACTTCAAAAGTCCAAATTCAAAAAGAAATTCAATGATTCAATCAAATAATGAAAAATTACCAACTTTGGATCCAAAACTTTATACACCGACTCCATATGATAACGAAAAAACTCGTTCAGTGTCTGCTAAAGATAGAATTGCTTCTTCAAACTCAACACCAAATGAGCTTGGAGATGATCCATCATCACCAAAGAGATCAGTTTCATCCGATCTTTTTAAAAACAAAACCTTAAGATCAATCTCATCCTCAACAACTTTAAAAAAAAATGTTAACAACAAAAAGTCAACTTCTGCATTCATGGAAGGTATTAGAAATACAACAATCAATAAATCAGTTAAGAGCGCTGATTATGCAGGTTGGATGAATAAAAAAAGTGGTATCGCTGTTGGTGTTTGGAAACAAAGATATTTTGTATTACATGGCACAAGACTATCTTATTTCACTTCATTAGATGATAAAAGAGAACGTGGTTTGATAGATATAACCTCTCATAAAGTATTACCAGCCAAAGATGATGATAAATTTGTTTCATTATATGCTGCCACCACAGGTCATGGTAAATTTTGTTTCAAATTAATTCCGCCTGCTCCAGGTTCCAAAAAGGGTTTGACTTTCACTCAACCAAAGGTCCACTATTTTGCAGTTGAAACAAAAGAAGAAATGAGAAGTTGGATGGGTGCTTTGATAAAAGCCACTATTGATATTGACGAATCAATTCCAGTCTTAAGTTCTTGTGCAGCACCAACTGTATCTTTACAGAAAGCTCAATCTTTACTGACTCAAGCAAGAGAACTGGCCAAAAAGAGAGAAGATTTGAGAAATTTGGAGAAACCTGATGTATCAACAAACTCATCGATCTCACCAGATACTGATTCTTATGACTCTTCGAATTTACCAATTAGTAATCATACCAATATAATTCAACAATCTTCACCTAATACAACAATCAACACATCAGATAATTTAAAAACTCCATTCTTAGAATCTCCTTCAAATGGGTTTAGCTCTCCTTATGAAATTGCATCAAATACTTTTGTCACTCCAAAATCAAACAATCCACAAAACTTAAGTAATGATTTTGAAGATTTCAAGTCAAAACCGTATAGTTCCACAGTTAGAAGTCCAAGTCAAAGAGCCACTAGCAATCCTGCTGCAACAGCTGCAGCTGCATTATCATTATCAGCTAGTTATTCAGAAAAACACAAATCTTTAGATAACAGAATATAGCTTATGAACAATCAAATTCAATATCAAACAACAAAACTGTCAAAATACAGAAAAAGGTCCCAAACTAGATTTTCCTTTCTTTTCACTTAATTTAATTGAAATTTTATTCCTACTTCATATCAATATTGTAGATCTAGTACAGTAGTTGATGATAGATCATATTATACCAACCATTTTTCCAGTTTTGTAATCAAAAGTTTAATAGTATCTGTGTGGAACATGCATATCCCAAAAGAAATACAAATCAAGTCCTATTAATAACACTATAGTCTAGATCAGTTCTAAAAGCCAGTAGTTATCCCATCTAATATTTTTGTTTCAACTGAGTCTTTACTGTTTTCTGTTTTGTTGAAACAGCAAAAAAACAACATTCTTTCTGTTTTCTGTCCACTGGAGAAAATGATCAAAAAATATTCAGTATGGTAACAGAAAGAGAAGCTCCAAAATATATAAAACAACGATGGATCCTTTGTTCAACTTAATCTAAAATCAAATCAATTAAAACCTATTACGTTTTATTAAATACCCAAATATGACTGATTGTGAATCAAAAAAAACTCCTAAATTTAACACTTATAAACCTGAAACTCCTTCCAAACTTCGTCAATCTTTCACTATAGATGACATTGAGAGTGATGATGAAGAAGATACTCAAACTACTAAAACGGGAGAACCTAATGTAACTGTCAAAGAAAGTCCTATAGTCAAGAAGGTTTTAGAAGATGCTGAATATGAAGATCTTTTAAGATCTTTTAATGTTATGCTTAATGGTACTTCTTTTGCCAAAGTTTATACGAATGAGAAACATGTTAGAAGAATCATCAAAGGGGGTCCTTGCAAGAACTATGATAGGATCATTGGTAATTTTTATGATGATTTGAAAGCAGATCCATGTGGGTTTAGATTTCCAATATTTCATTCCAATACATTTTTGGAATGGAAACATACTAAAGTTAAAATCTTGAAACTTGTGGAAATGTTTAGTTTAGATGCTTTATTGACATATGATTTGAATAAATATTCTAAAATATTCGATAACACAGTCACATATCGAGGAATTGATCATCTTTTATGCTATTTTATACTTTCATTAGTTCATTTCAAGTTATTTAAAAATGACCATGAAGAACTCAGATTCTTTATTAGATTATCACACTCTGAATCAAAATCATTAGATTGTATGAATTTCATTGATAAGAAAGTTCAAGCTGGTCTGAAAGAAGAGGAAAAATCAGAATATGGTACAAAACAAATCATTAATAGATTTTACATCAAGACAAGAGAAGAAGATGCATTATTTGCAAAAGAGGTCCAATATCAAGATTCTTTATTCAAAGATGATAGTGTTAGACTCTATGAAAACTTTGATGGGGAGTTATTAGCTAGAAAACATGAAGATTTATCGTTTGATTTTCTTGAAATCAAATTACTTCAAATTAGAGAAGTTATTGAAGAAAAATATCTTTCACATTCAGAAGAAGTATTGGAACGTTATAGAAACTTATCATTCCATTCAGATGCTCGCACAATATAAGATAGTTTATCTAAAGTATTAATTAGTATATTGAATAATTAATAAAATACAAGTACATAATTGTGACAATACTTGTAAATGGTATTATAATATACGTATATGTAACTGATAAATTATATTTTGAAGCTCTTGAACTGATTAGGCATCTCAAAGTCAACAGAGAATCTTTGTTTGACGGCTTCATTAATATTATGTAACAATTTATCGATTTGTTCAATTAACAAATAATCATCAGTGTTAATTCTAACGAAATTCAATAAAGTTTTCAATTTCTCACCATATCCTCTTGGTATTAATTCAATATCATTCATAACTAAATCATTGATCAATATAACCGAACTTCTCTTCATTGTAATATCACCCTCTAATTCAAGAATCCCTATTGAGCAATCAAGTGAATCTTTAATGAATTTAAGTAATCCCATAGCATTAACTCTTAAAGATTCACCCAATATTGACATTGATGACATTCTCAATTTATTATCAATTCCAAAATTACTAATTTGTTTGATTGTATTACTTATCAATTCATCAACTGATTCATTTGATGTTAAAAGTTCATTTTTACGTTGGATGTAATTTAATAGAACTTCACCAATTTTTAGTCTATCATCAATGGAATTTTTATTTCCTTGATTATTAAAATAATAATCCATCAAACTTCTTAATGTTTCTGATTCATTTGATTCCAGTAATTCAATCAATGATTTGATAACATTTAAATAGATAAAAGGTTCAGTGTCATGTAATTGTAATAAATGTAATTCAATAACATTTTCAAATGATAAGACATCCGATTTTTTTTTGATCAATTGACGTAATAGATATAAACCATGAGCTCTTATTGGAATTAGTGGATCATTCATGTTACTTAATGCTTTTTCTAATAATTCCCTATCTTTCGTTTCCTCATCATTGGTGATTTCAATTTTCACATTATTATTTGCTAATGTTTCTTTGATGCTTGAGCTTAGAGATACACAGTATCTGTTAGACGAATAGTTTGATAATAATTTTGATATTTCAAGTAATGTTTTTTCATGTTTTGACTTTAAAGTTGTTGGATTGGTTTCTGAAATTATTGCAGATAATAATTCTAATAAGACATTCAAATTATCAGAATGTTCGGTTTCATCTTCCTCATCATCTGAATTCTCATCATCTGAATCAACCTGTTCAGGCCTTTTATCTCTAGTCAATAGATCAGTTTCTTTGTTTTGAGTTTTAACGATTAAGATATTTTTGATCACTGATAGTACACTTTCGGGTTTCTCTAATAGAGAATCCTTGAACACTTCATTCAATTTCTCTAATAATTTCAAGTCAATAAGGATTAAGAATGGATTTTCTTCATTTAATGAAGTGGCTTCAACGTTGTTTTGTAAAATCCATCTGTTTAAGATAATTAAGAATTGTTCTCTTACTAAGTCTTTATCATCTATCTCTTTGAATAATGTGATCAATGAATCAATTGACGTTTCCATATCATTGTAAAATTCCAAGTTTGAATAATCTTTATCTTTAATTACCGTTCTGGTTTTTTGAATACTTGTTAGATTATTTTCGATAGTTGTAACAAAAATTAATTCATCATTAATTTGAAATCTAACGATGTTTAAAATAATATCTTTCACAAAATTGTCATTTTTAGTAATTTTGAAAAAAGACGTAAATATTTTTAGAACAATATTGAAATAATCTAATTTTGATTTCTTTAGATAATTTAAAAAACTCCATAAATTTAAGAAGATTGGATAGAATAATTCATTTAAAAAATCACTAGATGATTCTTTTGTCAATGAGAGCAAAACGTTAATAGAGTCATTTAGTTCTTTCTCAGAGACGACTGTTTCATTATCTTCAGCCACAGGATTCAATTTCTTCCAAATCAATCTGAATAAAAAATCATGGATAATTTTTTTATTTAGTTGATAAACCCTCTGGATGAAGTTCAAAACAACAGATAGTAGAATAGGTCTATCGATAAAGACTAAAATCTCATATATTTGACTGAAAACTTTCTTGAAATATTCAGTTTTTGTTATAGATTTAGGGACAGCTAATAAGGCTTTATTAACGTTATTGAATTTTTCAATATTAATATCTTCATCCTCTCTAATCCCCACAATAAAATCAATAAGACTAATGACACCATCTGATCTATTCATTATTAAAGAAGATAGTTGAAAAGTTAAAAAGGTTTTATATTTTGGGTTTGTTGTGGATTGTAATAATAAGGTATAAATGGAGTATAAGTTATAAGTATCTGATTGGTTCTCAAAAAACTGATATCTTGTAACTAAATTCTGGTCTTGAGTTGAATGGATTAGAACTATTAAACAAGTAAAAATATCAATCAAACCAGTCCCTTTAACTAGCAATTCTTTGAGATCATCATTTTTTAAAAATAGTTGTTCGAAGTTTGTTATAATTTTCAGTAATAATTCATTATTTTTAACATTTCTAATTTTTTTGAATTGAAATAGTTTTGACTTATCATTAAACGATTTCAGCCTTCTTTCGTTTAATGTTATACCTATATCAACGGGCAATAGTGGATAGATCAATTGAATGATTATAAAATTGATCAAATCATTAAAATATTTTAAGTCATGCAATGAAATGGTCAGTAAATTTGATTTTTCTGGATCTGATTCATTTGATTTCTTGACAATAGCAGCTAGCTTTTGAATTTTAGAAATATATATAAACGATTCATCAATCAATGAGTCAATTTTATCTAAAGAATCGTCAGATTTAATTGAATCATCTAATTTGGAATATATTTGATTTAAAGCATCTTGATCGCTATCTTCATTAATTTCAAGAAAAGAAGAGAGTTCTTCGAATATTAAATCTAGATCATTCTTATGGAGTTTATTAGGAACATTTAAGCCTTTTCTCTTGGGTATTTCCTCCATTTAAATCAGCAATATACAGCCCAAATTCAAAGAGAATATGTGAGTATTAAATCAAATTCATCACAAAACTGAATTCCGAGCTAAGAGCCCCGTAATTCCCCTAAATCAAAACACCGATAAATTAATACCCATTGTCACATCAACAGCAGCAATTTGAACAGAATGGCCTCAATTGGGAACGATGTCAAGGATGGTTTTGATAAGACCAAAGACTGGGCCAATCAAAACATTGAATTCCTTAGTGATTTGCAAGTTTTTTACAAACAACGGGCCTTAATTGAAAAAGAATACTCCAATTCATTAAAGAAATTATCTAATGATTTCATTAAGAAGAAATCATTGAAATCTACTTTAGTTTCAGTCGGTGAGAATCCATCAATCACTCCTGGCTCTTTAGAATCGTCGACGTTGACCACATGGAATTCTATTTTAACCAATCTTGAAAAGAAATCAAGTTTACATTTGAATTTCAGTAATGAAATCAATTTTAAGATAGTTAATCAATTACTTTCATTACAAAATAAATCAGTTAATTTATTGGACTCAATCAATGAACTGAATGACAATCAAGTCTCTAATCATCAAGAAATTAATAAAACAGTGGAACTTGCTAAGAAAAACTATGATGAATCTTGTAAATCCTTAGAATCAGTAAGATTGAAGGATGAAAAAAGTGGTAAAACATCATCCAAATATAACGATAAATTACTTAAGATGAATATCCATAAGAACAACTATCTCATCAAAATCAACATTGCTAATAAATTGAAGGATAAATTTTACTATCAAGATATACCTGAATTATTAGATTTATTACAAGATTTAAATGAATTTAAAACTAAAAGGTTAAATGAATTATTAATTCAATCTAATAATTTAGAAATTGCAACCAATAACAAATCAAATGAATTACTAACTTCTAATATTGAAATCATTTCAAATAATGAAATTTCATTAGATACTAAAATGTTTATCAAACATAATTCAAACTCAAATAATTGGAACCATCCTCCAGATTTTTATTACATTCCATCTCCAATATGGCATGATGATGATCAATTAATCACCTCACAGAATGAGTTGAATGAACTAAAGAAGAATCTACTTAGTGCTAAATCAAACATGAATAAAAACAATGATAATATTGAATCAAGAAAGGAAGAATTGACCAGTTTATTAAATATGAGACAAAAAATTAAAACAGGTGATACAGAAGTTGATTTCAGTATCTTGATGAATTATACCAAGTCTTTATCTTCCTATTTAAAAATGGACAATAATAAAGTTTTAAATCAAATTGAAATCGAAACAATTGAAAACAATGTTGATTTATCAAAAGATTTATCACTTGACGGTTTATCACTCCAAAAGAAAAAAAAAGGGATACTATCTAAATTTGGATTCAAAAAACCAGAAACTGAACTAATCAATGATAACGAATCAATAATTACACAAGGATCTCAAATTTCTTCAAGAACAACGAACACAAATGGTGATGGAAATGGAGGTGGTTTCATGTCTTCTATATTAAGAACAAAATCCGTTAATAAATCAGATGGTGTTGGATCAGGTGTTGCACTCTATCAATACATTTCACAAGGTGATGATGAAGTGTCAATTGAACCAAATGATTCATTCCAAATCGTGAAATTAGATGATGGATCAGGTTGGACAACTATTAACAATAGTGGAGAAGTTGGTTTAGTTCCAACTTCGTATATTCAAATTTCTACTCCTGTCAAGAAAAAAGGGCCAGAAGTCAAACCAAGAAAGAATGCATCAAATATTGCTAAAATTGATAAATACTGTTTAGTTAGATTCAACTATGAAAAGGAAGAAGAAGGTGAATTGAGTATCAACGAAGGAGATAGAATTAAAGTTTTGAAAGGCGATGATGATGGATGGACTTTGGGTTTGAATGAATCTACTGGTGAAAGTGGTTTATTCCCAAGTTCATATGTTGATTTATTGTAATGTTTAGATTGTATTGAATGGATTATAATGTTTGTAGAAAGTACAATAATGTCAAATATTATATGCGGTGTTAATATGGCCAAAAAACAGCTAACAGGAGAGTGATATATTTCAGTAAGGTCATACTATCTATACAAACGAAAAATAGAAAATAATAGTTTCATGAGTTCATGAATCCTGAAATCCTGAGAGATTCTGGTGGATTACAATTGGTTGATCGATCTGATAACTGTTCTGACAAATTTCCCCTCCACATTTTATATAGTTAGTTAGTCTGACCATTCGTTACAAATCAGCTTTCAAAAGTAGAGTAATTATAACAAAGTACGACAAATACTGAGAGACAGCACAGAGATTTGATAGTGAAATTATAGAGATTGATTTTGATCTTCCTTTTCAGGGATTGTTACTAACCGTACCAGAAAGGATCATCATGGAACAGCACATGAAGTATCCTGATTCAAAGAAGAATGATTAGAAATATTAAATACACTAAATTATAACAAAGCAGTACTTGGATTCTCATTGATTAATTCAATAAATTGACTCAATGATGATTAAAATCTACTCACTATTAAAATTAATTATTTTTACGCTGTAAATCAAGCTCATGCTTATAAGGATGAATAGATCATGACGATATGTAATCAATTTTTTGATCTGACTCTAATCTGATAGAAACAGTTACAGTTGACTAAAGAGGTTTTATGAAGAGGGTTGATCAACAGTTCAGACATAATATCGTAGTTATCACAGTATCATAGACTATTTACTTCTGCGTTCTTACAGTTCAAATTTTTTATCTAGATGGATACTGCATCATCAGTTTTTATTAAAATGTATCAATATTTTTTTTCTTCTATTTTCTAGCAATCCCATCTCTTCACGCCACAGCACTACTGAGCTAATACGAATCACAACATGGGAAGTTCAGCATCCAAGATAATAGTAAGTACCACAGACACTACTACCCAAACGAACAACAAAACTAACTCCATTCAAAAGGGCAGAATATTCGGCACAAAAGAAATGAAGTAAGTATAAACATTGAAGACAGGAAATTCAGAGATCTCATGAGTACTAATTATTATTCAAAGGATACTTATGTTAGGGCTTGATTCTGCTGGTAAAACAAGTGAGTCTTTATAAATGAATTGTGTTCTAAGACGCGATAGTGTGCTAACTTTAATAATTCAGCCATTCTATACAAACTAAAGCTAGATAAGATGTAAGTATATAACAGTTACATTATTTATTACAAAAATTAACAATAAAACAGAAAAACAACCGGTCCAACAGTGGGGTTTAACGTAGAAACGTTCCAATATAAGAAAGTGAAGTTCAATATGTGGGATGTTGGTGGACAAGACAGATTGAGACCATTATGGAGACATTATTATCCAAAGACCAATGCATTAATCTATGTTGTTGATTCAAGTGATTCAAATAGATTGAAAGAATCAAGAGAACAATTATACAAAGTGATCAAAGAGTTGAATGAATTGAATAATAAAGATTTTTTGATATTGATATTTGCTAATAAACAAGATTTGCCCAATAGTCTTAAACCGATAGATATCAGTAATGAATTTAGTTTAAAAGAGAAGGTAAACTCAAATCAATTATTTGCAGTGATTGGAACAAATGCATTAACTGGACAGGGACTAATAGAAGGATTGAGCTGGGTGTCTAATAATTACAACTAAAGATGGGAAATATCATTAAATAATAATGATTTTATAATAGAGTGTTTTTGTATTATAATAAAAAAAGTTTATTCTGATTTGAAGTCACCTTGTTTGGATCTAATGGTAACAGAACCATCTTGTTCACCAATGTAAGCCTTTTCAGCATGATTTAAGAATAAACCTGTTTCAACAACTCCAATAATATTGATTAAATCTTGATTTAATTTAGCAGAATCTTTTATTTCACCAAAGTCGGCATCAATTAGGAAATTATTGTTATCAGTGATAATTGGACCAGCTTTAGCTGAACCACCTTGTCTTAAGACAGGTTTACCACCCAATTTTTTCAATTGATCCATGACATAAACGTAAGAACTTGGAACAATTTCAATTGGAACACCTTTTAACCAATTAATACCTAAATTAGAAGGAGATTTCTTTCTATAATCAGCAACCAAGATGAATTTATTTGAAGAATAAGCAACTAATTTCTCTTGGAATAAACAAGCACCACCACCTTTAATTGCATTTACTTGAGTATCAACTTCATCAGCACCATCAAAAGCGATGTCAATGTTAGGATATTGTTGTATTGAACCTAATCTCAAGCCATTATCTAAAATCAACGCAGTAGATTGGAACCCGGTTGGGATACAAACGAAATCTGCCTTGTTGTCCAATTGACCAATTCTTTCAGCAATGTAAACAACAGTTGAACCAGAACCAATACCAATGACTTTAGCATTTGGTGGTAAATTTTCATCAACTGCTTTGTAAGCTGATAGTCTTTTAGATTCCTCAGTTGGATCAGCTAGTTTCGGTAGTTCAGAGTATGGAATTAATGGCATTTTGTGTATTTTTGAGATGGTTTTAAATAGGTATCTATTCATTTGATTCTAAATATTTTAAAAATTTTTATGCCATGAGCTGGAGACTTATTTAAGCGATAGCTGGAGCATGGGCCCTGGGCCGGAGATGTATGTAGGCGGGAAATTAGACGCTAAAAATTAGAGTGTCTGGGGTGAAGTTCATTAAATTGCGGTGGTGATTGCTGAGTGATTCATGAAGATGTAAGGCTAGCCTTGTCAGAATTATGAGAGTGTAACAATAAACGAAAAACTGAGTTCCAGGTGGAATAAAGTGCTTGAACTATCAAGGGTGTCATCTAAGGTAGTACAATATACTATCAAAGTAATCAATTTTGATAGACTTGAGTGAAACATAATGATATACTTCAAAGCTATTCTAGTAACGCATATAAATTTATATAGTACCTAACTTCTAACAATTATCTACTACGGGTCAAAGTCACATGATACTCACGTAATCATAGATAGGGCTCTCCAAAAATCCGTACACCAAAAACGTGCCAAAATGTGTCCCGAGCCAGCTCTAAACCACTCTTTTGTACGCTCAATCTTTAAATTTTCACAGTCACAATCAAATTCCGAACAATTTTTCGTATCAACAAAAAAAATCATCAAAAGTTATCTCTTTGCAAACTGTATTAAATATCAGAATCAACAAATAAACAATGTCTGCTGCTTTAAAAGTTTTATCTGAAAATCCATCTGAATTAGAATTACAAGTTGCTCAAGCTTTCTTAGACTTAGAAGCCAACTCAGCTGAATTCAAATCTGAATTAAGAGGTTTACAATTCAAATCTATTAGAGAAGTATGTTCAAATATAAATATAAATAAGGAAAGTTTGGATTAATGTCAGTGTCAATAGCGTATATCATATATCAAGAGAGGAACCAATTCCACGCTTTTATCCAGAGTATCACATCAATCACAACGGTTTTGATATCAAGTTTAGTACCGCATATCATAATCTCGTTCAATGCCATCAATAATACCAATAATTTCAATCTAATAATAAATTCAATTCAATTCAATAACAACACTATTCAAATACTTTCATATAAAAATACGATATTATTCTACTGACTACTTACCCCAAATTCTCCTATAAATATTACTTTTTTTTCAAAATCTAAAGATCTTATACTAACTAATCATTTCCAGATTGAAGTTACCGGTGGTAAAAAATCCATTGTTATTTTCGTTCCAGTTCCAACTTTATCATTATACCATAAAGTTCAAACCAAATTAACTCGTGAATTAGAAAAAAAATTCCCAGATCGTCATGTTGTTTTCTTAGCTGAAAGAAGAATCTTACCAAAACCAAAAAGAAATTTCAGAAACGGTCAAAAAAGACCACAATCAAGAACCTTAACTGCTGTTCATGACAAAATCTTAGAAGACTTAGTCTTCCCAACTGAAATCACCGGTAAAAGAGTCAGATACTTAGTTGGTGGTTCTAAAATCCAAAAAGTTTTATTAAACTCTAAAGATTCCACTCAAATTGATTATAAATTAGAATCTTTCCAATCTATTTACAACAAATTAACCGGTAAACAAGTTGTTTTCGAAATCCCAACCGAAAACTAGGAGATTTGAATTCATTTCATTATATATTTAGTATATTTAGTTATGTGTTTGGTGGAAAGTTTTTAATGTATAAAAAATAAAAAGAAATAATTATCATAATTATGAGTATAATGTAAATTTTATGTAATTCCCATGTCTCTTATCTAAATAATTCTTCACTTGCTCCAATGATTCCATCTTTGTTATCTTGAACAAACTTAATATAAGTTTCTTTAGATTGATCTTTCTTTTGTGCAATACTAACAAATTTTTGATATCCTGCATCATAATCATCATTATTTCTTGAATTATTAATATCTTGTTTAACTTGTTCAATTTCAAACTGTCTCTCTGTTAATCTCTTCAACATCTCTTCACTACCAGCTTGACCCTTCACGGGACTTTTATTACCTGGGTTAATAGTAGGACCAATAGGACCATTCTTATCATATAAAACTCCAGATGTGACACCATAAGGATTAATTCTAACCATTTTCTTTTTCTTTTTAACAGGTTCTTTACTCGTTGTCTTCACTGTATATTCTAATGGAGTGAATGAATCCTTGATACCATCATTATAAGCAATATTATTATTATTATTCTTTCCCATTAAGTAAGAAACACCACATCCAAAAATAATCCATCCTATCAAATGTTTGAATAATCTTCCAATGATAAGAATCCATCCATCTAAGTAAAACATAAGGAATGGCTGCATGAGCACTGCGACAGATGTTACTAATACCCCTAATGCAAACGAATGAAGGTGTAATTGCTGTGATGATTCGGTATTAATGTATGACGATTTAATGATTTGATTGGAGATGGGAAGGATTATTAGTTTCAATATGGTTGATAGTTGTGGATTTAAGTTCAAATTATCGATAAAAGTTTCGATTCGCTGTAGTTGTGGATGTTGCTGATATTCTTCTTGCTGTTGTTGTTGGGGTGGTGGTATTTGAACTGGAATAGTTTCAATCATGGTTTCTAATGATGGATCTGTACTAATTTTTGGTTTAATCATGGATTGATCTCTTAACTGAGGTTGTTGTTGTGATTTTAGCTCGGTGGTAGCTAGAACGATGTTTTTATTTTGATTAAGTTCGTCAATTGGATAACTCTCTCGGCTCTTGAATGGATTCTTCATCTTAGATCAATTTTATTAAGTTTTGAAAGGAGCTTTCAAAACGTAGGAATTTTCTTTTGTTTACTCTCTTCCCAAACAGGAAGGGTTATGCTGCCTGGTGATAATAGCCTGTGTAAAGAAGGTATAAAGAGAAGAGCCTATTGATACAGAAAGTATACTCAAGTATGATAACACATTTGCTCTGATGTTAATTCATGGTTTTATAATGTCACTTTGAGGTTTTGAACAGGAAAAGATAGACAATATAAGAACAAAACTATACTATGTTATATAATCACTTCAAAATCATCTAGAATTTTTTCCCTAATAAGATCATTTGTAATTGATCGTATAATGAGATAACACCTGCACCGGCAACACCTCTTAAAATGTTAGCACCGCAACCTTTGAATAATGAGGCTGGACCTTCTTTAGCTAAAATTTGAGTGAAGGCATCTAAAGCACCTTTATATTTAACAGCTTGACCTGAAGTCATCATCATTCTTCTTCTAACGGTATCTAATGGGTAAGAGGCAGTAGAAGCACCAGTAGTAACGGCCCAACCTAATAAGAATGAAGCTATGAAGTTACCTTCTAATGAACCAGTTAATAAGACTGGCTTTAAGGAATCATATAAACCAAAGTATAAACCTCTGTAAACAACAATACCAACAACAGATGGTAAGAAACCTCTGTATAAACCGGCAATACCATCAGAAGCTAATGTCTTTTTGTAAACATCGAATAAACCGTTGAATTCTCTTGAACCGCCAGTACCTTTGGAAGATTTAGCATCATTAGCTAATCTAGTTCTGGCATAATCCAAAGAGTAGACAAACAATAGAGAGGTACCACCAGCCAAACCACCTGAAGCTAAGTTACCTGCAAACCATGTCCAGTAACCATCGACTTCCTTTTTGAAACCAAACATTTTCTTGAATCTATCTTTGAAAGCGAAGTTCAAAGCTTGAGTTGGGAAATATCTCAAGACATTAGCGGTGTTACCTCTCCAGAATGAAACGAGACCTTCTTCAGCAGCAGTTCTTTGAAAACATTCAATAATACCACTGTAACGTTTTGATAAACGGCCTTGTTTGATCATTTCATCTTGATTTTGAATCAATAATTTAACTCTTTCAATTGGAGCGGCAGCAGTTTTAGAGACGGCAGCAGAGACACCACCCATTAAGAAATCAGTCAAGAAACTTGGTTTTTGTTGTTGTTTTTCAGCCATTGTAGAAGAATTTGTCCTTTGTTTAGTGAAGAGTTTTGGAATAAGGGTGAAATATTTCGTGAAATAAATTTATAACCTTCTTGAACGTGGTGGTTTGGACAGTTTGACACAAAA
Organism: Phaffomyces antillensis; assembly: GCA_003707195.2. Lineage (NCBI taxonomy): Eukaryota > Fungi > Ascomycota > Saccharomycetes > Phaffomycetales > Phaffomycetaceae > Phaffomyces > Phaffomyces antillensis. The sequence continues at coordinate 22,937 of PPNI02000007.1, forward strand.
AAGGAAATTTATCGAAAGACCCCAAAAAATAGAAAAGTTTTCATTGGATAGTCATAGATTTTGGCTGTTTGGAGAAGAATGGATACGGATTTATGAGTGCTGTAGATCAAGTCATTGTTAGAGTTTGTTGAGGGCTTGTTGGAGTTTTTGTTGATTATCAACGTGCATTTGTGCCATTATGCAGTGTGTGTTTGAAATCCTGAATTAATTTTAAGAGTAGTGGATTCCTATGAGCTGGTGAGCAATTATTGGACGTTTTTAGTCTGCAATTGTGGCTCTTTAGAGTCTATTTCCTCTTTTAACATCATCCTTCACTATCGTAATCTCTACTCTGGTCATGGTGCGATCTTTGTTATCATTATCCATTGCGTTAATTATTCTCATACATTGCGACTTACTGTCTGATATTTCCAATCTGACTAATTACACAAGTCGTGACTCTATACTCACGATCAAATCACCGCTATCTGTATCCCAAAACCAAAAATTTTCATACAATCTTATTTCAGCAACTATTAGATCTCCGTTCAAGCCCCAAGATCGCGTTTAGTGGAAACTCCACCTATATTACATAATTATATCTGCCTATATTATGTAAGTATATTAGCAATCTCAAAAAATACTATCAGTTTTGTTGATTTTGAACCCTCAAATAAGTATCCATCAAAAGAATTCATAATTTTACTCGCAAATCTGAACCAATTGACTACGAAAGTAGTCTCACGTCATTATCCATACATCTCCACACGATCATATGCCAGATTCCTGAAACGTTTCAGAAAGATGAATAACTTAAAATCTCGTCGACAAAAAATCTACGAGTTAATGAAAACTACAAAAGATGTTTATATACCGACTATATCAAACACTATCTCACAATTGGCTAACGAAGCAACATCATCAAGGGACTCGGCAGCGGCAAATTATGCTGCTCCTGATATAACTGGGGCTGAAATAGAAATATATCCACATTTTACAAGGACTGTTGAAGAAAATAATCAATTGGTTTATTATACACAAGCTAATGGTTGGTGTTATTCCACCTCTGGTTCGTCAAGAAAAAAAAAATTGATATTTACACTGGCTAAACAATTTGCTAAAACTAAGAGTCAGCGTGAAGTTATCGAGATTAATGAACAGTTTAACAATATAGATGATGATTTAAATACGATTAGCAGATCAGGAACTGCATCAAGTGATTCATCAACTACATCATCAATCAACTCATCAATGCACTCGGTTAAGAATGATCAAGACGAAGTGTTAAGAGAAAGAATTGCTAATTTTGTTAACAAATCGTTAGGTAATTTAGAATTGACTATTTGTATTGGTGGTAAAACAACCGAAGAGCTAGAATTCAAGCAAGTCAAAACTGATGAGAATGGTAATTTCAATGTTGATGTTCCAACTTTATTTAAACCTACCTATGTCCAAGTTTCGGTTTCAATGAATGAAAAGATATTCAAATTCAAAGATACCATTTTCCCAGGTGAATCATCCTTTGGTATAATTAGTGATATTGATGACACCATCAAAAAGACTGGTGTTTGCGGTGATAAACGAGATTTATTTAGGAATGTATTCATTAATGATATCTCAACTTGGGAAATTCCAGGGGCCTCTGATTGTTATAGATTTTTCAATCAACAATTTGATATGCCAATCTTTTACGTTTCAAATTCTCCTTATCAATTATATGCCTATCTAACAAAATTTTTAACAATGTTTGGATTCCCACAAGGTTCAATGTATTTGAAAAAATATAGTGGTAACATCCTAAGCTCAATAATGGAACCTAGTCATATAAGAAAAAAATCTCCATTAACTAGAATCTTAAACCATTATACAAATAGAAAGTTTTTTCTAATAGGTGATACTGGTGAACAAGATTTAGAAGCTTATGTTGATATTACAAGAACTTATCCGGATCAGATCCAAGGGATTTACTTAAGAATTACCGAAAATTCAATTAATAAAGATACTTTGAGATTAATACGAGAAATTTTGAATAAGAAAGAAGGTGAAATTGATATGCATGGAGGTAATAAAATTTCTTATAAAGAAGAAGAAAATTTAATTGATTTGGATAATGAATATATTGCAAACATTGAAGAAAACTCAGCTAAAATCTCAGAAAAAGTTTTACAAGATCAAATTGATTTAGAAGATGGTAAAACTGATTTCTTCCCAAATACCAATAAATTAGAACAAAACAAACAAAGAAAACCCGCTCCCATTGTGCCAAAAAAACCTCAATTCTTAAGATCTAATCCAATCTCTGATAATAGCACATCATCTCCATTAACATCATCATCTGATTTGAATCCAACTCCATCATCTGCTTCATCTTTAGATAATAATGATAGAAATGGTCCTCCATTACCGCCAAGATCAATTCCAGTACCCCCAAAATTACCCACAAGAAGGGAAAATTTGAGTCTAGTCAGTAATGTTAGTATTAATACAGATCTACCATTTGATGAAGAACAAAATGATGCTTGGATAAGCAGGATACTAACATCATTAATCATATTAAAGAATGTCAATAAAGATATCAAATTGAGATTATTTGTTGATTATAGTGAAGTTCAACAAGCAATAATCAAACACGTTAAATAGCTACCATATATTCACACAAAGTTAATTAACATTAAGTAATTAATAATATATTATAATAATAATCATATATACAAAGAAATCATCACCAATGTATATAATGAAATAAAAGAATAATCTTCAATTCTCTTAATTTCATTCATTGTATGATATATATATCTTTTACTGATGAAAAGTCTTTTGTTTCATCAGTATTGGATTGATTTTATTATTTGATAATGAATGAAATATTAATGATGAAAAATGCAGAACTTTTATATAATTATAATCACAAATGCAATCTAAATTATGAATATGAATGTTATTTGTGTTTTCTAAGCTGTTATTGGTCCTTTAACATCTTCAACTTCTATGTTTTCTTCAGCATCTTCTTCAAATATAGATGTAGCTTCAGTTGGTATAGTGCTATTGAAATCTTCAGATTCAACACTTTTATCATTTTCGTTATTGGTTTTAATATCAAAATTAGCGTTTTTACCATCACCATAATCTTTGATATTTTCATTAGAATCATTATCATTATCCAATTCTTTCTTAAATGAGGTGAAATCAAATGCATTACCATCTTCTTCTTCATCATCTTGTAAGAATCTATTATTTGCGAATTTCTTAAGAATTACTTCACGACCTGTTAATTTTTTAGCTTCTTTTTTACTTGAATTTAATTTTCTAACTAAATTAGATTCTTTCCATTTAGCAAAACTTTCAACGGTAATTGGAGTTAATCCTGTCTTTGGTAACTTATCTCTTTCTGTTTCAATGAATTCTTCCAATGTGATCTTTGGTTGTTGGTCTAATGCTAATTTTTCTAATCTTTTTTGTTCTTTTGTTTTCAATACAAAACCTTCTGGTAAAGAATGTCTATATTTACATTCAGAACCACCATTAGGACATGTCCAGAACCAACCATACTTGGAATTCTCAACTGCCTCAATGAAATGTTTACAAACTTTGTCTGTGGTTGTTATTGGATTGCCATGTTTAGATTTAATAACTGATCTTAGTTTTTCTTCATCCCAATTATCCATTGTATCTTGTAATTTCTTTTCTTTATCATCGGTGTATAGATCCTTCTTTGCTGATTTCATATGAACGTTCATATCATGACTAAATTTACATTTGGCACCTTTCATACAACGACCACCTTTGAAATTAACACATAGAACAGATTTTGGATCAACCCCAAACGGAACTCTTTGTTCAATTTGTCCGAATAAGGCTGCAGCTTCTGCTTTGGCTAATTCTGCAGCTTTCTTCTCTTCAGCTTTACGTTTGGCATTGGCTAATTCCCTTTTAGCAGCAGCTGTGCTCATTGCAGTACTTTCAACTTCTTTAATGAACTTTTGAACCTTGGTTGATTTGTTCTTGTTTTTCATACCAAATGTCTTGTCAGCAACGACTTTTTTAGCATCCTTCTTACTACCACCTGCATCTTTTTGTTTCCCTTTCTTTGGAGGCATCTTAAGGTCTTTTGAATTTAAATTATCAAAATCTTTCCTTTCTCTTAAATTTAATTAATTCTCTTTGAAACTGAAAAAAAAAATGTGAAAAAAAAAACTTGCATAATCCGACAAAGCAGCACGTGACTTTGGGATGAGTTCCGACTACTTATAACTTGGTGATGTTCTTGTTTCTTGAATGAACTATTGACTATCAATAAACAATGGTCAACGTTTAAGTTATTCGATTTTACTATGCATATAATAATATCATCTGTCTAACCACTGACACTTTTTCTTTTGTGTCACAATTAGACACAATCATTACAAACAAAAACCCACAAAAGTTAGTTCCAGCATGATATACGTGTATAGTATGTCCCTATTCTATAATAGGATTTGCTAATGTTTGAGCTAGGAGATGCTTTGGATGCAGAAAATATATTTGGATCAATAGATTATGATTTCGACGCATTTGAAATGCCTTCAAATACTCTGGAAAGTCAATTAGATTCAATAATTAAAGAGATTGATGGCATGAAAAACAATATTAATGATGGTTATTTTCAAAATATCAAAGATGATGCATTTTATGATCGATTCACTGAGAAGAAGAATGTTAATGACTCAGAAAACTATAATCAATTAGATGATTTCAATTTAGGTGCTTTTATTAACAAAAATCTAGATCCAACATATCAGGACAACATATACAAATATCCATTGCAGGAAAATCAAGATCCATTACAAGACAATTATAAAAATGATCAAAATGATCTAGAGAATTCAGATCCATTGAAAGGTGAACGTCAACTATTGACTGATTATTTACCACCTTCATTATTTCCTCCAGAGATTCCAGTAAAAACTTTTGATAAAATCATAGCAGAGACACTTCAATCTTTCAAAAAGGGTAAGATATCACGATACCTTCATAATGATCCTAGTCAAGGTCCACCACTTGATCCAATTTGGAATATTCATTATACCGCTGGTAGATTAAAAGAACTCACAACAGATTTATCTAAGGTAGATAGATTAAGAGAAGAGTTGCATAACGATATTCATAGTGGAATACCACATATAGTTTCAAAACCATCATCTTTTTTGAAAGCTGTTAAAACTGAAGATAGGCTACTCAAATTAAAATCAAATGCTTTTCAATGCACTGCAATCAATTATTTAGATACGTTATTATTTCTCAAAACTAAACACGATTTCAAGAATTGTGAAAAGATGAGAGATGATTTAAAAGAGTTATTTGATGAAGTTGAGCGTCATGTCGTTATTGAATGGGATAATTCAGATTTGTTACTTTCTAATTTAACTAAATTTGCAAAAAAACATATACGCCAAAATGAAGAACTTAAAAAATTTCAGTCATCAATACCAAAACTCATTAAACCGTTTGAAACATACCTAGTCCATTTAGAAGCCTATAATAGGTCACTTGTCCTGTTTCATGAAAGAATTCAAACTACACAACAACATTTGAAAAACTTGTTTGCAATTCTTGAAGATAATGAAATTCAGGAATATAATGCTACTTATGATTCTAAGGGGTTTAATAAAAAGCATGGTTCATTTGATGTATTTAGTATCTATGAACTGAATCCAAAAACAAAAAAGCAAAAGAAGCAAAAAGTAATTGAAAAACCTGAATTATATCATGAATATCAGGAAGTTCCTAAATACGATACTAGAGTTGAACAGTTTCAGGTAAACAATGATCAAGAAGTCCCTAAAAATGATATTGATATTGCAGAGTTTCAAGCAAATATTGACAAATTATTAGAAAATATAGATGAGCATGAAAATATTTATGAAACATTTCAAGGATATCAAGGAGTTCCAAATAATGAAAGGCAAAATAAAGGGCCTCAAGAAAGGATGGACGATATCATTGGAGCTCTAAATGAATCTAGCTTTCGAAATGGCACTATTCCGGTAGTTCAAAGAGGTCTAGATGAAATCAATCAAGAAGAACTTCAAAAAGACCTTGAAAATTTGTTCGAAGATTTAGAAGAGCTTGAAGATAATGCTGAATACTTAAAAGGACTTAAAGTCGCTACACCTGTTGGAATTTCGGAACAGGAGCTTTATGATGATTTGACTATACTATTTAAACCCAGTGTGATGAAAGATATTACTGATCCAGAAGATATTCAAGCAATAAAAGAAATGTGTTTATGTTATGCAAATAGTGTTCTTAAACCGGATGAAATATCTGAAATGGATCTCCAGTTACCATTCGTCACTTCATCTTTATTTTTACCGCCATTAAAAGATAAATATATATATAATCCATATTTTGATAGAGTAATTGCTTTTGTTAACCCACAAAGTCCAATGATTCTCAAATCACATCAAAATAAAAAGTTTAATGACTTTGAATATGATGAATGTTTTTATGATGAAGATGATGATGAAGCAGAAATGGATTCACTCATTGAAAATTACCATGAAATAAACGGAATGCTTAATGTTTTATATTTCAACAATTGATGGTTTTGATAATTTTGATAGTATTTCTGATGTTTGAAATCTTGATAAAAAATTCACAAATAAAAACAGTAACATTATAATAAATAACTTAATCGTAGCATATTATGAGTCTTCTCTCTCTATGTATCAACATAGCCAAGTATAGAAGATGTTAAGTGTAATTTATCACTAACTAGAAAAACATTCATGTATGAAGAACATCATTTTCGGTACACCCACATCCACATCAAAATATTTTCCATTTATCTCTTCATGAACTTATTGAAACCAGTAACTAGAATCCATAATGAAAATTGAAGAATTGAAAGATGATGGAACACCAATTGAGACCACTCAACAAACAAATACTGACGAGAACAAGAACAATAACAGCATATATACTACCTCATTATTAACATTTCTGTTTCATTTTTTCAACGTTTTAGTTAATGAATCATCGAGTCTATTCAGCATGATCTCCAATGATCCGATCATGATGCAAACACTACGAATCATTGAACTAACGACACTATTGTTTTCGATGTTATATATAATTAGTTTAAAGTATGGGCTAGATTTGATTTTAAAAAATTCTTTCTTGAAAATTGAAAGTGTTGATGGTGTTTTAATGAGTCTTATTATCACTTCTATCGTGTTCACCTTTGGTGTTTATCTAAAGGAGGTTTATGAAGGTTAATTATTGAGGAATAACAGTAGATCTGTGATTTTATGGATCAATAGTTTTTCAGAAGTTTACATGGCATAGACTGATTTACGAATTATCGATTTCTGTAATTCCATATTGTATATATATTAACTTTTTCCTCATAACTTCAAATATTCATACATACTCTATCATAAATATTCTCCTTTCTCTTATTCGCAATATATGTTATTAATCTGTTGTCCTTCATTTAGACTTTGTAAAAATGGGATCCAATCATTACCCAATAATTCTTTATATCCATTTAATAATTTTTTAAATAACGCAATTAATTCACCGTTAGGTTGCTCATACACTGGGATAGTGTTAACGAATGCAATCAATGTTTCATTGGTTAACCCTGTTGGATTCAGTAGGATAATTTGACACATTCCCTTAAATGAAGATTCTTTTTCATCATTCAATTCTAAATACATCATTGATTTACACCAACTCATTACGAATTCTGACAAATGTGGTGCTAAATGTTCAGGATATGTTATACCGATTCTACCTATCGTAATTGCGGCATTTTCTAAAACTGTATCCATTGCAGATGAGTTCACTAAATCAATTAAAACACTGATTAATTTTTCAAGGTATGGTTCAATGTTTAAACGTAATGCAATTTCACCTAATGCCCAAGTTGAGTTATTAACAACTGCAAATGCTTCATTATTATTATTTGATGAAATTATTTCGAATCCAATTGATCCAATAATGGCTTGTAATTGTGATGTTAATTTATTTGGTAAATAGATTGCTAAATCACCTAATAGAGCATATGCTGACTGTCTAACATCATTATTTGTATCTGTGAAAGTTTCAATTAATAATGTTGCTAACTCATCATTAACTAATTCACCTGAATGCTCACCCAAACCTTGGATTAACCCATCAATCAAATCTAAAGATGTTATAATGAAGTCCTTTTCAGGTGTATGAATATGTGGATCTGTAACACTTAATTTATCCATGTCTATACAATGTGTTAAAATTCTGATTGATCTTTCATAAACTTGAACGGCAAAAGGTGCAAATCTTTCGCCTAATGTTGCTGCAATAGATGACATACATTCTAATAATGGCCATAATTCTCTATCATCATCTGCTAGAATTTCCCATTTATGTAATAATGGTGGTAATACTAGATTAATTGAATCATTATCTAATTGACATTTTTCGATAAAAGTTTGGATTGAATCATATAAAATGACTAAATTTTTCTTTTTATAATAATTAAAACAATTATTAAAAGTTGATAAAATTTCATTGGCCAATGGTTGAATTAAATGAGGATCTGAATTCTCAATAAATTGGGCTAATGAAGAGCATGCACCTTCTTGAACAATTTTCTTTTTATCTAATGAGCAAGACATTATTGATTTGAAAGTTGGAATGAAATAATTTGAATAAAGTCCACCAGAATGTGCTTCTGAACAAATCCATGATGAATAACGTCCTAATGTCCAGCATGTGATTTGTCTAATAGTTGCTTCTTTATCTTGTAATCTATCAACTAAAAATGGAACTAATTCAGGTAATTGTTTTGATGCTAGTTCAATACCACCTTCAGCAACAGCACCAAATGCTAAAATTGCAGCTTCTCTAACTGGCCATTCCTTAGAGACTATATTTTCCTTCAAAATAGGTAAGATAATCTTCAAAACTTCTTCTGGAGAAACTGAAGTTAGAACGTCTAAAGTTGCAGCTGAACATTTTCTAATATTCCATTCCATTGAAAAATCGTCATCATCGTCTTCTTCTTCATCACTATCATCTCCATCGTCATCATCGTGTTTCTTTAAATGATAACCATTATCAGCTTTATTAATCTTTGGACCTTTTGGTTTGATATCTTCTATTTTATCTTCTTCATCAGCATCATCATCATTATCCATCATTGCAATATCCATTTCTGAATAAACCATATGTTTTAATAAGACAGGCAAGATCAAAGGTAAATATTGAAGAATGATATTATTCATTTCATCGCTTGTTGCAAGGCTTAATAAAAATTCACAAGCTTCCAATGCAACTTCATCTTCAGCTTGATTAATTGTATGAATTGAGTAATTTATACAGCCTTCTAAATGAGGAATGATATTTTGTGGTCTTATTGTGAGGATGTTTGAAAGTGAAGTACAAACGTTTCTTCTAACGTCTTTACTTTCATTGATTGCTAACTCAAATAATCTTTGTAATAAAGAGTCAGTTGGGATCAATTCTGCTTTTAGATCTAAATGGATTAAATGATTTAATGAACTCAATGAATTGGCAATGATGACTGGGTTAGGGGATTGTAAGAGTCCTAATAATTTGGGAATGATAAAAGTGATTGGTTTTGAACCATTTATTGGTATTGTTAATGAAGATGAAGAATCTTCACATATTTTATTTATTGTTGAAGTTGAACTCTCTTGAGCGATTGGATTTGTAGATGTTTCTGCTAATTCAAACAATTGTGGTAATAATTCAGGCCATGCTTTCATTCCTAAATTTTCAAATAATGTGGTAATTACATTACCAGTGATGTTTCTAACTAATAAAACTTCATTGAATAAACCTTTTAATATATTATCTAATAAATATTGGATTTGTTGTGATTTTGTTGGTCTATTGATACTATTCTTCAAAATTAAACCAGATGAAGCCTTGATTTGAGATGATGACGAAGAATCAAAGATTAAAATGTATAATAAATAATTTCTAAAATCTGGTTGAGCTTTAGCTTGTTGTAAGAATTGTGTAGCTTGTTCTCTTTCAGCATGATTTGGAGATAAAGTAGCGTTAAGAACAAGTTTCAACTGCTCAACTGATTCAATACTTGGTTCCCACATCGTGACACAACTAAGTGAATAGAGTAAAATAAACAAAAACAAATAAATATTAGTAACAAAAATAAATGAAAATATTTTTTTTTGTTTTGTGTCGGAAAAGGTTACCCTATGAGATGAGCTGCACGTGACATTGACTTGAAAAGCTACAATCAAATGAATATCACCGTTCTAATCACAATGAGTGTAATTGTCTATTGTTAATGCTATTTCATTAGTTCGTTTAATCGGTCCAGTTTGGATTGCAACTGATTTATTTTGGAGAAGGAATCTTCATAAATTGAATCAATTTCCGGATGTAATTTATTATCACCATGATTATTTGTTAATGTATTAGATTCAAATGAAGTAGTTGATTGAGTTTTGTTTAATATCTTTGATGAAGATGTTGATTGTAATGAGTTCACTGAATTAGATTTTGATTGTGATTCAATTGAATTTAAATCTGATGGGTCTGAATCTATTGAAATTGATTTTAGTTTTAATGAGGTTGTTTCTATTTCATTTGATGTTGATTTGTTTTCATTTATACCTCTTTCATTGATAGTAATAGGTGATGATAATTTATTATTTTCCATATGATAGTTCTTAGCTAGATAATTTTTATTACTCATTTCTTCAGTCATTAAATCATCTAATAGTTTAATACTATCAGCTATATTAATCTGTGCAATAGATTCTGGAATATTACCTCTTTCTTCATTTTTTCTTCTTCTTATTATAATTTCAGGACTTTCTAATTCTGAAGATGATGGAGAATAAGAACCAATTGATCCTGATAAGTTATCATTTTTGAAAAAATGTGCATTTGGTGCAGCTAATGATTCTTCATTATCTGAATCATAAGATATGAACAACTTCTTTGATGGAGAAGACGTCTTCTTAGTGATTGATAAAGGGGTAATTACTGGAGTGACATCACTGACTAATTCATCATCAGTCCCAACATATGGAACTTCATACTGATATCTTTCTCCTTCTTCTTCTTCTTCTTCTTCTAATTCTGAAACAACGTTATCATTAGCATCATTATCAATCAAACAATCAGGAATATCAACATCTATTTCAGTTGAGAATGTGACTGACTTATTTGATTTCAACTCAGATTTACTCAAATTTAAAGGTAATAGTATTTTTTCTAATTCTTCATTTTTCCAGCAATTCAATCTTGCTAATCTTTCCTCATAAGTTTCCAAACATTCTGCGGGAGCAAACCCGATCTTTCCATTACTTTCTTTCTTAATTAACCACCAATAACCGTCTTGGTCATTCAATAAAGTGACTGGATCATCTCTTTTCAAATCACAATGAGATGGATCATCACCATTGAACTCAAATAAAGCGTATAATTTATCCGGATGTAGTTCCTTAGGTGGTGGCAAAGGGGGCTCTATGACATAGTCTTGGAAATCATCTTCATTTAATTCTTCTTCATCTTCAGGATCCAATGGATCTTTATTGATTTGATCATGATCTTGTCGTATTTGTTTGACAACAACCGAGCCAGATTCACTGCCAGACAAGCTGGGAGAGACGACTCTTTTGTCAATCAGAGAGTGGTCTTTCATCAGATCCTCATCCATGGACTTCAGAAGGGAGACTAATCTAGAATGGGCCATTAATTAGTGTGATTTAATAACAATAGTATGGTTTCAGTAAACAATTTCAAGACGCGAAAAATTTAAATTTTATAATGATAGAGAGAAATTTATTTGTGAGGATGCTGATGAAGAATTAATCTATAGTGAGACTATTGACGACGAGTGATGGATCAATATTCACAAAAATGTGATCTTATTCCAATTTAGACGAAGAAATAGAAATTCATTTGGATGATTCCATAAAATAACAAGTCATATTCATGCTAAAAAACGATGATTCGATTGTATACTAATTGTATATATACATATATATATAAATAACATAATGGTCATCTCCACAGCTTATACACTAAAAACCACATAAATATCCCAATAATCTGTTTGAAATCAAACAAAATCAATGCTAAAACGTTCTTCTTGTTCTGCACAACTGCTTCGTTTGATTGCTATTCACTCTTAACGGCATCGGCGGTGTCAACTGAAGTGAAGTCGTTAAGATCGTTACCTTCACTGTGGTCACTTTCAACTTCAACGTTTTTCTTCAATTCATCTCTCTTTTTTTGCAATTCTAACGCTCTTTTAGTCTTTAGTTTCAAGAATGTGTTCTGTCCTGTCCCAAGAATGAAGTAAACAATATTACTGAAGATGACCCAATATTCAACTTTCAAATAACTTTGGCAAATACTTAAAACAATAGGAGTTGTTATCCATGATGATTTAATTACTGAGAATAATGAATTTTTCAAACTGTTCTTGATATGAGAGACAGCTCTTTTCAACTCATCAATACCCAACCCATTAATCGCTGGCTTCAAATTGATTAATGATACAAATGACACGAATAAAACGTTTAATAATGGTGAGATTGTTAATAAAACAGTTAAGATTTGTGATAATCTCTTCTTTAGAGTGAATGGAGGTTTGAAAAGAGTATTAATCCAGTTTAGCCCATAATGGTTGATAGGGGCCCCCACTAGACCTGCAAATAGCGCAAATAAAGGTAATTTGAAAGTGAATGGATGCTTAAATTTGATGTTGAACAATGTGGAAATTTTATAATCTTTAGCAATGACCGTTGCAATTAACTCGTTCAAAATAGCTAGAGTCCCAGCAGTGACACATTTGGTCAAAAGTGGGTTCTTCGAAAGCAATTGTGCGTATTTAGTGTTGATTGATGACATTAGAGAGTGAGATTTTGATGGGAAGAGTGGTTGAATAGTGAAGTTTGTATAATTTATGATGGATTTCCCCGAACATTTATAGTAAAAAAATTGGAGATAAGAAATGAACCGAAAGTGAGTTGACTCCGAGCTCCATAATCGAGGTGGAGGTGGAGCGATTCTATACGCTGGAGCAGTGAAAGGCCATGAGATGCCCACTAATTGATAATCTACGCAGCTAGTGTCTGTTTCATTTCGTAGTGCAGTAAATATCCAATATCGTGTGTATTACGTAATCATAACACACTACACATCACCACCTATGAACCAGCAGAATAAAATTTGGGCCAATCAGAAGATCAGAATACGATTATCTTATTATACAAGAGAAGGTTACCACACGGCCTTTCCCGGGTCATATTCAAATAAAGTTCACTCATATTATTTTTGCTATAAATTGATCCAAAATTTACTTTTTTCCTTCCTTCTTCTCTTTCTCTTTCTCTCTCTTCAGAGGCGTCCTTTGAGTTGAATCTTCTGCTCTGTCCATTCAGGAGTCTAATACTACCATCAGGTGCCCTCATGGTCTACGAATGAGTGTCCTGTCACCACTCTTTAGTTGATACATAAGGCTGCCATCGGTACCCTCTCACTAGTGCTGTTCAGCGGCAGCGCTTGCTTCAACCTATTATCATCTGTTGATCTGACAAATCTCCAGAGATATTCCTTCCATATAACACGCTGATACACTGTGATACTGTTGATCTGACCAATCCCCAGTTGCTTGTTATAAATTACACATTCGTTAACCGCCCACTTTATCAATTTCGTATTGTTACTCTGTTTATTAGGTCAATCTACAGATTAATCCTACTATCTAACATCACCTTACGCTTGTGACACTATTGACTTAGCCAGTCTTTAGTTGATTGATTTCGATTGCAACTAGAAACCACCTACTCATTCAATACACTTGTGATGCTAACGATATGGCTGATCTTAGTTGACATTAAAAATTGCCATTTAAACCCCCAAAACTTCATCAAATCATGTAGTGAAGAGCTGGCCACTCTTCAGCTCAATTCTACTAGCTCCAGATAGACACAGTATTGGATTTTCAGATTAAAATCAATACAGTGATCAATCCAAAAACTTTGATCAACAAGTTTTTAAATAAAAGACCACAATTGATACCAATCTTACAATTCAGTTTTCTCTAAAGACTAATAAGAAATGAATATCAATTAATTGACACACAAAAACTCAAAGTCACTAAAAAAGATGTTTACCAATATCGACTAAAATGATTTTGGGATAATTCAAGCTCACTAAACCTGAAGCCAGAATCATTCTGAGGAGACAGATTCAAGTGATATCAGATTAAGTGCAAGATTGAGTTTCTGATCAGTGCATAATGTTCTGGTGATAATCTGGCCAGAAAACTTCTGAAAAAAGCTGTCCAGATTATTCCAAGCATAGTTGATAGTTATTTAGAGTCACAGATTTAGAGATCAAATAATATTGACTCTCAGCTCCCAAGATATCTTGCTATTTAGCAAGGACCCAAGAGGCTTGGAGAGTGAGAATATCTCAGCTTTCTTTTGAAGGGTTCAAGCAATATCAAAAGGAAAAATTAAAAACTTAGACTATATTAACTCTAGCTTAATATCTAATGAAGGTTTAGTTGTGAGAAACTATTTAAGGATATGAGATGAATATGAATACTATTATAAGCGAGATACGATTATAAGGTAGAATTCTTCAAACTCATAGTACTGTTATTTTGAAAATTTACTTTACTACAGCTGATTATCATCAATTTCTAATAAAATTGAATGTATAGTCTAATTGTACTAAATTGAATATCGAGTCATGTATATAATTCATTCTATATTAATGGATTATTGTATTGGTATTGAAAAAAATTGATAACTATATATTCAATAATAATATTAAAGTAAAACGTCGACCTCCGTACGTAGTTAATCTTAAATCATGATCTATGTTACAGTACTGTACCAGTTACTCACCTGATTACTCACATCATAACTGATTCTATTAACTTCTACTACATTCTAGAATATTCTAATCATCTATTCCAGAACATTCTATTATTATAACGAAGCTACAACTAGACGTCTATATAAGGACCTCTAGTCGTCCACAAATTGTATACTTTATTTTATATACACAACAGATTAGTATTACTATCACTGAACGTATCAAATAGACTAATACAGTAATCACCCATAAAACACATAACAATCTACCTTTATCAATATAAGTTTATTGTATTTCAGCAGGCAGTTATCAGGCACTAGTTGCATTTATAATATTCAAAAATAAATTATATCAATATTTATAACTTAATAATTGTATCTATTCGAACTATTTTTATTCAAAAATCACACCGACGGTGATGTTGTTAATATGAAAAGAAACTCTCAATCGCAACGTCCTCATCTAATAATGAAGTATCTCCATCAATGATTATTAAAACTGTTAGGGAGTAGCGGTAGCTGCATAATCATCTGTAACCATAGCTGATCAGTACAGATATTAGTAACGACCTTAGGTATATAATCACTATTGCATCTCGAATTTATAACTTATAAATTTAGATAATAGTGTCATATACCAATTTCATTTTCATGTCACTTTCAGAGAGATAGTAACGGACCTATAACAAATATCATGTCAAGCGATCTTTCAAAGATGTAGATCTAACAAAACTGATAGAAAGATTGTTAATTTATCTCAATTCAGTAATTACTTGATCTGGAAAAAAACACCAATAAGATTCAAAAACATCAGATCTCAAAGTTAATACTGTCTATAAATCGGAGATCAGATGTGTATAGCACTTGGGCAAGGACTCAAGGACCAGGTGAGCTGAGCTTGTATATATAACATGAGTTTATTATTTCATGTTTTGAATTTTCCCGATCTGGATTATTTTTGTTTACGTTTAACCTAATTGAGACCGAAGTTTAATTCAAGAGTACATGAATTTTTTTCAACTTCATTCTAAAAATCCAGAAAACATAAAATTGAGATCAAATAAAGGGTTTTTCTGATTCTTGAATTGATATTAACTTTTATATTATTGTTCTTTGCTTGATATTTATATATCTCTCTATTCAATTGATATTTGTTGTTCAATTGAATAATCATAACAAAACATAATAATACCAATATCATTTTTTAATTTTAATATATATTACCATTGATTTTGATTTCCATTCATTGAAAATATCAATATAATACCCCTTCCATCACACTTATATATAATTCAATATATAATAAATAATTATGGATCATTTAGCTCATCAAATTCAAGTCGTTAATGATGAGAACAGAATCAATCAATCCAAACAAATTAACTCTAATTCAAACATCCCTATAAAGAAATCTCAAATTCCAGTTAGAAGAGCTGTTTTATCAAATGTTACAAACACAACACTTGGACAATCAACAAATCAAACTCATAACAATAATAATATCATCAAAAGAAATGAAGAAGTGCTCGAAGAGGAGACCACCTCATCATCTGCTATGAAAAGAGCAGCAAGCTCTCATAACATTGATAGAACTTTCAAAAGATCTAAAAAGATAGAATATGAATGGGAAGATTTAGACGAAGAAGATTTCGATGATCCATTAATGGTTAGTGAATACGTTGTCGAAATTTTTGAATATTTATACAGATTAGAAATCAAAACGTTACCATCTCATGATTACCTTTCAAATCAAACGTTCATCACTTTTAATATGAGAGATCAATTAGTAGATTGGATGAATGAAGTTCACGGTAAATTTAGATTATTACCAGAAACATTATTTGTTGCAATTAATTTAATGGACAGATTTTTATCTAAAGAGATCGTTCAAGTTAATAGACTACAGTTATTAGGAACTGCATCACTGTTCATTGCTTCTAAATATGAAGAAATTTACTCACCAAGTGTTGCTAATTTTTCTAGTGAAAGTGGTTCAACAGTGGAAGAAATATTAGCAGCTGAAAAATTCATATTAGAAATCTTGAATTTTGATTTGAGTTATCCAAACCCAATGAATTTCTTAAGAAGAATTTCCAAAGCTGATGATTATGATGTTAATACAAGAACTATAGGGAAATATCTGTTAGAGATTTCGATCATGGAACATACTTTCATCGGAATTAAACCTTCATTATGTGCAGCTGCCTCAATGTATTTAGCTAGAAAGATGGCAGGTAAACAAGAATGGCATGGTAATTTGATTCATTATTCAGGAGATGTTTTAGAGGAGGATTTACATCCTGTTATTCAATTATATTTGAAATACTTGATAAGCCCTGTTGTCCATGAAGAATTCTTTAAAAAATATGCAACTAGAAAATATTTAAAAGCTTCAGTTGTTTCAAGACAATGGGCCAAAAGTGTGATGAGAGGCCATCAAGACAAGTGATTTTTATGAGAATATTTCAAATTTTTTTTTCCCTTTCTTCTGTGTTTTGTTTTACTGTATATTAATAATTGTATAATACCCATTTCTTTATAGACTGTACTACGCATTAAATCCATTCATTATTCATTAGATATAAATTATACACTTCACTGTTGCTGAGTCGTCGTTTTGGTGACGTGGATGTATCTCCCCTGTAGTTCGAAGCCCTTCATGTTTTCAATTGCAGAGTCTGAATCTTCTATTTCTTGATACGTTAGATCGATGTAATTGTTTGTTGGCTGGAAGTTCAGGATGTTGCCAAAAGGAAGAAACAGCGAGTAGATTGTGTCAGTTGGTGTAGAGGGCGGGAAGTTGGTGATTCTTATAGTGGAGGACATTCTATTGTAGTGTAATATCAGTATAATATATAGCGTAGTTAATAGAGTAAAATCTCCGGGTAAGTGAAAAGTTTTTGAAAAAATCACATAAAAATGAGCTAAACCACCAACAATCACACCAAAACAGCACTGGAATTCACCGAAATGTTCAGATCAAACATCACAAAACTCACTAGATCGTTTCACTCCTCACAGCTTCTGAAACAAGTCGAAAATCCGGCTTCAAAATTCCAAATTCCTGTCTCTTCATGTAAGGCAGGAACTCCATTAAATCTAAAAATCAAGAAATCAGGACCAGAGCCAGTCGCATTGGAAGACTCAGAGTACCCTGAATGGCTCTGGAGGGTCTTCGACAAGGAGTACCAGGCTGCCAGACTGGAAGCAGACCCAATCAAGAAGGCAAAGAAAGAGATGAGATTGAGAAATAAGAAGAAGATCAAGATGAATAATTTCGTTGCTCAAATGAAGTGATTTTTAGACAGTATTTATAAAGGAGTCAGAGAGAGAGAGTGTGTGTGTCTGTATAAGTTATATGCCTGTATATATTTGCACTCGATTGTAGTATTGAGTACTTAGAAGTACCCATCTCTCCGGGTCACCCCAAAAAATTTACCTAGTTTTTTCTGTTTACTTTTAAATATTTTGAAAGTGAGCTTTAAGAATTTATTAAAATATCACCTCAAAATGTTCACTTCCAACATCTTTGATGACTTTGGTTTCAATGAACCGCATTTAACCAATCAGAACAGAATCGTCACCAAAAATGACGACATTTACTACGCTGTTAATTCATCAATTAGACATTCTAAATCAGATCAAAATTATGAATTATTAAACGTTGATATTGATTTTGAGATTGAAGCTTTAAAATTGAACTCTTCAGGCTCATTACTTGCAGTTTATAATTCTGAAAAACTAGTGGTTGTCAATCTCGACTTCCCCATTACAAAACAATACTCAATTGGTGTCAAAAGTTACAATCGTTCATGTTTAATCAAATCAGTATTATGGAATAAAACTTCTAAAAATGATTCGAACTTAATCATTTTATCCAGTGATGATGTTATTAGATCATTTGATTTGAATTATTCGTTTGAGCTACCAATAAAGACATTCAATTTACAAAATCAAACAACTAATCAAAAAGGTCTATTCATGAATTCGATAAATGATCCAGTTTCAATCACTTTTGGTACAAATGGCACTAATCTATCTAATTTGTTGACTTTATACATCATCAATACAGATGGTGATGTTTTTTCGATATATCCATTCTTACCAGTGAATGAAATAAGTGCCACAAAGTCACAGTTTGAAGAATTGTTTAATGAGAGTGTTTTATTGTTGAATTCAGCAATAGAAGATTCAACAATTGATAAAGAAAACGCAATCAATCAACTTAAATTCATGAACTCAATCTGGAAGAATTTACCAAATTCATTAATTGAATTTAGAGATTTACACGAATTTCATATTACAGAATTGAAAAATTTTAAGTTTAGTAATAATTACATCATTCAAGGCCCATTCCAAATCAATCCATTTCCCGAATGTTTATATGATGATGAACCTAATGATATTCAATGTTATGAAGCGAATGGATTAGACTTATTATGTATGAGTTTTAACAAAAATGGGGTAATTACGTTATTACCTGATTTTAAAGCATCAATGAAATTCAAAGATTCAAATTACAGCTATTCATTCACTTTATTAAAACATATTAAACCTAAAGATGGAGGTAAGACCTCGATAATTGATGTCAATGAATCTTTGTTGATTAAGAATAATAATAAATTATATGAATTGAAAGATTCAATGGATTTGATAATGGATGAATTTAAGAACTATGAAGGAACCGTTATACTCTATGATCACTTGAACAATTCTAAACAAAGACTAATATTATCTAACTCAAAATTAACAATTTTTGATTCATTAATTGATGAAAGTGCCCCAACTAAAGAAAATATAGAAATAATCAAAAATACATATAAATCCACATTAAATAAATCAATTACATTCGAATTGCAGAAATTATTGACTGAAATAAAAAAATTCAAAATGCACTCACCAGATTTGAATAAATTGAGTAAAATTGAAGAAGAAGATTCATTAATTGAAATAAATTTAATTTCAAATTCAATTCTAAAAAATTTAAAGAATTATCATCAATTTGAAATAATATTAAATTATAAATTATTAAACATTAATTCAGAATTTCAAAATCAAATCCAGTCAATTAGTAAAATCTTGAATAAATTCGATAAATTAAATCAAACAGACAATGATATTTCTAGAATAGTTGAAAGGCAGAATCATTTAAATCAGAGACTCGAATCTTTGAAGTCAAAATTATTTGATAGTTCAAACAACATTAATTTAGAAATTTCAAGCAAGGAAAAATCATGGTTTAGAGAAATACAATCATCAATTTCAAATTTCAATAATTCATTAAATAAAAATGAAAAATTAAAAAATCAATTGAATCTTATCAAAAATGAGATTCAGTCTTTACAAAACAAGAATCCACTAAAAGATGACGAATTTGATTGGAATGAAATGCAACATACATTACAAAAGGGAAATGAATTATTAAACAGTACAAAAATTAATATGAATTCAAACCTACAAAATTTAAACAATCAACTACAACCAACCCTTGAAATTTAACCATCTCATAAGATATATACATCTTCATAAGCATCATGAAATAACCGTAGTACTTACACCTTTATAACACTAAAAATCAGTAACACGGCCATTGAATGAATAGTCACCATGTCTCAAAGGATCCTGTTTTGGACCACCTCTTTCACCAGTCTTTGGATTAACATCCCCTTCGAATTCAGGAATGGTCTTGAAAAACTCAGGTGAGAATCCACCGATATCATTCTTATTCAACAATGGAGTGAAATCCTTATTATGTTCACCATCATTTATAGAGGCGTTATATTCATCAATAGCAGCTTGACTGTTTGCTATTCTTTGTAATTTTTCAAATTCCTCTTGTTCTTCTTTTGGAAGTTGTGGTGGGGCTGGTGTGATGTCAAATTTGGAGGAGTAGAAGCGGACAGATCTGAGTGGCGTTAATGTGAATCTCTTTAGCATTTCGTTGATAATACCAAACGGTAGTAATAAAGAACAATAAAGTAGAATATTAATAATTGAGGTGTGATTTGGCTGGAGGTGCTGGGCTCCTTGACCAGCTCATCGATTACGTAATATACTCTAAAATTTTTTTACTTTGAAAATTTATATTGGTTTTGAGTATAAAATAGTATTAATACTGAACAGACACAAACATATTAAGTTAAATATTGATTCATTCACAATGACAAACCCACTAGAATCAATATTTCCCAAACTTGCACAAACAATTCGCTCTGCATCTGGTCTTGCTGCAAAGGATATCAACTTCTATAAGAATATAGACACTGAAATAAATTCCAAATCTGAAGAATATTCATCAAATTTATTAACTTTGATAAATCAAGTCCTTAAAGCCTCCAATGTCGAAGATGAAGTGACTAAAGACTCAATGGTGGAACAGTGGAGTGGGATAAGTAACGTTATTGATAATTTTCTTGAAAGGTCTGACATTTCTTATGATTTAATAACTCGTTCAAATCAAAGTAAAGAAGGTAATAATCCTAATAAATTAACGTATTTGGATGATGCTAATTCAATGAACGATGTCACTTCTTCATACACTAAGATTGAAAAACCACAGTTGCTATTCCCTCAGAAGGTTAATAATGAAGATTCACATCCTTTCAAACCATTATTAACTTCGAAGCCTAATTCAATTATTCCAATGGATGAATCTTTACTGATTAAGGAAGATGGATCAGGAAATCCATATTATGGTCATCCTTATGAATATGAGATCTTGAACCAAGATTACAACCCTTCAATTCTTGAAATTTCAGAACCTATAATGTTTACAAATTGGGAAGAAACCGATTCAATCTGGGTAGATACTGTTGAAACACTAAGTGAAATGATTGAAGATTTGAAAAAACAAGACATCATTGCCATTGATTTAGAACATCATGATTACAGAACATATTACGGTTTGGTGTCCTTGATGCAAATAAGTACAAGAAATCAAGATTATTTAATTGATACATTAAAATTACGTTTTGAATTACAACCATTAAATGAAGTCTTCACAGATCATAATATAACTAAAGTACTACATGGTGCATTCATGGATATTGTGTGGCTGCAACGTGATTTGGGGTTATATATCGTGAGTTTATTCGACACGTATCATGCTTCCAGATTACTAGGATTCCCAAAACATAGTTTAAGTTATTTATTAGAAAAATTTGCAAATTTTAAAACATCAAAGAAGTATCAATTGGCAGATTGGAGAATTAGACCATTGACTAAAGCAATGAAGCTGTATGCTAGAGCAGATACACACTTTTTGATATATATCTATGATTTATTGAAAAATCAATTAATTGAAACAAATAAACTATCAATTGTGTTGAATGATTCAAGAAATGTTGCATTAAGAAGATTTGAATACAATAATTTCAAACCAATCATCAATGATCCAAAATTAAAGGATTTAATCTATGTCACTTATGATAATGAATCATGGAAAAGATTAATGTATCAATACAACATCCCACAATCCAAATCCAAATTAATGCAAAAATTGTATCAATGGAGAGACTCGATCGCTAGACTTGAGGATGAATCACCACGTTATATCATGTCTAATCAACTATTAGTGTCTTTATGTACAACTGTTCCTCAAAATGTTGATGATCTGTTAGAAATGGGTAAAAATGGAAGTCTAGTGGTTGGAGAATATATTAGAAAGAATAGTAAATTGATTTGTGAATTGATAAAAGAGACAGTTGATGAAATTGATTCAGAACCACAACAAGGTGTCAATAATAAAGGAGGAGTTGATGAAAATGAACAAGTTGTGGTTACGCTAGAAAGTGCTAAACAAAATTATGAATTTTTTCAAAATGCATTAAAATTAAATAATGATGAAGAAGATCATCAATCTCAATATAATTCATCAAAATCACAGATGTTCATCGAAGAGATGTTGAATAATGATGATTCAGAACTGAAGTTTAAAGAAAGAAGAGAATTAATTGATGATAAATTAAATCAGAGTATATTATTAAACATCCAAAACAATCAAATTGAAGAAGATGAATCAGAACAAGAAGAAATTGAAGAAATTAAGGAAGAAAAAGAAGAAGAAATTGAAGATTCCAAACCTGGTGTTTTTGATAACACAGATGAAGTCATCATACTTCAAAAGAAACACAGACCAGACCATATTCCAAAACCTTCTATTTCCACCAAAGAAGAAGTGTTTGATTACTCGAATGCTGAAAAAATCATCAAGGATACAAAAAGTTCCAAATTTATCAATAGAAAAAGAAAGAAGGGTTCATCATTTGAATTGAATGGTGGTGCTTCAAATGGACCAAGAGGTGCTCAAAAAAGAGAGATTAAAAGTTCAGGAAAAGGTGTTTCATTCGTTAATAAAAAGAGAAAATAAATAAATGGTACATAATTAATTAAACATGATTATCTCTATTATTCAAACTGTATATATATCCTATTTAATATAATCTTTCAAACCTCTCAATCTTTCAACAGCATTACTTAAAGTTTCATCATCTTTACACAGAGCGAATCTGATTAGATTTTCAGCAACTTTTTCATGTTCTTTAATATAAAATTCAGTAGGTGGTATAGAAACAACACCAAATTCACTAATTAACCAGTATGCTAACTTAAAATCTTTTGCTCTGTTTTGGAATTCTTCCGGATATGTGTAATCTTCAGGAATTTTGACTTTTGAGAAATCAACTAATAAGAAATAACCACCTTCTGCGATAGTGTATGGTAAGTTTAACTCCTCCCAAATTTTGGTGAAAATTTCATATTTTTTGATGTATTCCTTTCTGGTGGTTTCAAAATAGTCATTATCTAAAGCTTTAGTTAATGCAGTTGCAGTAGCTTCTTGTAATGGAGCAGGAGTGGCAAAACAGATTCTTGTATGTGCTAATGAAACATATTTTAATAACTCTGGATTTGCTATAATCCAACCAATTCTCCAACCAGTGACAGCAAATGATTTACCTGCAGAACCAATTGTAAATGTTCTTTCACCAATTTCAGGAGATAATGTAGCAATACGAGTGAATGAATCAGTGTAATATAGATTCTCGTAAACTTCATCAGAAATAATGTAGAAATTATATTTAATTGCTAATTGACCAATCTTTAGTAGTTCATCCTTTGTGAAGACTTTACCAATTGGATTATGTGGGGTGTTGATCACAATAAATTTGGTTTTAGGGGTGATTGCCGCTTCTAACTCAGCGTAATCGATGGCCCATTCTTCACCTTTAACATTACGTTCACTCATGTCTTTAGGTGGATGTAATGGGACATAAACGACTTTCCCACCAGGAATCTCAATGTTTGAAATATATTGATCGAAGAATGGCTCAAAGACAATAACTTCATCACCTTGTGACAAGAAACCGGTTAAAATAGCCAATTGACCTTCATTTGCACCAGTTGTGACCAAAATTTCATTTATTCCCAATTCCCGACCATAATGTTTAGAATAAGTCTTAGATAATGCTTTTAACAGATTTGGTTTCCCCTTGGTGTGAGCGTATTGGTTGTTAGCAGGGACATCGAATGATTCTTTGGCAGCATTGATCACGAAATCAGGAGGAGCATAAGAGAAGAAACCTTGACCCAAATTGATGATTTGACGTTCAGGTTTAGCAGCAGCAGCAGCAGCGGCAGATTCGTTGATAAGGGACCAGATGTCCTTTCCAGAGGCGTTGAAGTATGGGTTGTGTGATGGTAGAGTCATGGAGTTCAATTGGCGCCTAAAAGTTGGGAGGAGGGTTCTTTTCATTGAATATTCATCAGGCTAAGTGGAAATTCGATTTGTTTTTCGTTCTTTTACCGCCATCTTGGACAATTGTGGCGCTTTTGCTTATCGTGTCCGAACTGGTAATCGAAGAGACCAATTCCATTTCAAAGCAACGACCCCCCCCCCCACTGGTAGTGAGTCCTGCAACCTGTCTCAGCTATCTGTGCCCACACACTGCCTTGTAACAATTTCTCGCTATGCTCTTTAAAGGACTTTCACTGGACTCTTCCTTATCTATGTGTCAACTGCCGGTTTGGCCACATTACCAAGTGAGATAACAAACATCAAGCTGAAGTATTGCAGTCACTCACAAACACTGTTATGACTTCCAAACAAAATCACTCTGAGAATTTTGGAGCTCCTACCAGTGCTACTAGATCTCACGGCTTTATAGCTTAGTCAATTTCATGTTTCTTGTCCCATATTTTACGCTACAGCAATTTTCTTTGAATTTGTTTCATTGAGGTGACTCAACCCTACAATTTTTAATACGTAATTAGTCTCATACTTTACATGCTGGACTCAGAGTAATCTCGTATCATGTTTTGATAAAGGAGGAAATTTCTGATTTCAAGATCCATCTATTTATAAGTGAGGAACTAGAATCAATCAAGCCCTACGGTATTCTGTTGATTAGAGACAGGTATTTTTTTTTAATATGGTTGGTTGTTGGATCCAGTGTATTTTTCCCTTTGTGGGATTTAGTGACAGAGTGTAAACTTTACCTTGATGTTGAAGACGTTAAATATCTTAAGAACCATGAGATTCGACCAAATGAAGTTAAGTAGTTACATGTCTATTGCTCTTTTGAAGAGTGTAAGGACACGTTGTTTATTGAATCATTGAAAAGTTAACAACAACTAATCTCTCTCATTGAAAGAGCTAATTGAAGGCACGTGAATTTACCAAATCTTGAATTAGTTTATCAACTCAAACATTTCAAACATTTCTTAGTGCATTTCAATGATGTTTCATTTGATGATGATTACTTGAAATTACGGAATGCTTTAAACTTTACAAATTTCTATGAAATTTAACAAGATGAATACTCATTCTGCAAACCCATTAAACTCTTACCGATAACATATCAGGATTCAATATATTTCACAATTTCAGTTGATTATTTCCAAAACATGGAATCTTTACACTTGACATACAATGAATAGTTTCATGTAAAGTAAGAAGAAGAATTATCAATTATTACTGTCTCAGTCAAAAATATCTACATTAAAATTTTAGACGTCCCCCACAAAAGTTTCAATTCCAAGTACTTAATCTGATTTGGAATCATTGAAGATTAATTCCCATGAAGTCTAGGATATCAACATATCAAATAAATCCAGAGACGACAAAATTGAAAACCTTGGAATTGGGAGTTGATAAGATAGGAATCGGTTGAGCTAAAATAGAATAATTAGAAGTGTCTTCTGAAGTAGAAAAACTAATCATTGGTACGAAGGTGCTCATTAGTGATAACCCTGAATGATTTGAGATTACAGAATAGGTAACTAATTTGAGATAGGCTATATTCATAAATCAGATATCAATTTTCCAAATTCGAATCCAATCAAATCATTAAACATCAAAACACATTCATTACGAATATGAAAATCTCTTGAAGTTTCAACAATTTAACGAAACTATCAATTAATGGTTCTAGTGAGACAAAAATTACGGGACATTTTAAATCATTATACAAAATTGTAATTCATAAAGATTATGATAATGCTATAGGTGAATTTCGAAATGATCTGAAGTATTTCAAGTTAACTATCGAAGATAATCCAATTTCATCACAAGTTAATGAATTGGATCTGTTGAAGTATGTTAAGAGTAATGGAATTATTGATTTTAGTCTTTAGAGAAATTCAGGTGATTGATAAGTAATTATCCATGTAAGAGACTTGACATTGTTAAATGATGTGTAAAAATTGTGTAGATTTCACTTTTTGTACAGGGCTTGTATATCCTTATACTCACAGGGATCACATAGAGAGCTACACATATATTCTATTTTGAAAAACATAATCATTAATGCATTAGAAATTATATATCATTCAATCCTCAAGTATGTTGATACCCTCAGATTCAACCTTTTTCGCCCATTTTCTAGCCAGTATTGAAGATTTCATATATTTCTTAGATGCATATTTTTTGAAGAATTCTTCATGAATAACAGGTTGGATTAGGTAACTTAAAATTAATTCAACAACATGTCTAAAATCATTTTTAGTATAACCCCCAGAATAATGAATTAATGTACCATCCCATTCAGATCTTCCCAACATTTTTCTAGATACAAACATTGAAGCAGCTGCACATAAAGATGGTTTTAATCCAATAAATCTATGATCCATTATTGAGATTTCTAAAAGATATTTCCCTATCGTTCTTGTCTCAATATCATAATCATCAGCTTTTGAAATTCTTCTTAAAAAATTCATTGGGTTTGGATAGCTTAAATCAAAATCCAATTTACTTAAAATATATCGTTCTGCATCTAATATTTCTTCTTCAGTATATCCACCATCTGTAACATAGGAATAATTCTTAACACTTGGAGAGTAAACTTCTTCATATTTGGCAGCTATAAATAAGGAACCAGTCGCTAATAATTGTAATTTTTCGGTTTCAACTTTTTCCTTAGACATAAATCTATCCATAATATTGATTGCTAAAAACAAAGTTTCTGGTAATAATCTGAATCTTAAATGAACCTCCACGATCCAATCAACTAAGATAGATCTCATTTTTGGTTTTAAATTAGGTTGTAATTGGAAGTAATCAGGAATTGGCAATGTTTTAATCTCTAATTCTTTTAAATAGTCAAACACTTCACAAACGTATTCACTGACCATCAATGGATCATCAGCATCATCAACGTCTAAATCTTGCCATTCATATTCAATTTTAGATTTTTTTGGAGCGTTGATTATTTCGGCTAAATTTGTTGAAGATTCAGTAGCGGCTCTTTTTAAAGGCATTCTATTACTTACGATTTCATTATTATTGACATTAGATTTCAGCTTGTTGAAAGAGTGGGTATCTTGCACTGACGATTGGATAGTGTTTGTGACGTTAGATAAAGCAGATCTTTGGAATGATGGGATTTTGGAATCTTTATTCAGATTACTATTATTATTAGTTAGTGGTTTCAAAAGTTGTGGATTGGAAATAATGTTAGACATCTTGTTTCGTTGAATCATGGCATTCTCATCTTGAGTAGAAGGGATGATATTCTCTGTGGACATTATGAGACTATGAATGTGTTAATTGTGTGGTAAATGTGTGTGTTGATGTAAACTATATGGATTATTCAACTATAGGGAGCAAACAAACGGAGCTAAAATAGTGCAAAACGATTGAGAACAGCAGATGAATATTATTGAGTGTCTAAAGACGTGACTTATGGGTGAGTTGACAAGTACAAAAGGAAGAATGTGTGAATTTGTACAAGGCTGAAATTAAAAATGTGTGTTGGAAACTAATTGTGTGTTAAAATTGTTAAAAACAACAACAAATCGTGGAACTATGAAGGGACCACAAAGACGAAATTTGAGTGAATTAAAAAATGATGAGAAAACACGAAGTTTGAACGAACTAAAAATGGAGTTTATTGAATCTAAACAGTTCTGAAATTATCGAAATTCAAATAAAAATAAAAATTCATAAAAAATTTACGCGCGTGAGCCGCGAATTTGTGCTGAGTCAGCGCTTATATAAACAAATTACATAATCAACATCCGGACATCGGACGATCTTGCTTATTTCCGAAATCTTTCACCTTTTCTATATCTATATACTGAAACTGTATCGTTATACTACTATACTATACGATACCATCATGGCTGAAGTCAGAATTCTGTCCCACATGAACAAGGACCACACTTTATCGATTGAAGACTACCTAGTCGTCTACGGAAAAGTCCCAATGAGTATCCAAATATCAAACATTAAAATGACTGAAATCACATTGAATCAAATGACAATCTCATTCAAACATGAACAGATTGAATTCGATGTCAACAAAGTGATCCCATTTGAACCACCTCTTGAAAATCTATCACAAGCAAGAGTTAGACTAGTCGAAATGGCTAAATTCGCAGCACAAGAAAGAGGACTTGCACATTTTCAAGTCAAAGGGTATAGATATCCCTCTGTGTCAGGTTGGTTATTGATATTAATGATGCATTTGCCGATCTTATGTTATTTCTTCCCTGTTTTACTGAATAATCAGTACGTTACTCCATTTGTTGATCAAAGTGTTATTGAGTGGTTGCATAAATATTTGATCCATGTTTTCTTCATCACTATTTTCATTCATATCCTGGAAGCTTACTTCATTCTAGAACCAAAGCTAGCTAGATATAGAGTCCCTACAGAATACGTATTAGAATGGTATATTGCTACAATTATTGAAGGTTTCCCAGCTATTAAAAGATTTAACTCATTGATTGCTGAAAATACTCATTAGAGCTCCCACAACCGATGGGCGAAAGAGTAAAATCAAACGATATAATGATTACAAAAGATAATATCGTAGTACCATACTCAATTTCATTCTATCTGACTCTCTAATTCACTATTTTAGTACTTGATCTGGATCAACTCAGGGTAACCTCATCGCCAAAATCGTTATGGACACATCTAAAAATCTTTTTCTATAACAAATTGAAAATAATGAAGTAAAGAGAAAGGAACAAGCTTGTTTTTTCTTATAAGACACCATCATTAACAATGACTGCCAAACAGCAACAAAGAAGAAAGAACAAGGCTAAAGATAAAGGAACAAAGAAAATCGAATCTGAAGTCTTCAAAGATAGTGAAGCTAGAAACAGACTTGGATTTGAATCTAATTTACAAGAGAAATCAAAACTTAAGAAACAATCTAAGGGTGCAGTTAAAAAAGAACAAAGAAGTATAAGGCTTTATGGTAAATCCAAAGCCCCTAGAGTATATGATGAGAAGGAATTAGATCTACCTGTATTAAACAGGGCCATTATACCAGGTGCTAAAAGACCAAAGGGTAAAAAAGGTAAAAAATTCGTTAATGAAGATCCAAATGATCAAGTTCAGATGAATAGAATCATTAATGAAATCATACTAGGTGATGAGAAGAGAGATATGTCCAAATTAGAAAAAGCACAAAGATTGGAAGAATTAAGAGAATTGAAACGTAAGGAAATTGAAAAGAAAGAAGAATCAAAAAGATCCAAAATAGAGGATAAAAAACAAGAAATCAAAAGTAAGGCTAATAAAGCAAGAAGTGATAGACGTAAAAGATCTAAATTAACAAATTCAGTGGAACAAGAAGAAGAATCAAAGCCAAAAAAGAAAAGTGTTGGTTTCGCTTAAAAATATCTGTATAAATAAATTTATAAAAAAGTGTACACTACAACAATTTAGAGATACAATTGTAATTTATTCATCTATAAATAATCAACATTTGAAGTTTCTGTACATTTATAGATACTGATATATGGATCATGAGTGTTATTTGCAGCAATCATCATATTATGAGGATGAAATGCCAAAGATGAAATAAATGGAGTTCTATTTTGTAAACCTGAACTGAAAACACTATTATTTTTAAAGGAAGTTAATAAATCTCCAGAACTTGTCCATAATTTGATTGTCTTGGAACCAGTAGCAATAACTGGTGCATGTTCATGGATTTGAATACTTGTTGTTGAGATTTTATCATCTGATTTAAAACTAATGACAGGTTCATTTAATCTAATATCCCATAAGTTAATCACTGAATTCGTCGATCCACTAACTAATTCCCTATATCCTCCTCTTTGCATATGAATGTTTTGAATCCACGATCTTTCATTATTAGGATTTTTCCATAGTTTAACCATGGAATCCCTTGAGTCTAATCTACGATCATAAACCCTAATTGTACCATCACCAAATCCACTAACAAAAACATTACCAGCGACTTGATCTGAAGTTAATGAAGTTATTGAACTTGATGACCTTGCAGGAATATCAACAACACAAAGTTCTCTTGGTGCATCCCAAATTCTAATGATTTTAACATCACCTGTTGCCAATAACGAACCTCTACTTTGTTGCCATTCAGTGATTAAACCAGTTGATCTTGGTGTTAATAATAAATCAGTTAACGCTCTCCATGATGTTACCAGTCTTGAGTCTTCAACGTTTTGAAATTCTCTATAAATTTTTATAATACCATCTGATGTACCTGTTAATAATAATGGTAAATCATCTTCATTTAATAATTTCAAATCTGTTATCTTTGTACCGAATTTATTAGCATTTGAGAATCTTGAAATTTGTTTCTTTTCTTCCCAATCAAAAACGGTAACATTATCACGATCATCTGAAGTGATTAAGAATTTTTCAAATTGAGAAAATTTTAAAATTTTAGGTTGGGTCTTATTGTTTAAAACGCCAATATTAGTTTTCCAATCTCCACGCAATGATAAATTTTTTTGAGGTTGAGTCTTATTTATAAACTCTTCATTTCTGTTTCTTCTCCAAATTTTTTGTGTGTATTCTAAACTACCCGGTTCATCAACTTCATTTTTTCTCATTTGTGGTTCTTGGAAATATTCAACACTATATTCGAAAAATTTTGAATTTATTGGAATTTCTGGATATTCTTCTTTAGCTTCATCTGCATTAAATCTTGATGTCTTTGGACTTGGTACAGTACCATATGGATTTGATAAAAATTTAGAGTGTTGTCTTTTATTTGAATTATTGCTATTATCTTCATTTATCACATCATCTTCTTTATTCCAATTGAAGAACATGTTTGATAATGAGATAGTTCTTTTCAGTAATGAATAGCCTAATGATGATGATCTTGTTGAATTATTAGTACCATTTTCTTGATTTCCTGTCGTGGATCTCGTTGGAGTATTTTGAATCTTGGAACCATTTAATTTGATCGATTTAGGTAATGTAGTAGGATGGTTATTATTAATGATGTTTTGTTGTTGTTGTTGATATGATGAATTATTATTACTTTGCAATAAAATAGTTTCCATTTCAACCACTGACTCTTGTAATGAACTTGCCTTTAATGTAATTAAAACATAATCTATGATCTTTTCACAATAGATACGTAATTGTTTATGTCCATCACAAGACAACAACAATAAAGTTTTCCAAATCAAATGGTATAATGATCCATATCCAACGTTTTGTTTGGTATCTATATTCAGTTCAATAACATTTGATAATTCGTAATATAATTCATTAAATGCTAAAACGATGAAATTATTGATTCTTTTTTTGATGATTTTAGAAAAAAATACAATCACTTCCTTTCTAACCAATGGACTTGCATCATTAGCTAACGAGATTATAGGTAATACGATATTTGTTTCTTGTTTTAAATCTTCTTCATCGAATTCAATTTCTGGCAAAAAATTAGTTAATGCTAAAACAACCGAAGTTCTTACTTCTGGAATTGGATCATTCACTTGTCTTAATAATCTATCAAGGAAACCTTCTTTCAAACAAACAAATTTAACTTCTGAATTTTTATCCCATAATTGTGAAATCAATAAAACACTCCATTGTCTTAATAATGGATTTTCAGAAGTTTCACAATATTCTAGTAATTTATCAACTAAATCAGGTGTAAAACATAATCTTTGACCATTTTTGAAATTTCTAACAAATAATGATAAGATTAAAGTACATAATGCTTTATGATCATTATTCGAAAGATCTGAATTATCTTTAGGATTTAACATCTGTAAAAAATAATTAAATCCTTTATCTTTAACTAATTCTTGTTGTGTGTTTTTATAATCAACTGCCATAATTCTTGCCCAAATGAAAACTATGACTGGTTTTAGATCAGGTGAAGGACTCTGTAATAACTTTAAGATATATGGGAAAATACCAATTGATAATGCTAAATAAACAGCCCATGGTCCTAAGTCTAGAAATCTAGATAGTAAAACTAATGCACGAACTCTATGAACTTGTGATAATAAAACCTGTAAAACTATAGGCAATTGTTCTGGTGGCTGTCTTGAATTTGATCCATATTTTAACCATAATTCAAATGCTGTTAAGTGTTGTTCAAAAAATGTTGAATGTTGATAATTCTGAATATTAATATCTAATGATCCTGCACTTGATGTAATTAAATTCATATTTTCATTGTTATTAGGATGTAATGTTCCATTAGATGAGTTATCATTCTTATTATTTGATCCATTTGAATCAGGATGAGTAATATTACTATTTAGTTGTGAATTATCTGATCCATTTGAACCTTGAGTTGATGGAAGTGGCGGTAATGATACAATAGTTGAAGGTTCATTATTTAAATTCTTCAACATTTGAGTCAAGACTTGATCAATTGCTAGATCCCAAGATTCCCACATTGTATGAAATTGAATATCTGGTAATGGAGGATCTGAAATTGGATGACAACCATAAGTTGGCATAATTCTTTTAGCTAATAAAAAATTTCTGAATAATGCAGCAACCATTAAATCTTGTCTGAATAATCTTTTAAATAATGGTCTTGGTAATGAAGTCCATGCAATTGTATCTGTGATAGCTGTGAAAATCCAATTCAATTCACCTAATGGAGTACGACGATCTGTTAGTTTACCAGGAATCATTATATTACCATTTGTGGAACTTTTAGCTAATTCCAATAATGGAGCATAATAACTTTTTTCGATAGGCGATTGCATTATAAACCATTTGATACTTATATCAATTGGACAAGTTAAACAACAAGTGAATAAATCAGCAGGTAATTCTGGATCCATTGGTAAAAGTTCATTTGATTTACATGCAGCCAATTGAATACAATCAATATAAGCAGAAGTTGGAGAAGGTGCTAAATTATCATGATTACCATCATTATCATCATCAATTCTTTTTTGGACAAATTTCTTGAAATTATTAACAATATTACCGGCTCCATTACAATCATAAACATATATACATGGAGCACCCAACCAAGTCTGTAAATCATATAAAGAAATTGGAATATATTGAGTATAACCTCTATTGAATACCCAGATTTCACCACTTTGAGTGGGTTGAGGAACACCGTGACCATTATAATGGAACAGGATTCTTTCATCTCTTGCATTCCTTCTTAGTGAATTACAAAACCTTTTAACATCCTCAACACAAGGATCTAGAGATTGTTTATATCTCGTTTTTAATGATAATGTTTCATATTGACTTTGTAGATTTTTACCAATTGCTTCAATTGATTTTTTAGTATCGTTGACTGATAGAGGATCAATCCAAGCTTCAGTCTTAGCACAAGGATGAGTTTTGATTACATCTGGAGGATCAACCCCAATGTTTAAACAAAGAACAATGGCTGCACTGACAGTTTTTTGACGATCTTTCATGATTTTCCAGTCCATTATAGGTTGATAATAATCACTCTTTTGAGCCTTTTCTTCTTCAGATGTTGGATTCCCATTGGTATGATGTCTTTTATCATCAAAATATAGGAAATAATTACTGGCCAGAAATTCCATGTACTGTTGATCCACTTCAAACCCATGCCTTATCTCACTATTCAGTGGATTCAACTTAATGGGACCCTCAGTCTTCTGGGTGTCCATCGTGGGTGGGATATAATGCAACTTAAAGGTAAACAATGAGCGTTTCATCGAGTTTATCATTTCGAAAATTAACTACTCGTTAGGAAGCCCTGACAATTACCCAATTCTTACATAATCAAAACCATAGAATAGAAAGTTTATGTTTTTTGTTTCCGTAGTAGTTTTTACAGCCATATTCTTCAAAATGTTTTACTATTTATAGCCAAGTGTTCCCGCAATCTTGATATGTTAATCGAAAAGTATGGTGGTATTATTAAGATTGACGCGTATTAGATCTTGCTAAAAATTTGGCTCGGTTTCAAAAAGCTGCACATACAGATTTTGATATCAGATATACAACATTTACCAGAGAATTTGAAGCCTGAGGACTAAGCTGAATTTGTCTTTAGTGCAGATCTCAAATTTTCTAAAGATTCCATCAATTCATAAGTTCTTATTCATTGTAATCCCCCCATTTGATGTGCTTGAAACAATTTTCAGAGGTTCAGATCAAGAAGAAACTTTTGATCAGACACTGAACTATCTTTATGCCAACATAGGCATCGACTTAAGTGACACTAGATATAAGAAAACATTGTTTATAGAAATAAACCTTATATCACAAAAACTGGATAACCTATTACTTCCTACGAGGCATTAAAAAAAGATATAAGTGGATCATATAGATATAGAGTTCATGCATTCTTGTAATTTGGTGAAGAATTCAAGATATTCAGTGTCTGGTACTCACTTTAACGAAATACAACTTCATTGATAAATTTGACCAGTCTCTTTCAATGAGTGATATCAAAGACAATTTCAATTTTAGGATTACTAATTCCACTGAAGAGTTTGAACTTGGACGGGAAGTTGAACTCTTACTGAATGCTGGGTTTTATATTCATTTGCCAACTGCTGATGATGTGACTATTGTTTGTGATGGTGCTCAATGCATTGATAGTCCTTTGAAGAAATAGAGTTGCTTTATCGTGGTAAGAACTATGTAACAGGTTAGGTCAAAGCTAAAGAGTTATCAGAGATTTCTTGAATGAACAAAATTTGTACTTCAATGAAGTTGAGACTTTAAATTATAAAGTCAACAGCATTCCTAGTTTCAATTCAAAAAATCATTCCAATTGCAAATCTTCAAAGGATTTGAACATCAATACGCCTGACGTGTTAGAAGGTTTGAGATTTGATATATTGGAATCGGAATCTCTTACTATTGAAGATCCAATAGTTTTACGTTCCCTGTGTTTTCCAAGATTGAACAGTTTGATGATCGTGGGAAATGGAAATGTGACTGTTTTAGAGTCTATTGATGTTCCACAATTAAGATCTCTACAAATCACGAGCCGTATTGAAATTGAAATGATAAAATCAAAACTACTGAAAAACTTTTCTATACTACACTTAGTTCCTCATTATTTAAAAATATAGAAAATGAAACTTTTGATACCAGTTTTCCAAAATATAGTAAAGATATAAGAGTGGAAATGGGGAGTTTCATGAATTTTTTGATTTCAGATCCTGATTGTCTTCCAAATGTTGAAGTTCTTGAATTAGCTGGGGTATCATATTCTCCTTTTGAAATCAAATTGAAGTCCCCACTGATACTACCAACTATCAAAGAATTAAGTGTTCCAAATGGTGAACAATTTATTAGATTGTTAGCCTTTCCTAATTTGGCAAGAGTTAACATTGAAAATGATGAGAAATTCTTTAATTATCATGAGTTTTTCAAAACATCTCTAAATATCACATTCTTGAACCTTTCTATTTATGCTGATGGTAAAGATAAAGGCGGGATAGAAATTACAAGTTTTAGAAACTTAGTCCATTAAGAAGCGTTAGCAATCGAAATTTGGTCTTCTGGTAAAGGCACAGTATCTCTGACCAATAAAGAACTCCAAATACCAGAAAGTCTCAAGAACTTGCAACTTAAGCCCTTTTGCAATGATCTGTCTTTATCTCAAACTGAATCAGTTATTTATTTACACTCTGGATTTCTAAATTCTAAGGAAGCAAAAGATCAAGAAATAACTATATCGCAAAAATTCTCAAGTTTGAAGGACTTTTACTAGAGAACTCATCATCTATTAACCTAATGAATGATTTGCCAAATCTTGAAGAGGTATGTGTTAGTAAAGGTAATTCTGAAATTAACTTAACAACAAAATTTGTTCCAAAACTCAAAAAGAGAGCCTACTTTATGACATCAAAGAATGACGAAATAAAACAAAGTATTGGATCTAATCATGAGACAGAAATCTATTGCAATGGATTTGAAATTGATCATGACAGGGGTTCAAAATATAATAAAATCTGGTTTTGAGAATGAGCCTTATAGAGCAAATTTTATCTTTTTCAGAGATGTGATTCCCGTTGTACGCTGTATATACATTCGGCACCATCAAACGCCTCCCTTTATAGCTAAGAGCTACTTTGGATTTAATCTATGTATGTCGCGCTTTATTCCGCACCCTCTCTTATTTCGCAACTATACGGTATAAGGTGCGCCTTATTCCCCATAGTTACGGTATAAGGAAAAAATAAAAATCTTATTCCCTATAGTTGCGCTATAAGGACACCTTATACCGCACCCTATATAAATCTCTAATAAAATGCTCAATTCAGTACCTAAAACCCTACAGGGTTTCCTAATGTATCCAGGTTCGTATATAGGCGGTTGAATATCGTTTATTCAACCGTTTTGATCGCATTTAGTGGCTCTGAAAATTTCTACAGTAATTGATTATAATTAATTATTGAATGTTATTTTTTAAAAAAACCGAAATTAGATTTGTATATCTATTTATTAGCTCAAATGTCTACTTTTTAACGGTGGCTGACCAGCTTTATCGTCACAAACCATTACTCTCTTGTTTTTGCCAGAGATATCCACTTCTTTCAATCCATCATCAGTTTCAATCACAAACTTTTCCTCTTTCCCTGATGATTATCTGAAATTTTTGCAAATTTCTGTATTAGCAGGATGCTTTTTACAAAGGATGGTACACTCAATTGAAGCTTTAACGCATGGACATCTTTTAGTGTTGCACTTGAGATATCCGAAAGCAAAGTACAATATTTGAAAATGTTGTAACAAGTAGAAAACCCATAATTGAATCCATCATTCTGTTTGTTCTGATAGATATAAGTATAGTTTGTACCCTTAACCGCACCTTTATTTTCAAGTTGAAACATTTCTTCAATAAAAGAGTAATCACCAACTTTGAGGAATTGTTTGTAATCTTCTAAACCAAATTTACTGTCAAGATAAGCAATGTTATATTCTCTCATATAACTGAATAAAGATAAATACAAATGAACAATGGTGAGTGAGAAGTGTAACTCTTCATGATAATTAGGATAATTAGACCCATCAGTGTGTTACGAACTATTATATAGTGAATCAGTACGAAACACTTTTCCTGTTCTTGAAAATTTTGGAAGAATACCAACAATTGTGACCCAATGTTTGATTCCCTCATTAAGGTTTACTGGTAAGACAATGTTGAAGAAATGGTTATCTAAAGCATCAGATTCAAAGATTTCAGAGAAATTTAAGTAAGAAACAACGTACTAGTACGTTTAACAGAATCAAATAATCTATCAAATTGTACATCTCTTACATGAGCGTGTTCATCAACATCCATATCAATCTTGATACTAGCTTCAGTGAATGTATCAAGCAAGTAAGTAATTGGGAACTTGGTTTTACCACTAGCAATGACTTTATTGATATTAGATGATTTTATGAAGTCTACTTTTTGACCTCCAATATTGTTTAATAAACCTAAACCACCTCTTAAATGGAGATCGTCAATATATTCTCCAGGTATGACAGGATTGGTGCATCCAGTTTGGGTGTAATTGGTTATAACTGGATAGTTCAACATATTCCTATTGAGTTTTTTGACGATGTTTCCGACCTATTTCTGGGGCTTATTTTGTTGTCGATTTAAAGTGTAGAAATTTTCAGAGCCACTAAATGCGATCAAAACGGTTGAATAAACGATATTCAACCGCCTATATACGAACCTGGATACATTAGGAAACCCTGTAGGGTTTTAGGTACTGATTTAACCTACAATTGAGCATTTTATTAGAGATTTATATAGGGTGCGGTATAAGGTGTCCTTATAGCGCAACTATAGGGAATAAGATTTTTATGGGGAATAAGGGCACCTTATACCGTATATCTATTTTTTTCAAAAAGTTTCGGTATAAGGTCTGACATATGTACCAAACAATTGAGGTAACATGACGCATATCGCGCAGAGTCTCACAGATGTCAAAGTTGAGGTAGGGCCACGCATATTATATACCACAAGTACCAAAAGATTTTGAAAATTGTAATGCGTTTGCCACAAGAGATCAGCTAGAGATTGTCTATAAATAACGAGTTTCGTAATGTGAGTTCTCTGAGATAATAATTATTTTTTCAAACGAATCGAAGAGATCTCACAGGGTGCTGTCCAAGATCTTAGAATTTCTGAAGTTTCTAATCATTCATAAGTGGGTCTCAATTGTATTTCGTCTCTTTGTTAGGAGAGAGATAGACTTATTTTGCAGTAGCTATACTGGAAGAAGCAACATGATCAACTATATTTAAAAGATGTTGGATTGATCTAATCTATGATGTTTTAACTTAACCATCAGAGTTCAAGAGCTTACTTTGCTTGATTACACATCACTTGAAAATAGCTCATCAACATGATGTAAGATGTAAGCTGTAAGGTGTTTATTACAAATCTTTAAAATTTAAAACACTTGGAGTCATTATCAATTGATAATAGATTTTCACATCTTAATCATCCACATGAGTTGTATCATCTGATAGATTAGATCCCACTGACTACAGAATATGTAACCAATCTTTAAAGCAATGCCACCTAGTGGGAAGTTGGAATATAAATTTTGTTTGGAAGCATTTATTGAGTATCTTCAGTACTTTTAAAGATCTGGATATCCTGGATGATGATCTAGATATAAGAGTAATATCTGGATTGATGTCTCTCAACTGTATTCAGAACAAACATAAGATTAAGTCACGAGTTTTTTACCAAATGAATTGAAGATATTGAGATTTTCGATTTATCACCTCCCATAATTAAGATTTGCTGTACTAAAAACAGTTTTTTGTTTGATTTTATACATTTTTGTACACTATGAGGGCCATCCCTTATTTTAGCATTAATTATTGTCACATACAACATTCGCTAGCCAAAACTTCTATCAAAATACATCAATATAGATACATCTATACAAAATACATTCATTCGAAACAACAAGATGATACCTAAGATACCTCAAATTAGACCTCTAGTATTTGAGAATAGCCCCATCATAATTGAAAAATTTACCAGAATCTTCAATACCCTTTGAATCAATAAGTTCAGCTAACTTTTGAGCACTTTCCTTTGGTGAAATTGCGGTACTTTTCAAACCGTTTAAATGAGGTTGGAGTTTGATCATTTCATCAAATAATCCATTCAATGAATCAGTTCCAACTAAACCGGGATGAAATGGAATAACAGTAAATCCCTCATTTTTCAGTTCAAATGCTAATGTAAGAACAGAGTGGTTTAAAGCAGCTTTAGATTGACCATAAGCAGAACTAGAAAAAGGTAAGAAATCACCTAATTGACCTGCAGAGCTTGAAGTGAAGAAGATCTTTCTAGTATCTTTCTTAATCAAGTATGGATAGATAACTTTCAAGACGAAAATACCACCAAGACTGTTAGTATTATAATACTCGTTCCACATTTCTCTGCTAGTTTGTAAAATTGGAACATATGCGTCAATTCTTGCAAAACCAGCGTTTGAAACATAGACATCGATACCATCTTTAGCAATTTCTTTTAATTGAGTATCTAATTCATCAATTGATGATTGAGATGAAACGTCCAATTTAACAATATGGACATTTGAGTGGGAATCGGCAAATTCTTTCAATTCAGTTGAAGTTTCAGGAGTTCTTGCTGTTGCAATGATTGTATTTTCTTGCGAACATAAGGTTTGAACTAATTCAAAGCCAATACCACGATTTGCACCGGTGATGAAATAAACTTTTCCTGTCATTTTCAATTTTTTGATTTTGTGTTTGTGTTCTCACTTTTGTGTTGATACAATTCAGAAAATTGACATTTACGATTCAAGATATGGTATATCGTCAATAATTTATACTCATTCTTATCAGCTTATTCTTTTTCTTATTTGTAATCATAAAACTCAACGCTGCCGCATCAGCAATGTGATAATATATTTTTATTTGTAATCAAAGAATGTGTAAACCCGTTAATTCCAATAGTACATCTATTTATGACCAGGAGGTTGACAGTCTAAGTTTCATCTACAGCTAATTCCACATTTAGTAGATGAAAGTTTATAAAACTAGATTTAAGTCTCATTTGAACTCTATCCTCGAAACATATCTGATCTCTTTGAGTTTTGGAATTGATTTAATTTTTGATTCTTCATCTTTAACAAGAAAGTTGATGTATTTTTTAAATTTGGTAAATAGATTCTGACTTTAACTTCTGAAATACAAAGTCGATCTCTTTAAGCTCAGATAATAATCAGGAAGGTAGATAGAATCATCAGAATATGTTATCTTTTTAAATACTATGTTTGATCAGTTTGTGATAGTTTATTGTAAATTCGTAAGTTGTAACCACAAAGACCCATTTTAGAATCCAGCGATCAGAAATAAGATTAAGACATTTAGAGTCTTCTATAATATAATCAAAAACATAACCTTGATTATGATACTGATTCATCAAATTCCAACATGTAAGGAGGGAAACGATACGATCTTTATCATTTCCATAATTTTTAGATTTTTTTCTCTTTATTTTGTCCAAAATAAATGATTTCCTGAAGTTTTGGGACAGATGATATCTTCAATTCTTTACCATAGTCAGTCATACGAACTGTTATAAATTAGTGATTCCTTCAGCTCAAAAAAACATCGCATAACAACTCCGAAACTCCGAGATTCAATGACGTAATATCTGACTCAGCATTTTTTCAGTTTTCGCGATTTTTTTTTTCGTTGAATTTTTTTTCCCATACTTGAGAGAGTTGTGGTTGGTTTTCAAGTTTACAGTCCTACATTCAATCCATAATCATGTCTGCTGAAGGTGCTGATCTAGGATTTGATCCAAGTTTAAAGAAAAAGAAGAAGAAGTCCACCAAGGCCTTTGATGAAACTGTTGCTGCTGCTATTGAATCCACTCCAGCAGTCGATGATGTTTTATCAGGTTTAAAGAAAAAGAAGAAGAAATCAACATCAGAAACTCCAGCTGAAGAAAGTATAGTTGATGAAGCAGCTGATGCATTAGGAGAATTAAAATTAAAGAAAAAGAAGAAGAAGACTGTCACTGCCACCGTTGATGATTTTGAAAAACAATTAGAAAAAGCTGGTGTTTTAGATACAGAAGAAATCACTAATGATGAAAAAAAAGAAGATTCTCCAGCACCATCAAGTGCTAATGAACAAGAACAATTGGGACTACCATATTCAGACTTACTTTCGAGATTCTTCAAAATATTGAATGAAAACAATCCAGAATTAGCTGGTGAAAGATCAAATTCAAAATTCAGAATTCCACCTCCAATTTGTCAAAGAGAAGGTAATAAGAAAACAGCATTTGCTAACGTTCAAGAAATTGCTGAAAAATTACAAAGGTCACCAGAACACGTCATTCAATATTTATTTGCAGAATTAGGTACCTCAGGTTCCGTTGATGGTCAAAAGAGATTAATCATCAAAGGTCGTTTCCAACCTAAACAATTGGAAAACGTTTTGAGAAGATACATCATGGAATACGTTACTTGTAAAACATGTAAATCCATCAACACTCAATTGAAGAAAGAAAGTTCCAACAGATTATTCTTCTTGGTTTGTAATAGTTGTGGCTCTACAAGATCTGTTAGTTCTATTAAAACAGGTTTCCAAGCTCATGTTGGTAAAAGAAAGAAGATCTAATTTATTTGATTTGATTCTACTGATTTTAATTATGTATAAAACTTTCCAAAGCATGTCATTTCTATTTTGTTTATTTTTATTATGTATTAGGTATTGATTCCTTCATTATTATTGATATTATTATATAATTATACTATTGTTCATTCTCATTATTCTTAACATTTTCTAAGATCTTTATCAATGGTAAACACCAAGTTCCCATACCTTCGTTATTTAAAATCAAAGTCATTAGTTTTGCTTTGATTGACTTATCAAAAGCATCACCAGAAATTGCATTAAAAATGACTGACTTATCAGGGCCCGATAAATTGGAAATCGATTGTTTATTGCTTTGGATCTTTGCTGAATAATGTTTAAATTCACGATCTGATAATTTATTTTCCTTCATTAATAGAGATTCAATCTTTTTAAAGAGTTCTGAATCATCAACTCGTACTGTTTTCTCAACTTCTGTAACATCATTAGTTAATCTTTTCTTAGTTAGTGATAACGTTGATGATGGGGTAGGCAATGAAGTATTTTGGTTCAATTTTGGTATAGTATTAGATGATGTGTTGTTAACACTATTCAAATCATGACCAACCAATCTTTTTCTTCTTGCTGAACCACTGGCGACTCTTTTTGAAGTTATTATGTGATCCACTATCGGACAGTCATTGTATCCTTCAATCTGGGACTCTGAGATGTTCTGATAACTCGTCATTTCTGGCGTGGTTGTAATTGTTGTCTTTGTGGTTATTTATGAAACTGTTTTTTTTTTCCAGATCTAGCATTAAGCAGGAAACATGAAATATGTCACATGAAATTACAATTATAAAAATCTTAGAGACTTTGAGGTTCTACAGTTGTTTGATAAATAAACTAATGTCATTGGCTCATTGAAGAAACAAGCAATGTTGTTTTTATTCTATGATATATAATGTTAGTAAAAAACCTCATCATTGCAAATTTCTCTGAATCTCCAATGCTTTCTCAAGGACTTGTTCAATTGAAGGTCTTTCATTGACATCCAGCACAATACAATATTTGATCAAATCATCAATGGCAGCAGAATACAAATCTTTTCTCGAATCTTTAGGAAAAGTGAAGGTACCACAACCAATAGCCATATTCATACTTCCTCCATTTTCTAACTCTTCATACTCAAATGGTGAACATCCATAGAGTAACGCATATAATGTACACCCCAAAGACCAAATATCAACTTTCTCATCGATTGTGACATTAGTTTGAACGTCTAACAATTCAGGAGCTCTATATGGTAACGTACAATGTTGAGCAAAGAATTCTTGTAATGTTAAAGCCTGAGATCTTGAAGTGACTTTCACCTTCGCTACTGAACAGCTCCCAAGATCACATAGAACAGGGATCCCGTCTTTACTTATCATAATATTTGCAGGCTTGATATCTCTGTGTGCAAATGCAACAATATTTCCTAATTCAGTTGCTGATTCATCATCTATCGTGAAATTATCATCGTCTTCCCCTAATGAAACAGCTTCATGTATTAAGCCAGATATGTTTGAATCGTTCAATAGAGCATCAGTTTCATTGATATTGGTGTCACTATCTTCATTGTTATTAACAATAGATTTCTTAATCTGATGTCTATGCATTGTTTGTAAACCTCTACAGATCCCCACAAACAACCGTATTGCCTCTGTTTCTTCAATATATTTCCCATCTAGTACATTAGCAGTGATGATGTCCTGAAGCGTCCCATTTTCGAAGTACGGTAATAGAATATAGAACACTTTCCCATCATCCACATCTTGCACCACCGAGTCGTCAATTGA
Organism: Phaffomyces antillensis; assembly: GCA_003707195.2. Lineage (NCBI taxonomy): Eukaryota > Fungi > Ascomycota > Saccharomycetes > Phaffomycetales > Phaffomycetaceae > Phaffomyces > Phaffomyces antillensis. The sequence continues at coordinate 66,910 of PPNI02000007.1, forward strand.
ATTGATTATGAATGGAGATTTGAATTCTTTATAGCTCTCGACTTCTTTCAGTGCCATCTTCATTCTCTCGTTTCCTTCGAGTCCAGACCCACAGTTGATTTTCTTCAGTGCGTATTTGGAATCTTTTGAGTTGCAATTAGAAACCAAATAGACAAATGAATATCCTCCTTCTCCCAATAACTTCTCTATTCTGAAATATGTCTCATTAATCTTCAACTGTGGCTGTGACGAAAAGCACGGAAGACAAGCAGTTAAAAAGGACATGTCTGATTAATTATTATTATTATTATTATATACTTGTGCTCAAATCTTAATCTCTATACTTTTAGCATTTAACTTTTGTATTTTAGAATGTATTACGTAACGCACAACTTTTTTTTATTTATTTTTTAATTTTGGTGTTTTAATTTTTTCGAAATTAACTTCAAAGTACAACTCTGGAAGACATCTTCAAAACAACAACAAAATGTCCATTCAAACTGTGGCACATAACAGCGAATCAGACTCCGCCAAACCGCTCTCTTTGATTGCCGCCCACTCACACATTTCCGGATTGGGCCTTGATGAAAACCTTCAACCAAGACCAGACTCTTCAAACTCACAAGGAATGGTTGGACAATTCAAAGCACGTAAATCTGCCGGTGTTATTCTGAAAATGGTTGAAAACGGCACAATTGCTGGTCGTGCTGTGTTGATTGCTGGTCCACCATCTACTGGTAAGACCGCCATCGCCATGGGGTTGAGTCAAGAGTTAGGAAAAGATGTTCCATTCACAACTATTGCAGGGAGTGAAATCTTCAGTTTAGAATTAAGTAAAACCGAAGCATTAACTCAAGCTTTCAGAAAATCTATTGGTGTTAAAATTAAAGAAGAAACAGAAATCATCGAAGGTGAAGTCGTTGAAATTCAAATAGATAGATCAATTACAGGAGGACATAAACAAGGTAAACTAACCATTAAAACCACAGATATGGAAACCATTTATGAATTAGGTAACAAAATGATTGATGGTCTAACCAGTGAGAAAGTGTTAGCTGGTGATGTTATCTCCATTGATAAATCATCTGGTAAAATCACTAAATTAGGTCGTTCATTTACAAGATCAAGAGATTATGATGCAATGGGACCAGAAACTAAATTCGTTCAATGTCCAGAAGGTGAATTACAAACCAGAAAGAACGTCGTTCATACCGTTTCACTACATGAAATCGATGTTATTAATTCAAGATCCCAAGGGTTTTTAGCTTTATTTAGTGGTGATACTGGTGAAATTAGATCTGAAATTAGAGAACAAATTAATTCGAAAGTCGCTGAATGGAAAGAGGAAGGTAAAGCAGAAATCATTCCTGGTGTCTTATTCATTGATGAAGTTCATATGTTAGATATTGAATCATTTTCATTCATAAATCGTGCTTTAGAAGATGAATTTTCTCCTATTGTTATAATGGCTACAAATAGAGGTGTTTCTAAAACAAGAGGTACCAATTATAAATCTCCTCATGGTTTACCATTAGATTTATTAGATAGATCAATCATCATCCAAACTAATATCTATAATGAAGAAGAAATCAAACAAATTTTATCAATAAGAGCTCAAGAAGAAGAAGTTTCATTAGATATTGATGCTTTGAATTTACTGACCAAGATTGGTAAAGAAACAAGTTTAAGATACGCATCTAATTTGATATCAGTTTCTAATCAATTAGCTTTGAAAAGAAGAAGTGATGTTGTTGGTTTAGAAGATATTAATAGATCTTATCTATTATTCTTAGATTCTAAAAGATCTGTTGCATTTTTACAAGAATATTCTAATCAATACATTGATGATTCAGGTAATGTCCACATTGGTAATGATGAAGATGCCATGGACACATCCGCTTAACTACAATAGTGCTAATTGAAAAAAAAAAACGTGTATAATAGAAGAAGTAAAATAATTTGTATAAAATTTTATAATATAACTCGTAATATTTAACCAGAACCTTTTGTGTTTAAGATCAAGGCAATGATCATACCGTATAGACCCAAAACTTCAGCAAAAATAAGAATCAAAACGATACCAACGAACAAACGAGGTTGATGCATGTATTTCCTCACCCCTTCATCACCAACAATACCAATGGCATAACCACTAGCTAAACAGGCAAACCCAACACTTAAACCACAGGCTAAATGCATGAATCCGTTGAATAAAGTGTATTCCGAGTCAGGGTCTAATCCACCAGCGATTAAAACGGAAACAACTAGACCATAAACTGATAAGATACCTGACATGACCACAGGAATAAGAGATCTCATGATTAATTCTGGTTTAAAAGTACCGATACCCGCAATACCAACACCTGATTTGGCAGTACCAATCGCAGCACCAGCACAGCTGAGTATCATTGCAGCAGCACAACTGTTGAAGGTTCGTTAGTATTGATATCCATGGGTATATAAATATACTGGACACTTACCCTGCAAATCCAAAGAATGGAGCAAATGAAGGAGCAAATTCTGCTGTAGACCTGAGCAATGAAAAGTTAGTACATTGAAAGCAATAAGGAATTGGACACTCTACTTACATTTGCGTTAACTTTAAATTTGAATTGATTTTAGTACGAATTAAAAGTATAAAAAGCTTAACTAATTTCTCAATTTTCAATTTTTTTATAATCCGTTTATTTTCATTTTCTGGTTGTTTTTTTTTGGTGTCTCCGGGCAGCATAACATTATAAAATTAAACTTCAATAAACTCAAATATCCAAAAAACAAGTTTAAGTTTACAGCTGATCTGCTATCTGTCCAGAGACTCAGCCAAAACAACAACACTTCTCATCTAAGACTGAATCATGCCAACACTCCCATTGTCCAGAAGTGACGTCATCTATGTCCACTCTCAGCTAACCGCTACAAGTCAAAATAAATTGGATTTATATTTACCAAATTCTGATCCAAACGATTATTTGAAAAGGAAGGTCGATTCCCATTTGAATGAATTCATCAGTGAACTATTTGGGACACTGGATGGAAATGTCTCCATCGTTGATGGCAATGAACAATCAAGTATGAAAGAAATCATCAAAAATAAACAAATCACAGAATTTGAACAATTTGATTTCAACTTATCTGAAAAAGTCAGAAAATTATACATTCAAGTTGAGAAGGAAACGGTCAAACTAACATCATTACGTAAAACTGGTCCTTCTGGTCGTAAAAGAGCATATGAAGAATCGTTTGATGATACTTTGAAGAGTATTTTAGGTGAAGAAAACGAACAAACTGAAGAAGATTCCGAAGAAACTGTTAAAGAGCTGAAGCTACAACGATTGGAAGAGATGAAAGAAACGTATAAAGACGCAATTGGAACTGTTTTACAAATTAAAGACGACATTCCAAACCAGAGAAATGAACTCGTGAAGATCGAGACAATCGCGAAGATCTTAAGCAAAAAATGAATTTTTTTATTTGTTTACTTTTTGTTTTGTTTTCATTTTTTTATTTTTTTGCAGTTTTTTCCGAAATAAAAATAATAATTTGTTAAACTACAAAAACAAGAGACAGCCCAAATGCTTCAATTACCTCCTTTCATTCGTTCATATTTACAAAGTGGCTTATTCCCACCTGCTATATCCATCGGATTGCCAATTTTCCTAACCATCCTATACATATTGAATTTCCTCATTCCTATTAATGATTCAATTAGTTTAGCACCAACTGATTTAACAAAATTTGATTTGAATAGATTATCATTTTATTCAATGGGGCACTTATCATTCTTGCATCTGATCTTCAATATATTGAGTTTAATCACACCAATGTCTAATTTTGAAAGACGTAACGGCACAGTTTATACCGGTGTTGTGTTAAATTTATTAACTGTTTCCACTGGTTTAATTTATTGTATAATTGGATTGGTTTTATTCCCACATACTAAAGTGTTGGGTGCAAGCGCCCTAGTCTTCTCATTTCTAGCTTGGTTTGCATATCATGAAAGTTTAATCAATGCAACTTATACAATAACACCAACTATCTCAATTCCAACTATTTATACACCATTAATTCCACTATTTTTGATTGCTATCATAGTTCCAGGCTCAAGTTTCTTTGGTCATTCTTTTGGTTTAGTAACAGGGTATGCGTTAGCATTTGGATATTTCAAAATTTTGATTCCAAAATCCTCAATCATTGAATGGATTGAAGTTAAAGCAACCCCTGCAATCCAGTTAATCCCATCTTTTGTCAAATATTATAGAGAAGAAGATGCTAAATATATCAGAGAAGGTGAATATTACACTGTTTTGAATAGTGGGAATGTTGTCAGTGTTGAAGAAACTGATAATACTCCTTCATTTCAAGGCCCAGGTCATGTTTTAGGTGCTTGATTTATAAATAAAATTCTATATATTCTTAATTTCATACACGTATAATCCAAACATTATAATACTAGTCCCCATTGATCCTATTTCTTACTTACTGCTAATTCATTCGTAGTTTCACTAGAATTACAGTGTCTTTCTAATTTTTTCATTTCAAACTCTTCAATATCGTGACTTAGTGAAATCACACTAGAATTATTAGCATTCATCTCCTCTTCAATATCAGGAATCCTCTGAAACTCCTCTCCATCATTCTTAAACCACAAATTTGTGAACGTAGCACTTAAGATTATAAATATTGCAATCCAACTGGTTAAACTCGGGATATGTCTCCAAACCATAAATTCCCAGCCAATACCAAACACAATTTGAGTATACATCATCATTGCACTCTTACTTGCAGATTCCTTTATCAGTCCAATTGTGAAGAACAATTGCATCAAAAATCCATTCAATCCCATAAATATAACAAATGACCACTGTTTTGAAGATGATGGAATTATAAATTTCAAATCTGGTACGACTAAAATTGATAATGTAGTGATTATTATAGCGACTAATGCAAAATATGAGATGTGATGGATATGATGTACCTTATTTCCAAGGTATCGTATAAGCACATACACTGCTGACATTGAAGTCACTCCAATCAAACACATTATCGTGGCAATGAATCTTTTTTGTGGATCTGATGTTTCTACTTCATCAACACCATGTTGAACACCAAAAATGAAAGACGGTCTAGCGACTAAAATGACAGCAATGAATGAAACCAAAGCACAGATCACTTCACGTCTATTCAATTTTTCATCAAGAATATAAAAAGCTAAAATTGCAGTCATTGAAGGAGCTAAAAATTGAATAACAATCGTATCTGATAATGAAATAAATTTCAATGAATAATATACTCCAAGGATAGCGACAGTCCCTAATACCCCTCTAGTTAACATTAATGGAATATATTCCACGGGACCAAAGATTCCACCTTCGATGTCATATAGTTTAATGAATATAAATGTTCCTGTGTACGTTATCAGCATTCTTATGAGTAGGATCTGGAATGAGTTCATTGGATGTTGAAATGATTGATCAGATTCCAGTTGTTTGGTGATTAAGAGCATCAAGCTTCCGCAGAACTCTCCAATTAGTATGTAGTATAGTCCCAATTGTGGTTCGATACGGGTCTTGTAGAATGACATTGGGGTCTTTTGAGAACTAATTGTTGATTTTGTTAGATGGTGTTTCAGTGTCAATGATTATGTGACCCTTATGGTGTAAATGAGTGTGTCTATAAAGGGTTTAAAGGAGTTTTAAAGAGATTTATATGAATGAAGTATGTGGCTCTTTGAATAAAATAAATCTGTCATGAATAATCCGAGAAATCTAAAAGTTAATCTACAACCCTAAATTTAGTAGTCATAAAAATGTATTCTTAATAATATAAAGTATACCTAAAATATATAAGAGATGATAAAGATAATCGAAGCCCAATTCCTTATCAATTGAATAAAAATATTTTTAAATAAAGTAGAGCTTGAATATAATAACAGAAAAAAAACATACTTATGGAAGCATCACCGTATATAATAAAAGAAAAGAATTGACAAGAAAAATTGTGAATTGCATCACATATCTTAAACAATCCTAAATTTTAATGAGCAGCTTGATTAATCAATCTTGGCTCTTTAGCTTTGGTAGGAACAACAATAACCATATCATCTTGAACATATTCAGGAACGACATCGGTGTTATGATGAGCTTTATACAATTCATGGTTTGAATAGAAACCAGGTTTAGATCTAGAACTTTCAACAATTCTGTAATTGTTGGAATCACCTTTAATTCTTAATGTTGATTTTGCATCATCATCATGTTTTGGTTTAATAACTTCGATCTCAAATCCAGTGTTTTTGATTTCTGAGTTAGTGAATAATCCATCATGATGTGGGTTCACGTTATGTGGTTTACCACCATAGATTTTAGGATGTGAGTTTTTGAAGGAATGATGAGGATCTTGTTCATGGAATTTAGAAGTGATGAAGGAAACAAATCTTTGGAAGTATGATTGTTCATCACAATGGTGATTGCCATGGAATCTATTACCAAAATGTGGATTTTCAGTATGATGTGGATCAACACCTTCATGTTCTGGGACATTTCTGAATTCTTCACCATGTTTATTTAATTTATGTGGGTTTTCAGAATGATGAGGATCAACACTTTCATGTTCTGGGATATTTCTAAATTCTTCACCGTGTTTGTTCAATTTATGTGGGTTTTCAGAATGATGAGGATCAACACCTTCATGTTCTGGGACATTTCTGAATTCTTCACCATGTTTGTTCAATTTATGTGGGTTTTCAGAATGATGAGGATCAACACCTTCATGTTCTGGGATATTTCTAAATTCTTCACCGTGTTTGTTCAATTTATGTGGGTTTTCAGAATGATGAGGATCAACACCTTCATGTTCTGGAACATTTCTGAATTCTTCACCATGTTTAACATTTGAGTGACGGAAACGGTTTGGAATGAATGGAGGATATCTTGGATGGAAGTTCTCTTCAGATTCAGATTCTTGAGTTGAGATTAAGATAGAACTATCTTTTTCTGAAGTATACTCAGAATGAATTTTATTAACTAAATCATATGAATAATTGAATAATTTTTCACTTAAAGATTCTAACTCATTAGATAATTTTTTTAATTCATCTTTAGATAACTCATTTAAACGGAATTCAGTAACTTTTGAACCGTCTCTCTTTGAAAACTTAGATTGAAACAATTCTAAAATCGAAGTATCTTGTTCTTCTGATAGATCTAAAACAACATCATCATCTAAATTTGAATTTAAATATTCATTAATGATTTTTACTTGTTTATTAATTCTATAATGGAAAGAACGACTTAAATCCATGACATGATGTTTGACCAAATAAGCTTGAAATGCTACATCGTTAATATCATCATCCCCTGTTCTTTCAACACTTAAACTATTCCCATCTTGGTCAAATTCATCTAAAGATTTTGAATTTTTATATAATTCAACAGGAATCTTACCAATGTATCCAGTATCACCAAATCCACCTAAGAAGTAAATATCATCGACTTCAAATTTAACGAAATGTGTCTTATGAATTGGATTACCAGGTAACCACCAAGCAGCATCTTTATGTCTATGAACGAAACACTTTTCAGCATTTGGATATTCTTCAGATGTTAAATCAATTGTCTTAAAAGAACCACGTAAATTGATTCTTGGGGAACCAGCAACAGAATTTGGTCTTGAGCCAGGATATTTTCTATCGACCTTTTCATCAAATCCATGATCACCAGTTCTAATTGTTAATGTAACAGGAGAACCTTCTTCGATGTTTTTAAAAGCAGTACCCATATTAACAGCTAAAAAGGTTAAAGAACCATCATCATCACAATCAGCATAATACTCAACAAATGAAACAGGTAAACCTGAATCGTTACCAGATTGATAAATAGTGTTTAAATTTGCTAAGGATTCCCTGTTAATTAAAGTACGAGCGATTCTAGCAGCATCTTCAACGGTTGGGCGATTGTATAGCGAAGAGAATTGGAAGGCTTGAGTAGAAGAGACCAACGCAGCAGCGATCGTGGCCAACACTGAGAGTCTCATTGTTTATTTTTGTTGTCTTGTTTAGTTAATGTAAGGGTCGTTTTGATGGAAAAGATAAAAATTTTCCCTTATATAAAAATATAATGCACCTGATTTCGAAATTAATCGTTCGTTATTCGCTAGAATTATGGTGAATTAGGTGGGATAGAGACTGTAATGTGACTGGATTAGTCATGTAGCGAATTTTCAATCGATGATTATCTGTTCTTATAGTTACAGTGTGGAGTACCAGTTGAAGATCATGGAGAGAAACCTACAACTTCACTCAGGAGTCAAATACTATCAAACTTGAATTGAGGTGATGAATGAATTAGTAGAAAATTTTACACCCCAAAATGAATGAAAATGTGTCAATTGAAATCTTCAGATCTGTCGAATCCTGAAAATTTGAATTGAGATCGTCAAATTCAAGAATTTTCTTCAACTCTTCAATTATTTGTTAACCTCAAACTTGTCTTTAAAGTTTTCTTCACATGAATAGAAGCTTTTCTTTCAGTAGTTAAAGTTATTCGATTATTTTTAAACGTCATTTATCGGATTTATTCACTTATCTATTTTGTGTGCTCACAACCTTACCTGATTGGGACCAAGTAAAGTAGTACAAGTTTAGATTATTAGATTAGTTACTTGATTCTATTGTAGAGTTATTCTCTTATATTGGGCTGGAAGAACCCTATTGTGGGAACTTGTGTGAATAGAACATATTGAAATGAAAAGATATATGAGCTTTTGATAAGTCATCTACTGATCAATGGAAAAAATCCAAAACGCCTCTATATTATAAAACGTACTTATAAAATCCCTTTATAAAGCTCAATATTCAAGTAAAAACCCACCGATAAAACAACGCCAAAAGGAAAACAATCTATTTCACTAATCTTGATATGCTATAATAAAAAGTTCCAAACAATCTAAAAGCAGCCATGAATGCAACCAACCATAATATAACACTCAAGAAAATTTGTGATCTTGTGTCATCTGTAACGGTAGTTGTAGTAGAATTACTTGAAGTTAATTGATTAACACCACCAGTTTCTAAAACGACTGCAATAATGACAAAATTAGTAGTGATCCAAACCAACACGACCATTGATCTAATGAATGCATAATAATCCTTTTGGTTTTCTTGTTCTTTATCCTTTAATCTTTGTTGTTCGATTTTAAGACTTTCAGGGGTTTCTATTGGTTGATCTTTTGGTAAATGGGCAAGAATTGTCATTTGTCTCTCATATAATTCATTAATCTCTTCAGTAGTGATTGGGGCATCAACAAATTCAACTTTCCCATCTTGTGTAACTTTTGCATTACCTAAACTTTGGGCAGTGGCACCTTTAGTACCCCAACTAATATCATGTAAATTACAAAAAGCATAAATGTTTAAAACGTTAACATATGAGGGACTCAATAACAAATATTGTAAAAATGAAGTAAACATATGCATTGGTTTAAAATGAATGATTGAACCAATAAAATATAATGCATATGTTGAAAGGGATGATATAATCAAGTCTCTAAATGTTCGATTTTCAAATAACGTCTTTGCAGTTATTGTTGTACCAGAATGGAAAACTTTTTTAATCGCATCAACTGACATTAAGATTGCAGCTGCCATCATATAAGCCATTAAAATTGCAAAAAACACCATTATAACAATGTAGAATTTAGGGGTACCTCTTGGTGTATTACCAAATGATAAAACAAAAGTGGTTACCAATGACAATAAATATAGCCATAAAAACACAACTGATAAATATTTACAAGGTGTATATAAATCACCTAATGAAGTTGTTAAAATTCTAAAAACCAAAAAATAAGAACCTAATGAAAACCATGAGATTAATAATGAAAGAATATTATAAATAAATTCCACCGTCAATGCAAATTTTCTACCAAATGAGTGAGAACTTTTACTTAATAACTTATGGAAATGAACAGCTGAATAAATTGCTGCAAAAAATGAACCATTTAACCAACGTCTTCTTTGTGAAACAAAATCATGAACCTCTTCAGGAACATCAGTTTCTGCACTTGCACTTCTACAATATTTTAATAACCATGAGCAATTATCCTTTGCAACTAATTCAAAACATAAAATCCGATCTTCTGCAAGATACATATTTGATTTAAATATTCCTGCTCCTGCATCATGTAAAGTTTCACCTTCAAAATATCTTGCTAATGGACCATCACCATTTGGATGATTTTGTAATGCAACAAATCTATAAGCTGAAAATGCACCAGGTAAAACAGAAATAAACCCAAATGAAGATTCCATTGGTTTATCCAATATATTAGACATTTTATATTCAAAATTTTGTGCTGCAACTAAAGGATTTAACAATTTTTGATATTTTGATCCTAACATTGCTTTAATTTCGCCACAAGCCCCTGCAACATTAGGATTTTTATCAAATTCTTTCCATAAATGATAAATTGAATCTTTGGAAGGTTGGGTACCTGCATCTAATAAAATAACAACTTTTGGTTGTAAAACTTCACCAAATGCTTGTAATGCCCATCTATGAGAGTTAATCTTTTTTTGATTTTCTTCCTTTAAACAGAATAATAATTGAACTGGAACTTTATTTGTCTTCAATTTTACTGTATTTTTTTCAATTGATGAAATTCCAATCATTGAACTATATTCATAGATATGACTAACAACTTTTTTTTCATTGACTGCACTTCTTGCAAAACCTTCTTGATAAACACCTAATCCTGCTAATAAAGCTTGTGCGCTCTCGTTAATCTTAGAACGACCATCAGCAACAATACAAACAACGACTTTTTTCCAAGAATCTGCACCCCACGTACTTGATCTATTTCTACTTTCTAAATGCTTTATATTATCAAAGACACCTTTCAAAGTTCTTGCTAATAGAACATCATCTTCATTATATATGGTGATTGTTATTAAAATTTCAATCTCTCTAGGTCTTTTATAATATCTTTGTCTTAGACTGAAATTATCTAAAGAAAAATCTCTTGGATCACAAGTGGCAGCTTGATATCTCATAAATTTGAACTCTCTTGAGTCATCGATGTTTTTCCCAGTATATTTTTCTAAAATTCTATCAGGAACAGGACAATCCAAGATCAAGTTCCCATTCAATAACCCAACTTCAATTTTTCTTCTTGGTGTCTCATCAGGAATATCAGAACCTTCTTCACCAAACAAATATTCATCATCTTGACTACCAGGGATCTGTTTAGCAAATGTATTTAATTCATAGTTATCACCTGAAATATTTTCACCAATACGCATTTCCTCTTGACCTGGATCATAATCATTCAGTTTATCCATACTGACAAAAGGTCCACTCTTATTATTATTAGTGTATGAATCGTTACTACTACCAGCTCCATAATAATAGGTATCAATTTGTGGAGGAGGTAAAGGAGGTTGTTCAAAACTTGATTCCACGGGAAATCCATTAAATTCAGAACCTTGCATTGACTCATTATTATAGACTGGATCAAGATTATTATAAACAGAGCCATGATTGCTATAAAGATGTGGACTTTGAGAGTAATCAACTGAAATGGAAGGAATTGGAGGTTGAACATTCCCTTCAATTGGAGAATATTGTCTTGTATATAAATCTGATGAATCTCTTACTGGATTACTATAATAATGTTGTTGATCATTATTATAATGGATGTCTTGTGATGAAGGGATGTTCGTTCCATAATGAGGATTGTTATCATATGAATTATTAGTGGTTTGTTGATGATAATGCCCATCATATGCTATATCTGATGATCTTCTTTGATTGGTATATGATTCCCCTGCATATGAAGGTTCTAACTGTTGTAGTCTGTCAGTTGATCGGCTATTCTGATACTGATTCTCGTTGAAAGGATCATTCAACAGTTGATCTCGATATTGATTATTGTATTGGGTATTATTGTTTTGGTACAGATCTTGATCTTGATCTTGATCCGGCTCCTGGTAGTTGTAACCGTACTGATTGTTGTTGTGGTTGTTGTTGGTGTAGCTCATTGAGTGATGAAGACGAGCCAGTGACTAATCGAAAATGAATTTGGTAGAAATTAAAAATTATTTAAGTATAAATTTATAATTCGATTTCTAAATAATGAAATTAAAAATAGATTTTTTTTCGTGTTTTAGATTTGTATCAGAAATTTACCGTTTACGAGGATTAAAGTTCTCCGCCTAAAAATAGGAGGAGAAACCAGTTTTCTAGACAGAGCAAAATGGAATTTAGGCCGAGTAGATATATGTATTTTACGACTGAATAAGTGAGAAAGTTGATAAGATTGTTGTTGACAATTTGAGAATCATATCTAGCCATTCTTGTGAATTTTATGTTGTGTTTTTTGGCGTGTTTTGGCCCTCAAAACCAGCACCATTTTTCGTTATTTTCCCATGAATATTCAACAACTGAAGGATCCAACGGTCTGAAAGCCCCCATTGAGCCATTATCTTGATGCAATTGGACGTCTTCTAAAGCAGAAACAAACTCAAATGACCTTTTGTATAATTTTTCATCTCTAACGTTCAATGAATTATCCCATAATTTGATCTTATGTAATTTAGAATTCAATGCTTCATCTTTAGCTAGTTTTAATAGATATTTGAATGATTCAAACGTTGAGGATTTGAAATCGACAATCATCAAATGATCTTCATTCCAGTCATGTAACCAAATGATATGATCATTGTCTGAATTTGATAATAATGCACCAAATTTACTGATTTTATAATCTGGTACAACTTTTGAACCAATGAATAAATCTCTTAAGTGATACCATGTGAATGTATCGATATCAAAATCTAGCGAATATAAAGGATAATCAACAGTTTTAGATTTCTCAATCATTCTCTTTTTCAAAATTTCATCTTCTTGTTCAATCAATTCTTTATAACTTTCATATAGTAAATCAGTATATTCAAATTCTACAGCATCATCAAATGATGTATCTTCCTTGGTGATTGGGAAAGAATGGACTTTAATCTCATGTGATTTATACCCAACACGTGAATAGTATTCACCAACTTCACTGTATAAAGTCATAAATCCATCTTTATCCAAACGTTGATCCCAATATTCATTCAACATTGAGATCATTTTATGAGCATATCCCTTTTGTCTATGATTAGGCAAAGTGTAAACACCACCAATACAGGCATTAATGACTTCTTTCATGACCCCATTTTCACATTTCCAACCTTTTCTATTCTTGGTTTCACATGAACTAACAATATTACCAAACTTATCACCTTCTTCACATTCAATCGATAAGTCTCTCAACACGAAATGGAAGACACCTAAGCTATTAACCTCATCACGTAGACTTGGTTTAGCAACAACACCTAATTGCCATTCTCTTTCAACGTATTCCTCTGCGGTTAATTTTGATCTCCAAGTAGCTGAATTCTGAAGATGTGTGAATTTGATAATTTCTGTGTCTTTTGTGAACTCGAAACGTAAGTTAGAGACGGTCATTGTGGATCTGAGTGATATCAAATATAGCGCTTAATTAGGTTATATTTTAGTGGATTCACGTCTGGTTTTATAATTTTTAGTCTTTAGTTCACTCTTCGTTCCCAAATGCCTTCCGCTGTTGATTTTTGAAAAGTGTCGCTGTGACTCGCAGTTAATCAAATATTTCTGTGTCATGCCTGTTTTCATTTCAATTATTTCACAGATGCAGCCAATCAGAGCACTCCAGAGTCCAACAAACACTCTCAAGATTACCAATCCAAACTTTCAGATCCTCCATATCCTTCAAATTTAACCATACTTCTCTTCAAAATCATTTCACTTAAAACGCAAGTTAACGCATAAAATATATCAAATCCGTCAGGATAAAGAGATTGCTTATGTAAGAATCATGGGAAAGTATTTGAGTGTAGTGTTAAATATCGATAGAGTGATTTATCGTGATGACGCATAGATTACATGTTTCCTGATTTGGTAATATCTCATTAATATATTAATTCATGTTTTTCACATTTCTACTACTAACTACCAAGTGAAGGAAGTTCCTTAGAAAAATAATCACAACTTCTAAAAAGAATATGTACACAACTAACCAATATTAACCCAACAAAATTAGGCTATCCCCAGATGACTCACATCTCGAAACTTCCAACTCCAAAGCACGCCTTCTTCGAAAAAATATAATTGATTTACAGTTCCCAAAAATCAAAAAAAGAATAAATCTGCCCACTGCCAGAATTGAACTAGCGACCTTTGCATTACAAGTGCAACGCTCTACCACTAAGCTAAACGGGCTGATTCATATTCATTTTTTTCCTTGAGGCTACATGCTGAGACTTAAACTGCCTATGTAAGCAATTTTGATGCATGGCGCGCATGTGAGTCGATTTACGGTCCCAAGTTCGAAACCAAGCAAATGCTTTAGACCAATATTTTACCTCATCATGAGGACATAGAACAAATCACCAACTGTGTGATATATAACAACCTAAATATTTGGGAATTACTACCCAGCAATGGGCATAAAAGGATTGACTAGTTTTAGGAGTCTATCGGTCCATTCATCTCCGAGAAAGGTGGATCATTTGAACAGATGATGGGACCAGAAGGAGTACTTAGGCCATAGCTACGTGGTTTACGAAACATAGTCGAACAGGCCAAAATTGGCAAGACTGAACCGATGCTAACTTGCATGACTAATCATGCCTGGAAAAAATGCTATAAGGAAACATCAATGAAGACGGTGTATCAAATAGAAGCCAGAAAGAGATGGAGTATAAGATTGTATAGACAAATTTAATGAACAATATAATTATCTAAGAAAAAAAAAAGTGCAACTTACTACCGATAAGGAAAGACTAAAATGAAAAATTCGTTGTTGTGATGTTATTGTCAATTATAGTAATACATTTCATATTATTATCGCATTTATAAAACCGGACGAGGTCTTCTTTTATTAGAAACGTACAGGAGATATTGTTATTAAAAGACTATACAATTATTTCTTCTTCTTTGTCTCTTTTTTAACCAATTTAACGTTCTTCTTCTCTTCTCTTCCTTTAGCATCATCAAGTTTACCTTCAACTTCTTCATCATTATCATCACCACCTTGACCAAACTCATTAACTCTAGTATAATCGACTCTATAAATCCAAGTTTGATATAAATAAATGAAAAAAATAACATCATCTCTCAACGTGGCTAATCTATGTAACCATGGCATCTTAATAACAAATGCAAATAAGTCATCAATGAAAGTATTCACGACCTTGTAAGCCATTGCCTTACGAGGAACATGAGCCACTGATTTCAATCTATAATTGATATAAACTGATGGAACTAACGTTAAAAAACCATAAGTGTAAACGAATCCGACAAGGGTTGTGATGATGAATGAATACCATGATTTGTATTCTTTGTAAAGTAAGGAATAAATGGCATAGATGAATAATAATGGTGCTGCTATTAAATATAAGTATTTGAAAGCAATTGAATCATATTCTTTAGTCTTTTTTTCAGTTTCTGATAATTCAAATTTATCAGTTATCAAAACAGTTGGAAAAATTTTATTTTTATTATATTTGACTTCGATCTTTGTTATTGTTGTTATTTTCCAAGCTTCCACTAATATACCAACACCTTGTGATGCTAAGATCATGAATGATGTTCCTTCTGAGTTATCAATCAAATACAACAACGTGATTGTTTGTTGAATGACATTTGCCACAATAGAACGAACAGAGATACCAACATTATTTTTCTTATTCTTCCAATGAGAAATATCATTTTTAAAAGCTAAAAATTCTAATAATGAATGTAATAAAGAGACACAAATTGTGATTGCTAATAAATAAGGATTGGTTTCAATCAAAATCTTTTTAACTGCATCCAATTCAGATCCATCAGTAAATGTATCCATCTGTTGTTGTTGTAAATTCAACCCATCAGAAACGACAATCAAACCTTGAATCTTCCAATATGCACTAAAATCTATATTTAAATTCAATTCTAAAGTTTCTGAAGTTGAATTGATCTCAATCATATGATCTTTTAACTGCCAGAATTTATTCTGATAGATAGGTGGGAAATATTGCACCACTGTACCTGTTTTATTATCACGTCTATTTAATGGATCTAATGGGAATATGTCAAATAAAGAAGGTGGGATTGTAGAAGTCTCGATGAGTCCAGGTGGATTAGTTAGTAAGACGGTGACATTAGGATGCCAGTACGAAACGATCTCAATGTCCTTGATATCTTCAATTTTTTCTTCCTCTTGTTTTTCTTCTTCTTGTTCTCCGTCATTACCTATCAATTTATGTAATTTATGTTGTTTTCTCTTAGGCAAATAATTATTCAGTTGTAATGTCTTCACACCAAAGATATCATCATTATGTTTTGAAATCACGGCATGAAGATAAAGACTTCCATTATTGAACCTAACTTCATCAGTTAATTGAATTTGATAATTTTCATTTATGGATTGAATCTCAGTGATTTTAAACTCTGATTTTTCATACTTTAGATCATCTTCATATTGTGGAACTTCAATGTTTGAAATCGATGGGATATCATTAATAAAGATTTTAAAATCGTATGATTGATCGATTGAATCAACGAATGGTTTTAAATAGAGAGGTGATTCTATTGAGTTTTCATAGATCAAATCATTGATCTCAATAACATCACTTAAATTGGTCTGTTTATAATTAACTGGTTTGACAATTTCAATGAACGTTGTCTTTTGTAGATCTGGTTTTAACGTGATCTTGGTCTGTTTTATACCATCTAATGATGTTGTGTTGATAATTGAATCTTCATTAGTGTTTTCATTGTCATTTTTAGGGAAAACATATGAACCGATTTGATTAATAACTAGAAATAACAGCACATAATACTTGAAGTTTTTGGTAATTATTCCAAAGATGGATTGGTCTTCCTGTGGTGGTTGAACCTGGTTGGCCATTGTTGGTGTTGGGGTTTCTACGAAATGAAAATATTAAATCATCGGAATAAAACGTTTTTTCTTCAATTTATACTTATCGGAGCCTT
>PPNI02000007.1:84039-111874 GCA_003707195.2 Phaffomyces antillensis
TAGATATCTCTAGAAAGACTGATTTGATATTGAATAGAAGATTCCAGAAAGAATGTTTGGTACAACAGCCACCCTGGAAAACTATATAAGGAGATGAATTCCTTATATGAGCCGCTGTATATATTTGTATAATTAATCAAATTTGCTATAAATTATACTAGTAGTTTGTTACTACTTATCGTGAGTTTATCACCACCGAGGCTCGACAGCTTCCATCATTGGTACTACAATTAGAGTCGTTTTAGGACCAGATTTCTACAGCCAGTCATCGGCATTTGGAAGCTTCATGGCCTGCTTATATGACAGAGGGATCTCGCCAGATGGTGTGCCAGCAAATAAGCAGGTAGCCACTAGATTATAACTACGATCAGGTTCAGATTCACCCTCAAATTCAACTCTATACTCAATAGCTTTCATTTCATCAGATAGTTCAGGTTCCTCAGGATCAACAACTTCTTCAATTATTGGTACAGCATCTCCATAGTTTGTCACACTTCTAACCACTGGACCATTCATTGAACTTCTCTGACGCTTCTTCACTCTCCTTTCCCTCTCTGAAACTGAACTAAC
Source organism: Phaffomyces antillensis (assembly GCA_003707195.2). Classification (NCBI taxonomy): domain Eukaryota; kingdom Fungi; phylum Ascomycota; class Saccharomycetes; order Phaffomycetales; family Phaffomycetaceae; genus Phaffomyces; species Phaffomyces antillensis. Next base: position 84,610 of record PPNI02000007.1, read on the forward strand.
TGAGGAAGGATTAACCAAGGGAGTCACTGCACTATCCTCAGCACCAGGAACAAATGAATCTTCGTGAAAAGGACGAAAACCATCTTCAAGAACAAGAAACGGATTGGAAACACGAGCAGAACCAGACGAAGACATGGAGGAAGTACGACGCTTTCTGCTTCCTTTAACAGTGGTCCACGAAGATTCCTGTTGCAAATCAGACGTAGGAGCAACAGGGGAATCAATAACTAGAATCTCATCATCATCACTAGCCTCTGGGGTTTCAACAGCACTAACATCAATAACATCAGAGTCAGAATCAGGTGCAATATCTTCAGCAACATCAGAAGGGTTCAAAGCTGAAGGTTCAGAATCAGAAACATCAAAATTATCACTATAATCAGCACCACCACTAACATCACCTTGACTAGAGGAGACATCTAAATTATCACTATAATCATCAGCATTAACAACATCATCATGGCTAGATGAGGAAACCGAACCACCAATACCACCCGCAGGCATAAAAGAACCAGGAACAGCAGAACCAACCACCTTAACAACAGATGAACCGTTAGACTTATCACCTCCAGCATAATACATCTTATCTTCCATGAACTTAACTTGGGACGATACAACAACTTGTGACACCTCCGGGTCATAAACACGATAAGCCTTATGATCAGCATCATATCCAACAAAAACAACTTCCTTACCAGATGCAGCTAGTTTACCATCACGCTTTGAAGTAGTTAAAGTAGCATAACAAGTGCAACCAAAAACACGTAAATGATCATAACCAGGCTTAACACCAAAAAACATCTCAAACGGAGTACGAGGTCTAACTCTGGTAGGTGTACGATTGAGTAAGTACGCTGCAGTTTTCACAGCTTCTTTTCAAAAGGATGGTGGACAATTGGCACTAAGCATCATAGTTCTCGCTTTCTCCTGAAGAGTACGATGGAACTTTTCTGCCTTACCATTTTGAAAACTCTGGTGTGGGACAGTTAATTGGTGATGGATGCCCCTAGACTGGAAAAAATGATGCAACGACTGATTAACAAATTCACCACCATGATCAGTTCTAACGGAAGCTACTACATAGTTTTGAGAGGCAAACCGCCGCTCATAGCGCTTAATGAAACTGATTAAGGCTTCTGTAGCATCCGATTTCTTCTTCAATGGTTCAACAGAAACATAATTACTATAAAAAGATGACACAAAACCAGAACGCTACCCTAAATTAGTATGCATACGATAAAGGGAAGAACCTTGAGATTTAGAACCAATGACCTTCATTGTACCACCATTGAAAACTGACACAGTAGAACCATTGAACATAAACTTAGCACCTTTATCTGTAGCTTTTGAGACACTGACAAGATTGGTGACACAACCTGGAACGTATAAAACATCATTGAGAGTCTGCTTACCATAGCCCTTAATATCCAACACCACCGTATCTGTTCCAGAAACCGGCAACTTTGAACCATCTACACCAACAATAGAACGATTGTCAGAACTCTTAACCAGATCTTTAAACAAAAACTCATCTTTAAACATATGTTCTGAGCAACCACTAACCAAATAAACATTAAACTCAGAGCCACCAGTACCAACATCATAATTAGCTAACAAACCAAACCAAGCGGAAGCTGCAGATTTTTGCACAGAACGACCATTAGATCTCGCATCGTATGAAGATAAACGCTTCTTCAAATCTGCAGTCATGGGTTTCGGACACTTCTTGAAATAATGATCTCGAGATCCACAATTCCAACAACGTCTCAAACTAGAAGCGACAAACGACGATAAACCAGCACCAGTTTCAACAGAACTAAAACTAGACTCAACAGCAGACTGAATGGAACTTCCCCTTTCTGGAAACTTCTCCCAGCAAATTCTTACTACACGGTCCAATGTTAGAGAATCATAACCTTGGCCGTACAACTGATGGTAAGTACTCATAACGTCAAGAATATCAGCTTCAGTATATCTTTCCGAGGTCAACATACCAGCTAAAAAGAAACAAGCATGGACCTGGGTTGGAGTAAGCATTTGATGAACAGTATTCAAAATAACATCATAATCAGTGCTTAAATCTTCAATAGTACCTGTTGGGGAACGCATAAATCTCTTAATCATATGAACTGCATCAATGATAGTAATGGAACCATAATTCTCTTTCAAATAACCAAGCAAGTCTCTTCCACGAAGACGAAGAGTTTGGACCTTCTTTAATGGAAAATCAGATGACTAAAGTGCTTAAGATTTCATCCATAACCGACTTTAACAATTCCCGTTTATTGTCAGGTACATCAATAAAACCAACTTCACCAGACTCAAAGTAATCCAATAAACCTTCACCTTTGATCAATAACTTGGAGCGGATATTAACGAATAATCACTTTTGGAGGCTAACTTTGGATGTACCCAACTAAACAGTTCGCCTTCTACGCTGCTCATAACCTGTTGTAAACTCGATATGCTATTATCTGTATTTACCATAATTAACCTTGTATATTCACTTCACTAAACAATCTACTTAGGAGATCCTCTCTCCTTTTATACACGTAACCGGACATTCTGGAATGTTCCATTTGTATAGTAGTTACAGGTTCTAAACCTTTACTTCAACAATATTCTTTAGAATGTTCTTCAACAAGTATATAATATTAATGGGTCAATTGTGCCTCTGCTTCATTATATTTCTTTATAACACTAGAGAAATCGGTGTGGGACACACACTGGATTTGCTATATAAGTTTTGTGTCAAAAGATTATTGAGAAGAATATCAAACGAGTGTAACTTCAAAGAAAATGTCAGGCTACAGACCAGAGCTGCTAGAATCGCTAAAGAACTTATCACAACTCATAAAAGTAGTTGACCCAAAGAGTAAGAAATGCTCAAACTTAGATGAATTCACACGATTAGCTGAAAAGCTCAAGGATGCAAAAAGGGATAAATATGAACCATTCATCAAAATCGCAAATAATGCAATGAAATCATTGTCAAACAGAACTATAAATGATAAATATGAGAGAATCTTGAATCCATCATTTGAATATGAAGAATTTGATCATTACTGTTCAAAAGCGGGTGTTGAAGAATACTATCGATCTTTGGAAGATGGTTTGAAAAAAATTAACATGAAATTCTCTCAAGTCACAGCTGAATATCTTAATGACGTTGATGTCTTGATTAAAGAATCAAATGGTTATATCAACAACTGCACTAACTTACAGCTAGTTATAAATTCCTATTATCATTACATCTCAACTCAGCTCGACGATTCTTTACAAAATGAGATTATGGAAAATTGTGGGTACTCTGTTGATCAGAGTATTGGTTCTGATATGCGATACCAACATTGGCAAAACACAATCCTTTTTTTAGAAAACCTATTCATTTTGCAAATATCTGTGAATATAAAACTTGCGCCACAGGATGATGTACTCATAAATGATCTATTGGATCAATTGAGAGATATGGTGAATTATTCAACTCAAGAAAGTAACCCCAAAGAAATGAAATTTTCAATCACTCATGGTAAATCAACTTCAGCAGCAAGCTTCAAAACACAAAAAAATTCTGAGACCTTCAACTATTTAATCTATTACAATCAGATAATGGATTTTAAATCAAATATTTTGGAAAATGAATCATATGTTCCCATTCAACAATCTTTCAAAGAATATAATACTGGTTCTAACACTCATTTTAAATTGAGGGGTACACTAGATGGATTGGGTTTTTTGGATAAAGCACCAACGCTTTATAAATTTCATGAATTCAATATTTTCAATATAGATATACCATTGAACGAAGCATATACAACTGCGCTCTTTTATAAATATTTTTCAAATATTCATGAGGGGATTAAATTTGGAGTTGAGAATTCAAGTTTGAGATGGGAGGTACAATGGCGGGCACAAGCACTGCTAATGAGTGTTGGTAGCACAGATAAGTCAGACATCTTTAAACAGCTACCAAAGGAAAAAAGAAAAGAAATGACTTCTGAAAATAAAATACTCAATAGCAAAATTATACTCCCTGATATATTAGTGACACTTAATTTACAAAATCCTAATCTACAAAAGACCGCATTGCGCACCCTCAATTTGGCAACCATTGAAATCAAGAAATCGCCAGTCAGCCTACCAGTTTACCTCGCAATGATGTTCAATAAAAGTTTCAATAACGCTAAAGACTTTAAGAAGTTCAAAAAAGATGGACAGTACACTGATCCAAAGTTTTTGAAGTTTATCAAAAGTACGCTAAAAATTATGAGTGGTTCAGATGAACAACTCAACAATAAGTTAATAGACAATCATAAAAATGAATTGATCACAACATTTTGCAGGTTGATCAGTGCTGGACTGGAAATATTAAATCAATCAATAAAGCAAATTCTTGCTTCAAACTGTTCAGTGGGGGTTATTACCAATCATGATCAAATGGTTATAATCAATATTGATATCGATAAGTTTAATATAAACAGTATCAACCAGTTGGATTACTCAGTCACTAGTATCGATTTGCAATTGTTTGATATACTTTTTATCAATTGCTTTGGTAATTATAACATTTATACGGTATTAGGAGGTATTTTGATAGAGCAAGCTAGAATCGTTCTTTCGAGAAAAGATCGCGAATTATCCATAACCCTCAAAAATGCATTACTTGTGAGAGTAATTCTATGCAATGACCCAAACACAATCATTACAACGATACTTCAAAGAAAGAAATTCACGGAATTGTTTGCTCATGATAAAAAATATCGTTCTTCAACTAATAAGATCAAAAAAGATTCTGACAACTGGAAAGAGTCATTGATCACAATTGAACAATTTCAAAAAGCTGAATCTGATTTAGAAAATGGATTGAACAAAGAAAGGACAGAGTTAATCAAGGATTCTTTAAGTAAAATTGAAGAATTATCATCATTCAAAATATTATTCAATGATGAATTTGAACTCTTATATCAAGATGTCAAGCATTTACACGGTATACTTCCATACAGTTCATTCAGTACTGTTTCTTCTTTTAGTGATAGAACAGACAAATCCCAAATTATAATAAAGATTTTTGACACTACAAAAATAATACAAGATGATGAGATGGTTTTGAAAATAAAAAACTTAAGCCTTTCATGTGTCTTAAATAAAAGACTTTTCAATTTGTGGCTATCATTTGACTCAGAAGAAACTATTGATGAATATATTGATACCAAAAAACGGAAGTTGGAAACTCTCACAGAAATCAAGGAAAATGGTAAAGATGACATAGATGAAGATGAGGAGTTGAGTAGTACTGAAAACACTATCAATTCCACAGAAACCGAAGTCTCAATTGTTTTGGCAGAAAATATCACAATTCCATTAGATTTCAAAAATATTTTAATTTTAATGCTTCTCAAATTTCTCAATGAGCTACAATCCTTATCAAAGATTAATATTTGCGTTAGTCCTAAAATAAATGACTTTACACCAATAATTCATTCTTATGGGTTGTTAGTCAATGATGGTTCACCCAAGGTATCAAACGTGAAGAAATATCATAAATTAGCGGCAGTTATGTCAGAAGGTCTTTTTTTGATGACTAAAAAAGTATTAACTGAAGATTCGAAAATTAGCCAGTTAAGTGAAACACAAAAGCTTGATATTTGGAATCATGCGTTTCAAGCACTTAATCTAATACATCTTGCATTGGTTATTCATGGCGATGTTCATAGAAGAAATGTTCTATTCGACAGAGAAAATAATTTCAGAGTGAAATTTATAGACTTTGGTAGTAGTTACGCATTATCAGATATTTCAACTGGTAAAGAAAAGTCAACTATTGATATTCACAAAACAGTCAAGAAGGTGATAAAAAGAAGTGATCTTGATGACAAAATTTTTGGGATAGAGAGTTTGAATGGTATTATAGAAGATAAACTAAAAAAAGATTATGGTGATTTGGCAACGGTCTTAAAAGAAGCGCTAGGAATTAAAGATCCCAATTCAGATAGTTATGTGAAAGAACTTGTTGTTGAAGAATTGGAAAAATTTAAATCTGAGTCTAAAAAGTTTCTAGGGGTAAAAAGTTCACATTGATCAACCAGTTGATTTAAATAGTCGAAACAATAGTTTTGGTTTAAGTGCTTAACTAATTTCATAAGATGCAACATGAAATATGAAGTCACATGTAGACCTTTTCTATCGTAATTACCTTTGCGTTGCCTCATCTGTTAAAATCCCACCAAAAATTCAGATGGTTCATTAATATTTCTTTGTAATTCATCAGACATAATACCTAATCTTACATCTTTGAACATCGTGAGTGTTTGAAGTTGATAAATCCATTGATGTTCATTTCCTGGCACTTTAGAGCCGAATCAGCTTATAACGTCTCAGCTCTCAAACTTGACAGGTTGAAAATACAAATTCTAACTTCGATCAATTTTTGGGTTTCATAGGCAACGAGTTTGATTCATTCAATAATGAGTTAACACTAATATTATGATTATTATTCCCACTATTTCCCCCTGTCTTCTGGTTGTTGTTGACAACATTACTAACATTACCATTAAATGAACTATGAGACGTTGCAGATGAATTATTTGATGCATTTGATGAATTATGATGAGAATGACTAGTTCTGGGATGAATTGGATAATGAGGTAGCGTGTGTTGAAATGGGGGCAACATTTGAAATGTTCTGGAAAACTGAGTGGATGGTGATGGTTTGGGTAAATATGATGAATTAAAGTTTGGTGATGAATGCAATTGTATAACTTTTTGATGGGTTGAAAATGGACTATGTGATGGTTGATTTGAAGGTGGTGGTGATGGGATTATCTGTGGTGGTTGATGTTGATGTTGATGTTGATGTTGATGTTGATGTTGAGACGGCGGGGGTGGGGGTGGTGCTTGATTTTGAGATTGTGGTAATGATCTCTTTCTTGAAAACATGGCAGTAAAATCAACAGCTGGTGACTGTCTATTATGCTTCAATGGTAACATTCTGATTGGTGGTAATTTAACGTTTTCAGAATCATTATATTGATCAATGTGATACACTTCCAATTGTGCTGAGGAGTTTTGTAATGGGCCATTATTAACTGGCTGTAATTCAGGTGATACGGTAGGAGTCGTTGTCATAGTAGTATCAGTATCAGAAGCAGCATTCCTCTTCCTTCTTTTAATGACTGCCCTCTTCATCTTAATTGGTCTATGTTTTCCATGTAATTTATAGTATAAACCACATGCATTACAAATTGTATCACCATTATCATCTCTTCTCCATAAAGGAGTGACTGTAGTCCCACAATTAGTGCATGCAATAGCAACATTGCCAATAGTTTCAGCTCCTATGATTTGACCAACTTTGATATCATTTGAAGTCTTATTTAAATCTGATCTAGTATCATTATTATTAACAGCAGTATCAGTATCAGTATCAAGACTTGAAGGCACCACATTGTTATCGTTAGATTCCTCTTTAATATTTGAAGATGATATCACGATTCTATTATTGAAAGCTGGACAACCTTTACATCCAGCACTTCCTCCTGTCCCATTACAACGTCCATCACCTTTACAACTACCTTGATTAACTTCTTTCAAATCAACAGTGACAACATGAGGAGGTCTCTTTAAGTTAACTGGCCTGTGACAGTTATTTGCTCTATAGTATAGCCCACAGGCATTACAGATCAACATTCCCTCTGGCCCTCTTCTCCATAATGGTGTCTTAGTGGTGTTACAATTAGCACAACTTTGAGCATTTGTTGATTGATCTTGACTAGATGGTGTTGATGTAGAGGGTATTGATAGTGTTGGTGGTGTTGATGGTGTTGGAGCTATGGTGATTGGTTGTGGATCTGTGATGGGCTGGTTCTCCGTCGATGGCATTAAGAAATATTGATGTTTGTGAGTATTAATTGTATTAATAAGTTGAATAATTTTAAATGAACAGTGATGGCCTGGATATATGAATTAATGAAGGAGATATGAGTATTAACTTTAATTAAAAACACAGCAGGAGCAACGAGTATAAAAACCACCAATATAACACAGAAATCGCAATACTTTGGATGAGTTTATCTGCTGTTTAAAATTAAGCTTAATAGAATTACTTACTAGTTAGTATGTATTACTAGTTATATTTGATTAGGTCAGCGAGATGCTTGTGCTTATGTAAGAGTTTTTTAGCGCGATGGCCGATTAGCCAATCAAAGAGCAGCTAATTGTCACAGTTTTGCCTATATAATGATTATGTAATAATTTCGAAATTGTTGTAGTGAGAGAGTCGAGTGATGAGTGTTGCTGCTACTCATTGCTCTGAGGAGTGTATAGGATGATAGATTTACAGTGTACATCTACTAGTATCATAAATTGTGTAATTAGTTATCAATTATTAGAGAACTAGCACCTTTAATTTTACTCTCACACCCAAATGACAAACAACGCTTCTCTGATTGGTCAGACTGGACACGTCAAGTTCTTTTTCCACTGCATCATCATGCATCAAACATTCTCTTGATCCGGAAAATCACCTAAAATTGGCCAAAATCGCTAACAATTCACAAAGTATCAATTTAAGGTGTTTTAGGGTGATTTTTTAGAGTAATCTACTCTCTTGTAATTGGCTGCAATCATAACTGACACATTTCAACTATTTGTTATCAATGTCCAATCAGAGGGGTGGCATTACCTTTATTTGTTTAATGAATACATTATAAAATAGAGTGGGTTATATTTAACTATATGTTTGTGATTCATTACCTTACAACTTACTTCTGCTATACTACTATACTACTAACACTGTATATCTTAACACCGTTACGCTCAAAATCACTCCACAAAACCACACCCTCTTATGTTTCAAATAAAGGTGTAAACATTCTAACCGTCAAAAGGTGTTATTATATCTTTACGTGTCTACACCTTATTATTATGTCACATTTATCACATGTTCACTACAATTTACCATAGTTCATAAAGAAGGTGTATTGATTAATAAGGTGTAATTTCATAGCTTCACCCTTTTAAGATCATTCCCACTAACTTCATAAACATCGTCGTCGTCGTCGTCGTCATCGTCATCGTCATCGTCATCAATTATTATAACTTTATCTATTTTCCTTTTATCTCTAATCTTTTTTACTTCACAATTTTTTTCAACTTTCTCTATAACTTCATCACTAGATTCATTAATAACAATAACATCACCATCGATATCATTAATTTGTAAACTCCCAATTAATTCATCATCCACCTCATCATCATCTTCTTCTAGATCATGACACCATTTATTATCATTTGCCCTTTTCATTGCAGCTTCAAACGCTAATTTTCTAGGATCACCTTCTTTATGAACACCACCTAATCTACTGACACCCATTATAAACTTTTTATCTAACTTATTCAACCTTGATTTATTAACATCTATAGCACTTCCTCCTAGAATTTTCCCATTGCCTTTAAACCTACCAAAAAGCGTCTCACCATTAATTCCATCTCTGATATATGCCTCTTGTTCAGAGGTATATTCATCTAATTTCTTATAAAATCGCACATCATGAGGTCCAATACTATTATGTACTAGTTCATGTAGCATTGTCCCGACTAGCTCATTCAATGGTAGGAATTGTAAATCATTGAAATGGGGTCTTAACCTTAATTTGATCTCTAAGCCATGACCAACGTTCAAGCCTAATAGATTTGAGTTCTTTGGTGACATTTCTGTTAATTTTTTGATTTTCAAATCATGAGCTTTCATAATTGGAGTCACTATGTTTGCTATTTGATTTAATAAATTGATGGCATCTTGTTGTAATGGTTTTTTCTTCAATGCGTTTATTATGGGTATGTATGGATTATGATTCTTAGGGATTATTATTGTCGGTTTTGGTGGTTTCTTGGAGAATGTGCCCTTGATAACCATGCTGGATCTCTAATCAATATATCTATTACGTTATCTGATTCAATTTTAGATCAGATAGATGGTGACACTTGTAAGTTGTGTTCGGAGTCTTCGGTGTTGGTCGAATGAGTGTTGTTGTACTGGTAATTATAGTCCAGGTCTCTAGGTGTGAAGCTCTCGAGTTTAATTTCCCGTTTAGGCTTTTTGCTTATAAATGTGGTCTGTTTTTTGTTATTGTTTTCATTTCTATACATTCTCCACTCTTTTTTTATATCGGTGATAAAATAAAATCTGAAAACTTATTATTCACACCGATAATTCCAATAGGATGTATTTTTAGTAATGGAAGGGAGACGGTAGAGTCGAGACGATACACTTAGTGCTATAATATAGACATTATCCCCAGTGCTCTTTATCGTCACTTTCCAGTTTCTCCCATTTCAATTTTCAGCCTATTCATTTATTCTCAGTTCGATATTTCCGTAAGCCAATTTAACACGCACCTTATGATTTAAGGTGTTTTACTATAAATTTATTGGTTAGAATCACAAGAAAGAAGAAAGGAGGGTCTAATCAAAGAGCACAGTTATGCAGATGGAAGCAGAGGGTTGTATTTGATTTATGGGTGTCATTTTAAATTGAACGTTATCTGTTTTACTTAGATAGTGAAAATATGGTTTTGTGAACTTTGTGTCTTCTGTTAACGGATTTGCAAATATGAAAAGCACATGTGTTATCTTGATCTGGGTGTGTGAAGTGTCTTCAAGGTCCATGCTTGCTATTGGGTGTGAACTTGTAAGCTATTGTTGTAAAGTGGCTATGTACATATACATACATATATTAGGTTAACTTTTATTGGTTTATCCTCTGATGAATATTTTTGACACATTGAGCTTATTCAATTACTTTCTTGTCTCTAAGATCTTATTATATGAACTAATGTCTTAATTCACGAATAAAGATATATGTACCAAAGGTTAGAACTTACGATATAAAGCTTCTAAAAAGGTCTATATAGTATAATCAATATATTAACACGCTCATGAAACCCAAAAAGTAATAACAAATTCTAGGTAATATTTTTATAAACAGAAAAAGGTATTACTCACTATCATCACAAAAATCAAACAGGTGCTTTATAGTCTCTTAATTCAATATTCTCAGAAACATTTCCACCAGTGGTTTCTTCTTCTTGTCCATTAAAATACTCAACTTTACCATCATTTAGTTCATCGTGTTTTAATAATTCAGCTTCATACATTTCAACTTGATCTAATCCCAACATTTCGTCCTCTTCACTAATTCTCAATTTCATACCAGGAATTTTATCAACTATAAAACAAATAATATAAGTCATAACAAAACTCCATGCTGTGATACTAACGGTACCTGCTAATTGATATCCCATTTGAACCCAATGATGAAAAATCCAGCCACCTTCAATTTCAGTAGCACCATCAGAGCCAGCAATAGTAGGTGATGCAAAAACACCAACTAAAATAGCACCAACAATACCACCAATTCCATGAACATTAAAAGAATGTGTTGTGTCATCAATACCTATCCATTCATTAATGCTATAGGTTGATCTACAGACAATAGCAGTGAATATTGCACCAACTGCACATGCCCATGGTTCTAAGTAACCACAGGCAGGTGTGACAAAGACTAATCCAACGATCAAACCTTCTGAAGCAGCTTGTAATGACCATTTCTTTTTCATCTGTTTATCTATCAAAACGAAGGTAACCATTGCAAAACCGGCTGCAATTTGAGTGTTGGCTAAGATGTATAAGGTTCTAGGTGTGGTGATGGTGGTTAATGTACCTGAATTAAAGAATAACCATGGGAAATAGATTAATAAAGAACCAATAAAATTTAAAATTGGATCCTTTGGCTCAAATCTTGGATATTTACCACCATCTTTCCATTCTTTTCTCTTACCTAGATAAAATGAGTAAGCCAATGATGCAACACCTGATGAAACATGAACTGGACCACCACCTGCAAAATCTAAATCACCTAGCTTATATAACCAACCATTAGCATTCCAAGTCCAATAAGATTGTGGACAATAGACTAAAGTGACGAATAAGATAGCAACTAATAAAGATGGGCCGACTCTTCCTCTATCAACAATAGCACCTAAAAAAATTTGAGTTGTACAGATAGCAAAAAAATTAGTGAATGCAAAATTTATGATAGTTGGTATTGTGAAACCACCACCACCTAGTCCTATATGATTTAATCCACCTAAAGCGAAATTCCCATATACTGATGAGCTAGAAGTCGATGTAGATAATGAAAATCCATATAAAAACCATATAATTGTAATTACACCAGTTACCATGTACGCTTGAAAAGCCAGTGTTAAATATGATTTTTTGGTTCCATAAAATAAAGCAATCCCTGGTGTGATTGCAGCAACTAAAATTGTTGCAGTGGCAACATATGCCATATCAACAGGATTTAAATCTGCAGTTTGTTCTTCAAAAGTGGACATAACTGCTATGGAAGAAGAACTAAGAATTAGCAATGAAAATGAGAAATTTGTTGTTTATTATATATTTTATGAGATTGCGTGTTACTATAACTTGATAAGATAGTTTGATTGTAAATATTGATAAGTGTGATCAGCTAGAGACATAAATATTGATTTCCCATGCAATTTTATGGCCCTTAATTTATTATCTTTCATGTAATATTTTTTAACGTCTTGGTATTCATTTGCAAAAACACTTGTATCAAACTCATTTGATTTGATGGGTGCCATTTTATTAGGTCCATATGCAGGTAACAGAACTATGTTTTGTTAAATTTAAGTATTAATAACTGAGTGAATCCACCCCTACTTAGTGAGTGCATTAACTGACGTATTTTATAAGTAGCGAAAAGGACCCTTTGGATTTGAAAACTAGGTATGTACGATCTTCAAAACAACCATCAGCAATGTATAAATTGATACGGATTGGGTCATGAATGTATGGAAGTCCAATTACATGCAATGTGATTTTTTTACTGCTTTAAAGTGTTCTTTTCCATTAACAAATCCCAATTTGGCTAAAAATATGATTATATTCTTGCCAAGTTTTGATAAGGATTAATCTGTAATTTTGTGACGTTTTCTTTGAGTTGTCATGGATGAAAATTAATAATGAGTAACCGTGAATTGTGACTCTGAGTGGGTTCTCAGGGCTCAGGCGTGACCATAGGAGTTGTTACTTGATACTACATGCATACTTGTGTGATATCTCTGTGTTTGTTATATTAAATTTAGTACCAGTAAACTACTCCCCGGTTCATATTCTGCTTGATGATTCTTAATCAGTCAGTCTAGTTATTGTCTAGTGAAATATCTGGGTATTCAAAAATCTAAATATAGCCTTCATAATTATAGTAATAATTAATCAATAATCATCTCAAAACCATGATTCCTGTGTTTAAAAGAGAAGTTTGAAGGTCAGAATTTTGAACTAGTACTGAATTGCTGTACAGTTTCAAGTTTGAACTATATATTCATGATTACTTGTAATTAAATAAAATTCTTCTCCACTACACATAACACTGTCATTACCCAGGAAATTTTCCATTGATATCTTATTAAAAATCTTCAATCTCTAATCTTTTCGATAAACTCTTCAAGAGATTATACAGTGCTGAAACCCGATTGGACAAAAATTTACTAAGAGACCACATATTTTCAGATCCGCATTTTCACCTCTCACGTATCTCAAGTAATAAGTTATGATTCCAAAAAGTCATCAAATGACTTGTTTCAAACCTACTCAACTGAACACTTTAATTTTGGTTAGTCTAATTTCAATTTTTTACAAACTACATTATCTGGTTTGATGAAGCCAAAAATTTCAACAATTACAATGATTACTTATGGCGTATAAGTCAGAAACGAAGGTTTGGGAAGAGCTAACGAATTATGGCTGAAATTAAATTTCTGGTCTACTTTATGAATTTACTTGTCATAAAAACTCGAAGACATATTATTGAACAACATTTCCAGGAGTCAGGTGATTAAAACATTGATAAAAAGAGACCAAAAGCTGGAAGAAGAGATCTGTTAAAATACATGTCTACCTGATTCTATGTTTATAAAGTTACTAGGAGAAATCTAATATCAAGTACTCCGTGCAAATAGCTGCGTGCTAAAAGTATGCAGCACGGTGCACACCCATAGGAAAAGCTAAGCTGAAAGATTATAAAAGCGAGAAGCGTAAGAATAAGTAGAGTCCTAAAAAAGAGGTTTTCAGCTGTATAGATACAAATATAGGTTATTTTAGAGAAAAAACTTTCTTTGATCTCTCTCCAGCAACTTTTCCTTCTAAGTTCTAGGTGTGCTGGAATAAATGTAATATGTTCTAGCACTCGCCCAGTTTTTCCAATAGGCTAGTTCGAATTTGCTAGTGTAAGGTACGTATCTATTAGCATTCTATAATTATTTGTTTACAGCCTTTTTTTAAAAAAAATTGTTTAATTTTAAAACTAAAAACATTCTCCTAATTCTTTTATTTTGTTTTCTCTAAAATAATTTATATTTACTATCTATACAACTATAAACCTCTCTTTTAGGACTCTAATCGTTCTGACCTTCTTGAGTGATGATTTTCTTTTATATCAAGGATTTAATTAAAGTTGTAGTGTCAAAATATGTATTCTGGAAGGGTTCCTTCCTATAAACCTTTTCAGACTTATTATTCAGGAATCCCATCTATATATACTATAAATTACGTTTCAATGACTAATATCCAGTTACTGTAGTTCCTGCATCTATCTAACCAATTATATCGACTGCTTCACATTCTAATGCAACTTTTCCTGTATGCTCGTTATTTCTGACCAATAATCAATGAATCTATCTCTTTGATTGATGCAAGTTCATTAACTGACCAATAAACTGTCTCTATTGATTGTAATGTATGTACATATTACGTATTTTCCTGTGTGTTTAATGTGATGTGATAATTTCTAGTATGTTGAATACTCTTCAGTTGTAATGTTTAAAATGTTAATATGTTGAATATATTGTATTTGTGACATTTTGTTCTAATTTTACCGTCTATAACCTCTAATACCCGAGTGACACAACTAGTTATACTGTCAAACTTAACATATCACGTGATATCCGGGATAGTTTAATGGTCAGAATTGCCGTTTGTCGTACTAAGTACCTTCAAATCATGGCAGATCGGGGTTCAATTCCCCGTTCCGGAGTTTTTTTTATGTTTTTTCTTTATTTTTTTTTCTTTGGTTGAAGTTGAAGAGAAGAAGATTAATGGTAATTTTTCACTTTCTATTTTGGGAAATCTTTGTAGTACTGCTTATTACAGAGATGAAAGAAATAATCTCAGTGATCCCCACTCAAAGTTCAAATTAGAGCTCCCAGTGACCAAAGTTGTAATATTTACTATCTGTCAGCTATAACTATTCAAGAAAAATATGTCGAATTTCAAATTTATAGAAATCTTTACTTGATTCAATGAGAAAATATAAGATTCTTGTGTTTGGTTAGATGGAGTGGCTCTTGGAAGAGATCAATGTGATTTCAATTATTCGAAGCTTAATACGGAAATCAGTTATCAACTTGCAAATATCAAAAAAAATAACAAACAATATATTCATAATATAAAGACTAAAAAGAAAAACTCAGAACTGAACAACTCAACTTGCAAATGAAAAATCAATAATTCATGGAGCTGTAATTGGTGCTTTATAATCTTGTAATTCAACACTTGTTGAACTATTACCAGTTTCTTCTTGTTCAGTACCATTAAAATATTCAATTCTTGAATCTTGATTAGATTCATAATCAATCAGTAATGTGGCTTCATACATTTCTGTATTATCTAGTCCCATTAATTCCTCCTCTTCAGTGATTCTTAATTTTAATCCAGGAATCTTATCAACTATAAAACAAATTGCATAAGTAATACAGAAACTCCATGCAACGATAGCAACTGTACCTGCTAATTGATATCCCATTTGAACCCAATGATGGAAAATCCAGCCACCTTCAATTTCAGTAACACCATCAGAACCAGCTATTGTAGGAGAAGCAAAAACACCAACTAAAATTGAACCAACAATACCACCAATCCCATGAATGTTAAAGGAATGTGTGGTGTCATCAATACCCATCCATTGACTAATATTATAAGTTGATCTACACACTATAGCAGTGAATATTGCACCAACTGCACATGCCCATGGTTCTAAGTAACCACAGGCAGGTGTGACAAAGACTAGCCCAACGATCAAACCTTCTGAAGATGCTTGTAATGACCATTTTTTTCTGATTAGTTTATCTATTAGAACGAAAGTAACCATTGCAAAACCAGCTGCAATTTGAGTGTTTGATAAGATATATAAAGTTCTAGGTGTAGTTATAGTAGTTAAAGTACCTGAATTAAAGAATAACCATGGGAAATAGATCAATAAAGAACCAATAAAGTTTAGAATTGGATCCCTTGGTTGGAAAGTTGGGTATTTACCAGTATCTTTCCATTCTTTTCTTTTACCTAAATACAATGAGTAAGCCAATGATGCAACCCCTGATGAAACATGAACTGGACCACCACCTGCAAAATCTAAAGAACCTAATTTATATAACCAACCATTAGTGTTCCAAACCCAATAAGATTGTGGACAATAAACTAAAATTACAAATATTACACCAATGATCAATGATGGGCCTACTCTTCCTCTTTCCACAATAGCACCTAAAAAGATTTGAACTGTACAAATTGCAAAAAAATCAGTGAATGTGAAAGATAAAATTGTTGGGATTGAAACACCACCACCACCTAATCCAATATGATTCAAACCACCTAAAGCGAAATTACCGTAAACTGATGAATTTGAAGTTGATGTAGATAATGAAAATCCAAATAAAAACCAGAACACAGTAACGGTACCTGTGACCATATATGATTGTAATGCTAACGTTAAGTAAGATTTTTTAGTACCATAAAATAATGCAATACCTGGCGTAATCGCACTGATTAGAATAGTTGCAACTGCAACGTAAGCCATATCAGAGGGAACTAGATCCGCTACTTGTTCTTCATAAGTAGACATGATGTTAGATGTTCTGAACTTTGATTTGTATTCTTTTGTTTGTGATTAGAAAAAAAAATATGGATGATTCCATGGTCGTTATATACATTTCAGCTTTGTGAATCTGGAATGATAAGAGAGTGATCGAAGTCCCTTGAATCATTGGTTTGCAATCAATTTACATGTATGTTTAAGTAATACATAAATCATAATGGCATTGTAATTGCACGGGTATCTGTGAATAAGAACTGATCCGGTACATAATCTTAATTTTATTGGTTATATTAGATTATCTAATCTAATTAATATTTATGTATAGAGATTGAGAATGTATAGATAATGCGGTTGATATGTTATCACAAATGTCAAACAATTCGGTTTTGTTTATAATTTCGACATGATTCTCAAAACATTCTCAATGCTCATCAAAAGTTACCAAGACCAGACTTGGGAACCTACCTTTAACTGCTCATAATAAAGCTTGGTGAGTCTAAATACTTGGAGAACTTCCAACAAGAAATCAACATGAAACAATAAAAAATATTAAATTATAATCTATGATTCCACAAATTAAACCGGTCATGAACTCTAGAAAAACTAAACTTCAAAACAATTGAGGAAACTTTTGCTTTTAAATAGAAATCAAACCCATTAACAAATCCCAAACAGGCTAAAATAATTCTATGAATCTCGAAAGCCATTGGAATTTGGGAGTTTGAATTGATAAGCAAAAGTGATGTTTTAAGATAAGAATCTCGTAGGGTAACTTCCAGTTTCATAAATTTCGGGCCCATTTATGTGCACTGTGTACTACTTTATTTGTTTATATTAAATCAAAGAAGGTGAGATCACTCTCACATAATTCTATATTTTTGGTAGCTACTTACTTAGCATCTCACCAGTTATCGTTTACTATTTAGGGTCTCTATAAATAACTTTCGCTAATCTTTCAATTTCCTGTCAAATTTCGGATCTAGTTAAAATTGTTTCAAAAGTAATTTAATCGTTAATACCCTTAATGAATAATAAATGTAAAAGAGATCACTAATCGTTGTATAAAGCAGATTCCCCGTGCCCACTAAACCGTCAGCTCATTGTATCTTGAATAACTAACGATTTTTGTACGTTAATTGCTCCTTTTAGATGGTAGATCAGTTTTTATTTCATTATTTTTAGTATTCCACTCACAAATCACTACTATCTTATTGAAATCAATTTATATTACTTAGACGTCGTTTTGTTTAGGCAGTACTCTATATTATCATGGTGCTGCTTTCATGTTTGATATTTATTTTTACAATAGATCTTGCACCTTACCATTTATAACTGATCCAAACATTGATAATAATATCATCAGTAAGATATGTCTATAAAGTATATTCTAGTGCCCCAGTAGTGGGGCTTCCAAGAAGACTGTAGTTATGAAACCCGGGGTAATAAGTTGTACCACCATCAATGATAGTTGAACTTAGAACATTAAAATGTATCACTGGTGGTCCGTATTAATAAAATCACTTATAACTAACGACTGAAAGCCTTTCTTTTAAAACTTTACTCGTTCATACATTACCTGCTTTAATCTTTGTTCAAATCAGCTTTTCTTTATGGCGTATAGATAAATCAATGTAAAATTTAAAGTCTACGGAACACGAATCATAAAACGATGATTTAAATTGATTGGATGATTATAAACTATCTATACTGATATTTACTAGATACCAGAGCACTTCAAGACATACAGAATAATGTTTTAACAAGAGAGAAGATTATATGTTTAATTCACTTGTTTTTTTCTCTATAAAATCTTGATTTGATTCTAAATTATCTATTGTTTCCTTATCAATCGCATCGATTTCGGAACCTGGTTTAATCTCAATATTTTCATAGTATTCTTTATCCTTATTACTGAAAGTGACATCTTCTCCGTCACTTTCTTCATCATCATTACCATCATTTTTCAAATCTTCAACATTAAATTTTTGAAGGAAATAATTCTCAACTTCAGCACGACCATTATTTTCAGCTTCGAATACACAATCATGATTGAATTTATTTCTAATGAATACATCACTCTTGAATGAATCATTATCACATAAATATTTAATAACATCTAAATGTCCATTCAACGCAGCCCAATGTAATGCTGTATTTCCCTCGTAGTTCTGGCTATTGATAAATTCAGGGATCTTTTCCACAGGGAGACTATCAATTAGGAATTTAACAGTTGATAAATGACCATTGGCACAAGCCATATGTAATGTTGTGTTTAATGTTTCTGATTGTTTTATAGTTAAGAGTTGAATTGGTGGAATTTCAGAGAAGATCTCTTGAAGGGATTCTAAGTCTCCGTATCTTGCTTCATCAACTATGATGTCGTATTCTTCTTGTGTAAGCACTTGGGTTGACATAGAGTGTGTGTAGTGTCTGTTTAGTGATTGTGGTTGTGAATTATCTTTGTAAAATTTTTTTTTATTTTTCGCGCTGAGCGATGAGATGATGTAATAGAAGTTAATGGTAATATGTTTAGCAAATAGTTATAAGTATACTAAGTAAGATTGTGGAGATTCCCGCTACAAATCAAATTAGTTAGCTAAATAAATATATTCTTTATAATTTTATGTAAGATAAATGGTATTAATCTATAACAATCAATCAAGTTTATTATTTCTTGAAAAATTGAACATCAACTTCTTTAATTAATTTCTCAACACATTCAGCATTTGCTAAAGTTGATAAATCACCTAATTGATCAGCTTCATTACTTGTAATCTTTCTTAGAACTCTTCTCATAATCTTACCTGATCTCGTTTTTGGTAAATCATCAACAATAATAACTGTTTTTGGTCCAGCAAATGGTCCAATTTCACCTCTAACTTGTAAAATTAATTCTCTTCTTAATTTATCAGGAGTGATATGATCAGATTCATCATCGATTGATGCATTAGCTTCAACTAAATAACCAGCTTTTAATGAAACAAATGCAATGACGGCTTGACCAGTTAATTCATCTGGAACACCAACGACTGCACTTTCGCTAACACCGTTATGTTCAACTAATGCTGCTTCAATTTCAGAGGTTGATAATCTATGACCTGAAACGTTAACAACATCATCAACTCTACCTCTAATCCAATAATAACCATCATTATCTCTACCTGCACCATCACCTGTGAAATAATAACCTGGATAAGGTTTCAAGTAAGTTTCAATATAACGACCATGATTATTCCAAACTGATCTTGCAATTGATGGCCATGATGATTTAATTGCTAAAACACCTTCAACATCATTTTCTTTAAGTTCAACACCTGAAACTGGATCAATGATGGCAGCATCAATACCAAAGAATGGTAAAGTGGCAGCACCTGGTTTAGATGGAGTGATACCAGCTAATGGAGCAATCAAATGAGAACCAGATTCTGTTTGCCAGTAAGTATCACAAATAACAGAAGTATTATGACCAATTTTTTCATTATACCATTCCCATAAATCTGGTGCAATTGGTTCACCAACAGAACCTAAAGTTCTTAAAGATGAAATATCATATTTTTCAATAAAGTCTTCACCAACTCTTTTAATTAATCTCAAAGCTGTTGGAGCAACGTAGAAATGGGTAGCTTTATGTCTTTCAATAATTCTCCAATAACGACCATAATCTGGATAACCTGGAGTAGATTCAAAGATGATTGAAGCAGTACCTAAGACTAAAGGACCATATAAGGCATAAGTATGACCAGTGATCCAACCAACATCACCTGCAGTGAATAAAACATCTTCTGGATGGATATCAAAGACGTATTTAGTAGTTAAAGCAGCACCTAATAAATAACCAGCAGTGGTATGGACAACACCCTTTGGAGAACCAGTTGAACCAGAAGTGTATAATAAGAATAATGGATCCTCAGAATTGACTGGAGTTGGTGGTAAATAACCTCTTGCTTTAGAGGTTTCTTCATGCCACCAATAATCTCTATTTTCAGTCATTGGGATACCTTCAGAACCGGTTCTCTTTAAGACTAAGACTTTTTCGACGATATCAGTTTGTTTTAAGGCATCATCAACGATTCTTTTAGTATGAACGATTTTACCACCTCTTTTACCTTCATCACAAGTGATTATGAATTTTGAATTGGCATCAACAACACGATCTTTTAAAGATCCAGCAGAGAATCCAGCAAAGACAACAGAATGGATAGCACCTAATCTAACAACGGCCAACATTGCAATGACGGCTTCTGGGATCATTGGTAAGTAAACAGCGACAGTGTCACCTTTTTTAACACCCCATGATTTCAAAACACCAGCAACTTCAGAGACTTGTCTTAATAATTCACCAAAGGTGATGATTCTGTTTTCTTTTTCATCATCGGCTTCATAGATTAAAGCTGGTTTTGATGGATTAATTAAAGCATGTCTATCAACACAATTATAAGAGGCATTTAATTCACCGTTTAAAAACCATGAAATATCACCATTGTCCAAAGAACCAGCTTTAACTTTATCGAAAGGTCTTTGCCAGTCCAATAATTCATTGGCTAAAGGACCAAAGAATGCTTCTGGGTCTTCAATTGATTGTTTATGAAGTTGTTTGTATTCATCTAGAGAAGACAAGTATGGCTTTCTTGGAGCTTGTTTTTCAAAGAATTCCTTTGGTGGTTGCACTGTCTTGGAGACGTTTGCCTCATGGACGACTTTGTGGGTACCAGATGTCATTATAAAGGGAGTTTGAGGTTTAATTGAGGATTTAATGAAAGAAATAAATAAAAATTGTTCGTTTAAAGTGAAAAAAAAAAAACGATATGGTAAAATCGATGCGGGTAGAAACGCAAAAGAAGGAAAGAAAACTAATTTTAAATGATTTTTAATCCGAATGTCCTTCTAGGACGAGTGATTTGGCTGTGGGTGGAGGGAAGATTAGGGAGAGGCAGCTAAGGGTGGCTGATAGGGGAAGCACTCTGGTGGTTTTGGACACACATTTGCTCTGGCTAGTTTGAGTCTCGCTGATCAGCACGTCCACAGACGCTCTTCTGCCCACAACGCATCGCAATTTGTTGGGTAAAAAACTCGCTGCGCTGTTGGCCTCACAATTTAGGCGCATGGCTCATAACGATACAATAATATGATAATGATTACGTGATTATTATGTAAGTATTATGTAAGCTATAATCATCGACCCCTCGAAGGAAGAAAGGAAGTGATGAGACGCTCTCTAATTGAACAGCTCTTAGTGGCTGCAGTGCTCGCACTCCTACAAGTGTCACAATACCGAACACTCTATTATTTATCTCGGATACACTCTTCCTATCACACTCATCACACTAATAACCCCACTTAGTACCGATACAAGCACTATTCCTACCATTCTGAACACTTCACTCTTGATGTAACTCAATAACCAACAATTCATTATGAAAACACTCACAAAGAGATAAATCACTCTTAATTTAAACATTTTTAAGAATTGTATGATGTTATATAAGTATTTGTTTATTAATCTCATGTCTTTCAAAATATCTTCACTCATCTCTTTAATACCTGTTATCCCATCATTAATCAAATCAATCCCAATTAATCCATTTCTAATATTACTATTTAACTTCTCGCTGTTATCCAAATTAAACTCATTGAATTCTTTGATCGAATTCATTACTTCTTCTTCATTATCAAACAGTTTCTCAATATGATCTTCTCTTAGTTTAATTTCGTTAATGAAATGATCCTTCATTAAATTCAAATTATTTTGATACTCATTATCAAAGAATTCGAAGTTTTTCATCATTAATTCCTCAAAGTTGTTTGATTGATACGTTATTAACTCATTATATCCATTACTTAACTGTTCAAATTCATTAAATTTATCTTTAATCAAATCCCAAGTTTCATTAACATCATTTTGATTCATCTTTGTCAGTTTTTGTAAATCTTTCATCACTTTCATCAAATTTTCATTATTCAAATCACTTTCTTTCTTAAACTCATTAAACTCATTGGAATAGCCTTTCAAATACCCTAAAAACCCTTCATATCGTTCACTTATCTCTAAAAACATGTCAATAATCATATCTTTTTCAAATGGTAACCTCTCTTGATGACATAACTCTCCTATATTTCTATAATATCCACTATAACTAGTCCACCATTGTGCTTTATTCTCTAATTGTTTCAAGCATATTGTATAATCTTCATCAAATCGATTATTATAGCATTCTAATGGGTATTCTATTTGGGAAACTTCAAATTCACAAATACTTAACTTCACAGCAGTTATTGATCTCAATCTCAAATCTACTTCATTTATATTTTTCTTCAAACATTTTGATAATATTGGTCTCATTGCATCTTTGATACATGGATTTATATTATCTGACTGTAACAATGTGGATATTTCACTGGGTGAATTAGTCGATTTAAATTTAGATATCATGTCATGAATTGAGTAATCATCTGGCTCTAACTCTTCAATAATTGCGAAAATAGGACGTACCAGGCATAATAAAAAAAATATTGGGAGTAGCTGCATCCTTAATGATATATGGTATACTATTCAACTCTATGAGTGAGTTGTGAAAGGGGAAATTTTGACACTTTATCTGAATTTTTCTAATTCTTTGAAATAGTACTACATGAAACAATCATGATACACATTAACAAAAAAATCCCAATCTCATGTGATGATTGGAGGATAATTATCCACATACGAGCAGATCTTTCAATAAGATGACATACCCAGTTATCAGAGAATGAAGCTGTAGTAGTGATGTACGATTTATTGACTAAATTATACAAATGATAGTAATTAATATATCGGATACCTTATATATATTTGACACATACATTTCCCCGTGAATGGCGTTTTATTTTTGGACTGTAACAATCTGTACCTTTAAGATTCAGGACTGATGGGAGGTTATCGATACAATGCTAATATTCAAAGAGTGCATATATATTCAAATATGTAAATAAAAGGTAAGAGTTGAAAGCAAGTAAAAAGTAAAGCATGTAACATAAAAATAAAACACTATGTATTAAATAAGTAAAATACTTACCTACAACATAAACACCCCATTGATCATCTTCTCTTATAGAAATACTTGGCCACCGCAGCAGCACCAACAATAAAACCACTAATGGTGAAACTAGTCAGCCATTTTAATATCTTTTCTTGTCTCTTCTTAATCTTGACGGCTTTACTATAGCTTATATCACTTCTAAATGAAACCATTGTGTATAAAGGGATCCAATTATCCTTTAATAGACTAGTTAACAAGAAATCAATTGATTTTTTCAAAACGAAAATCTTTGAGGTGACTTTATGTGACATTTCTTTATAATTATTCAATGCTAACTCGATTATAGCTAAAAGATCTTCATGTCTCGTTTCACTATACTCTTTCAAACTTTTCTTCAAATCCTTATCATTGCGATCCATAATGGTTAATAACTGGAACACGTCTTCAAATCCACAATTCATACCTTGTCCATAAAAAGGAACCATCGCATGTGCAGCATCACCAATAATAACACATTTATCTTCATAATGATAACTACTACACTTAACACTTAAGAGTTGGCCCTTTGGATTGTTTTCAAATGCGTTCAATAATTTCTCTTTTGTTATTAATTCAATTGAATCAGGGAAATAAGTGTTGAAAAATTTCAAGACTTTATCATTTGTGTTCAAATCATTCATTATTTCCCATGGTGCGAAAAAAGTTGATGTGAATGAGCCATCAAGGTTAGGTAATGCAATCAACATGAAATTATCCCTTGGCCAAATATGTAAATGATTTTTATCTAACTTGAATGAATTATTTAGTCCTGAATCGATACTCAATTCTAAATATGAATTATTAACGTATTCTTGAGAATAATCCATTCTTATATATTTCATTAGTTCACTTCTAACTTTCGAGAACGTCCCATCACTTCCAATGATTAAATCATGTTCATATATCAACTCTTTACCTCCATTATTTCCCCCACTAAAGTATAAAATTGGTCTCTTTTTCAAATCCATTTTATTCAATTTATGATTAAACTTCAATTCAATCCCCATTTTTTCAACTTCTTCAATCAATAATTCATTAAGGTAACTTCTATCAATTGAATTGATTTCCCTTCCTAATGAATCATAAATTTGACTCTCTTCAATCCCATTAAGATGATGAATCATTCTTCCCTTCATTGGAATAACTTTTGATAAAATCTTACTCTTTAACGAGGGATCAACGTAGTCTAGCGCATTGATCCCACGATCAGAAACGGCAAGGTTTATGCTTCTTAGATTTGTCGATTGAACCTTTCTTGGATCTTTATTTGATGTGTTAGTATATTATGAGACGTAATTCATTAGTGGAGAGTGAATCTATGCATACCGTCTCTTAATTCATAGATTGTCACTGTATATCCTTTCTTAGCTAGGCCCAGTGCTGCTAGTGATCCCACTAGTCCCGAACCGACAATCCCAATTGAAGTCATTTTGTTGAATTGTGTGTTGATAGAGAATGGAATTTTTACTACTTTCCGAGAATTTGAATTATACACGAATTTTGACATATACTGATTGAATTTAGGATTCACTACAGTTTGCATTGATTAATCATTCTTTCTATTATAAATGTTTCAATACGAAATACACACGACCACCTAATTTCTCAAATAGTCACGTAAATAACCAGACAACTTATTAGCACCTTGTTCTAAAGCATCTTTTATAACTGTTAAATCATCATTTGTAGTTGAGGTAAAAGCTGAGAAATCATCATTTCCACGTCCAGCATAGTTACCATTCAGTCCTTGTTGTTCATCTTCTCCAAAATAAGAAGATGATGAAATTGCATTTGAATTTGAAAAACTTTGCAACTTTGAATGTGCTTCACGTTGAGCATCTTCATCCCAATTATTTCTACCAAAGAATTGATCCGATGAGATCCCCTTTTGTCCACCATACTTGCTTGCAACTTCTCCTGTATATTTAGGTAATGCAGCTGCCTTTTGTTGCTTTTCTTGTTCCAAAGCATCGTTTGCAGTCATACCAAATCCTAATTTGGCGAAAGTTGGTGTAATACTAGCAACTGAGCCTGATCTTGATTGATTTGTAGTACTTGATCTCCTTGATTGATCTTGGTATGAAGGTTGAGTTGTGATTGTTTTTGGTTTTATTGTGGTTTTAGAAATGGCTTCATGTTGCTCAGACACATTTGAATTCAAATCATATCCTAATTTAGCAATATCTTCAGCTTCTTGCTTGGCTTCTCTTTCAGCTGCATCGAAATCGATATCTGTGGTGATTTTTTTAGCAGTTATTTTAGATTTTCTAGGTCCTGATAAAATGTTTTTTTTAGTTGATGATATTGATTTTCTTAAGATTGTTTTTGGTTTTTTAGGTTCTTCTTGCTGTTGTTGTTGTGATGAAGATAAAGATGAGCTTGAAGGGGTTAAAGGTCTTGAACCAATTGGAGATGGTGTTGATTTTTTTTCCCAATTTGCAAAGAAATCGTCTTCTTTATTATTCTCAATCAATGAACTTGATGAATTATTGATGTTTTCTAAATTAATTTGATTTGGATAAAGAACCTCATCTTTAGCAACTTTATGATCCAAATGTTCTTTATAATTAACTGCTATTTTGGATGTATATTTAGTTTTAGAATCAACATTCTTATCTAAGTATCTTGATCCACCGTTCTTTAAGAAATATTCCTTAGCCTTTTGATTCCCACCTAGTTTGAAACGTCTTAATTGCTTCAATGTCCATTTATCCAAATTAGAAGATCTAACAAAAGTGATATGAACACCAAGTTCTCTATGAGTACCAGAACATTCGAGACACAATAAAACACCGAATGGAATTGAGGTCCAAGTTGGATTTTTAGCCTGACAGTCAAAGCAGACCTTGTTGGCTGATTCTTTTTGAAGGTTTCCAAAGACTGAGTCTCTTTCAGCAGTCGTCACGATAGTTTCTGCCATTGTTTGTGAGTAGTTAAAAGTTGGGAATTTGATGGATTTGTTGTCAGTAAATAAATATTATTTTCTATTTTCGTGTTCGGATGTTCTAATTATGGGAGTAGGGTGACACGTTTTCAGTGAGAGAGTATTGATCTAATGATATTGTGAAGGGAATTGTAGTGATGGTGACCGAGGTGAGCTGCAGTAATTCTGTGTCCTTCTACCTTGAAAAAAATTCTTTTTTCCATTGATTTAAGTGATATTTCGGTACTTAACTACACAGATCTGATGTAATCTTGTTGATCTAATCAATTCTATCATCTACTACAAAACCGCATCTAATTATATTAGACTTTA
>PPNI02000007.1:111974-140734 GCA_003707195.2 Phaffomyces antillensis
CTTGCATCAATCAAAGAGATAGAATCATTGATTATTGGTCAGAAATAACGAGCATACAGGAATAGTTGCATTAGAATGTGAAGCAGTCGATATAATTGGTTAGATAGATGCAGGAACTACAGTAACTGGATATTAGTCATTGAAACGTAATTTATAGTATATATAGATGGGATTCCTGAATAATAAGTCTGAAAAGGTTGATAGGAAGGAACCCTTTCAGAATACATATTTTGACACTACAAAGTAAATACTTGTTATATAAAAGAAAATCACCACTCTTTAAACACCCGAATAAAAATAAAAGAACAAGAATGAGCCCATCACTCAATAATATAGACATTCATACCTTCTAAGTTCTTACTAGTCTTGAGTAAAAAAAAAGATGATCCCTAGCAGGATCGAACTGCTGATCTTGGCGTTATTAGCACCACGCCGTAACCAACTTGGCCAAGGGATCTGATTTACACGTGGCAAAAATCCCTGTTTTTCCAATGTTATCAGGACCAAGCCCCATCGGACAGTCCATCGGATATGTTTGTAACTTGAAATCTACTTGAATCATTTATTTTTGAGTTTCAAGAGTTTGAAATTAAAACAGATTTATCAGCTTACAGTTTTAAAATATAAATATTTACAATATTATTAATAATACCAATATTCAATGATTATTGCAGATTAGGGTGATAATTGTATAGCACAGTGTTTCTTAACATCTCGAACTATAACTCACGGATGATTAATCACGATATATCATTTCTATATTATGCATAATATTCTGAGATCATTTCAAGATCTTTAAGATTTGTAAAACAATCAGGTTATAAACAAAATATCCAAAAGTTGTTGAACTTGTATCTCTAATTTCTTAACAACTTCTATAAAGCTGTAATCCTATAAACTCTTAAAAAAACAGCTTCAACTGAATTTTTATATGAAATGGTCATTTTCGTATTTTCGAGCATCAATGTAAACTTGTTGGTGGGGCTGTGCCATGTTCATTCTCGAGATTTATCTAATGATAAAGTGTCAGTTTTCCAAACAATCGAACTTGAGAAATATCTGGACAACTATTTGAATTTATTCATGGGGTGATTATTCTTCATATCGGTTTTCACAAAAATTGTACTTGGACTGAGCAGTGTGAATGGATTTAATCCGTAGAAGTTTGTACAGATCATCAGCTGATACGGCCTCCAATATCTTCAACTTCAGCTCGTTCGGTAAGTGATCCATTTGATCTGGTAGCGTGTCAATTCAACATAATATTATAACCATGCCCCTGAAGTTTTCTGATACTAAATAGAGGATCATGAAATCACTACAGGAGGTCTTAATATGAAATGAATGACTAAAAATCTTCTTTATATATTTTATGTATATATACACATAATCAAAAAAGACTTTTAAAAATGCAAAATGGCTCTTGTATAAATTATGAACAAAACAAAACAAAACAAAATATAAGTGGAAAAAAAAATAACAATACTAGAAAAGCAACAATAATATAACTGGAAAACAAGAAGTAGCGAATTAACAACAACAATAACAGAAATTAACAAAACCCCAAAACAACAATCATAGAAATTCATCAAACAAAACACATAAAGCAACAAATGAATCTAATCACGCTTTTCATTAACGGCCAATTCTTCACCAGTTGATTGATCTTGATTTAATTCTTCTTGATTCAGATCTTCTTGATTGATTTGTGGAATATGATCTAATAAATCAGTATGGCCATTTCCCCAACTTAAAAAATCTCTTCTAACTTCAACATAATCATAAGCAAATTCACCAATTTGATCTTCATCCATACCTTTAGCTTCACCTTCCTCGGTGGCTCTTAATTGTAAACCTGGAATTTTATCAATAACAAAACAGATGATACCAGTGACAACTGCAACATATCCTATACATGCACCAATGATTGCAATTTGTTTATAGATTTGTTTATAATTATGTGAAATGAACCCACCATCATGTTCACTAACTCCATCCATTCCAATAACCCAATCAGCACCAAATAATGCATTGAAAAATAATCCAACTATACCTGCAATACCATGCTCAGCTAAAATATCTAATGCATCATCAACACCAACTAAATATTTAATACCAGTGGAAAAATTACAAACGACACCAGTGACAATACCTAAAACCACTGAACCATATAACGTAATACAACCTGAAGAAGGAGTAGCAGCGACTAAACCTGAAATTATACCTGAACAAAGACCAACAGTTGACCATTTTCTTTCTAATCTATAATCTAAAACACACCATGTCATTGCAGCAAATGCAGCTGTCAAATTGGTGTTCATGATGGCATAAATGGCTCTCATACCCGGGTATAAAGCAGTACCACCATTGAAACCTAACCAACCAAACCATAGTAGTGAAGTACCAATAGTGACTAAAGAGACATTATGAGGTCTGAAATTAATCAATAATTTTTCTTTACGTTTACCCAAGAACCAAGAATAAACAAATCCACCAACACCTGAACCAATTTCAACAGCACAACCTCCTGCATAATCTAAAACACCCCATTTATAAGCCCAACCACTTGGATTCCAAACCCAACATGCAATTGGACAATATACTAAAGTTGCCCAAATGAATAAGAATACCATATGAGGTAGTACTCTACCTCTTTCAGCAGTTGCACCTGCGATAATTGCAAGAGTGACACATAGAAACATGTTTTGGAAAACAGCAAATACGAATTCTGGATAGGCTGAGTCTTCAGCACCATAAACGTTTCTAAAACCAAAAGAGTCTAAATTACCAATGAATCCATTTGTGGCACTTGATGAGAAAGCTAAGGAATAACCCCAGAAGTACCATTGGAATATGGCGACCACACAGGCCATCAAGACAGCCCAGATTAAAGATAAAGCAGATTTTCTTCTTGCCAAACCAGAGTATAAAAGACCCAAACCCGGGACCATGATGAATACTAGAGCAGCACTTAGGATGATGAAAGAGA
Source organism: Phaffomyces antillensis (assembly GCA_003707195.2). NCBI lineage: Eukaryota > Fungi > Ascomycota > Saccharomycetes > Phaffomycetales > Phaffomycetaceae > Phaffomyces > Phaffomyces antillensis. Next base: position 114,964 of record PPNI02000007.1, read on the forward strand.
CGGTCCCAGTATCATATTGTTCTGTCCAAACACTGACCATTATGAGATTTGAATTAAAGATTTTACTTTTTATCAGACGATGTTTAAAAATAAGACAAGTTTGAGTTCTTATATAAGATTTTCAAATGGCATTATGTTTATTGATAAAGAGTTAAAATTGACGAATGAGAAGCGCAGATTTGCTGAGTCAGCGATGCCCGTGGAGAGAAAAGAAAATAGGTGGATCTAGCTCGAAGAGAAGAGCATATTTAAAGCACAAAATGCACTCCACGAACCCTGGAAAAACGTCAAATGAAATCAAACTCACAATTCCAGAATTTTCAGGGTTCGGTGCTGCTTTTTCTGATAAAGAAATTTAGTTATCTTTGGTCTTTTTATCTTGTTTTGGGTTTTATAGACAAGTTTTTCCGGTTTTCGTTTTTTTCTGTTTCGAAACAATTCTCACTCTACGCAGAACACCGCTTCTGATTGGTCCGATCAGAAAAAAATTCCCTCTTATCTTTTCTTATCTTTTTGTCAAATTTCGCCGTTTTGCACTACTCGGCCAGATTAGGAAAGTCACGTGAGCATATATTACATAATCATGTAGGTTATGAAGCGATGCTGCTTTTAGTCTGCTTATATAATAAAGTAATAAATATAATAATTAATACTACAGATTAGATACCTGAGAGAACAAAAACTCAACAATGCTCGCACTTCCTCACTCACCATTTACAATCCTTCAACTCAATACAAACCCACAGCACCCGCAGTTTGTTCAGGAGATTCTGATAAAGAGACTCAGCATCAACACAAACAATTCAAGTACTTCCCTATTAATATCAACTTTAGAAGAATATCTGAATTTAATCTTTGCCACTATTGTCAGATCGCAGGACATATCATATGAGAAAGTGTTCCAATTTGGATCAGACGTAATGATATCTGAAGTCATCCCATGGTCTTTACCAATCACCAAACCAAAACAGATTCAACAATGGACTTTATCTAATGAAATCATCATCGTTATTATTAATTTAATATTTAGTTATAATTTAAGAAGTTCTGAAATCATAAGCAAGGCACTATCACAGGAAAATAATAAAGAATCACAACAGTTATGGATCAATTCTTTCAAACTTTATAAGAAATCAATTGAATATTTAAATTTTCTAAAATTGAACAATTATTCAAATATTGAAATTTTTGAAACAAGTTTCAAATTCATTGAATTCATTAATAATTTAATATCAATCTCAATCCAATTAACATTCTTGTCTAAAAGTGTATGGGTTTTGAAAAATGAAGAATTTGATGTCAATTCAAATAATAATTTAAACTATTCTTCATTGGCTAGAATTTCAATCTATGTTAGAGATCAAATTAAATTAATGATTAATTGCTTGAAAAGTATTGATGATTCAAAATGGTTGAATTATTTAGAATTCTTGACAAAATTGAATAACTCATACATTGGATTATTTTTATCAATTGAAAATTATAAATTAGATAATATTGGTAAAAGTATTGGATTTTTAGACATTTCAATTAATAATTTATGTAAAAGAAAATTAAATGATAATATTGACACTAATGATGATTTATTAAATGATGAATTCGAAAAAGATTCTAAATTAAAGAAGAAATTAATAAGTTTTAAGAAAAAAGTCACAATTAATAATACTTCTCCTTCTTCTTCCAATAAAAACAAGAAACCAAAGTCATTAAAACTAAACAACAAAATAACTGAAATTTTACAAAACTATGCATTAAATTCATCAATTCTTCAATTATTTGAATTAATTAAATTATTAGAATTGAAATATCATTTAGAAAACAATAATTTGAAATTCGATACAATTATTGACTCTTCAGAATTATTTCAAAATCACTTACCAACAGGAAGATCAGTTCCTATTTCTGATGAAAAGGTGCAATGGATACCAGAAATTTTTAGTTTTGATAATCCACAAACTACCCAATCACAATACTACTGAGTATATTATAGTATATATATATATATACATATATATGAGATTATCTTCTGTATGTTGAAATGAATTTAGATTTCATACTGATATTGAATTCATCATTAACTAGTTTAAATTTCCCATTATTGATGAATGATTTTCTAATTTTAATTAAATCTTCATCCATTTGATTGAATTCATTAACGTTATTGATCCTTAACTTAATGGTTATATTGAGACACGATAACACTTTATAATAATAATCTACTAAACTTGTTTGTAATGGCGTGACTAAAGTTGAAGGGACGTATTTAATGCTTAAAGTTTTAATCTTTTTGACATTGGTATTCTTTAACAAGGTATTAAAATTCTCTTGTTTTGATGAGAATGGTAAAATTGATTTCCCATTTGATGTTGTTCCTTCAGCGAATATATAGATGATTTTATCTTTCAAACTTGGATAATTTAAATCATCACCATCTTCTCCGTTTATACCAATTAATGACTTTTTAACGAATTGAAGTTTGGTAAAACGTTTTAAAATTCCTTGATCATTAGGAATCAAAACAATGAAATCATCATTTGAAACCAGTAATAGTGTAACTAGGTCTAAAGCACTTGTGAAATTAATGAAATATATCTCATTTTTAGATGGATAAAATTGTGATTTATTAATATTTTTAGATTTGAGATTCTCTATTGACACTTCATAATTAATTATCCCAACGATATAAAGTATGAATCTATTCAACAACTTGACTTGGCTAACATCAAGAATAAAGCTTAGAATGAATGAAAGCAACACAAATGGTGAAACCAATAAAGTTTTAATCAAAACCAGCAAAAACCCACCAATTTGATTCAATTTAATCATTCTTAGAAACTGTTGCACGGGGGACTCAGAGATCCCAATCACATTCGTCTGAGTAACTGGCATGAACGGGGAGATCCCAGTGGCTTTATCCCTGAATTGAGTGTATCTCTCCATAGTTTCAATCTCAGTATAACTAAAATAAATCAAAAGAATTTGATGATGATTTTTCGATTTTATATTTCCGAGGGCTCATCGCACCCTCGGGTTTGTGTAAATGTAGGAGATTAATGAATATTTGGACGTTTAAAGCGTAGAAAATTGGAGATTTGATGAAAGAATTGGGAATAACTCGAGAAAACTGATTTGAAACATTGAAAATCTGGTATTAATTGGCTAAAAACGCTATTTTTTAGTGCATTTTTTAACAATTTCTAAACGTGGGAAGTTTTTAAAAATGAAAAATAAATAAAGGCAAAAAGAAAAAAAATTATTTAGAACTTTCTATAATAAAAACTTATAAAGAAAAAAAAAAAAACTCCACCAAAAATTCTTTCAAAATGTCACTCAGAGAAGTCTTCCAAAGAGGTGATGAATCACTCCAGCAATACCCGAGAGACGAATGGTGGTGGAACACAGCGAGTAAACTGGACTGTTGGTTGGCTGTTGGTTTTTCTAAGATCATGTTGAATGCATTTTATAAGCCAGAATTGATCGGGTTAGAGAAATTGGATAAAGCTTTACAAAGATCCAAGGACGAGAACAGAGGCTTGATGACAATCATGAATCACATGTCTGTGGTTGATGACCCTTTTCTTTGGGGGTTCTTACCATGGAGATATTATAAAGACGTTGATCAAATTAGATGGGGATTAGGAGCTCATAATGTTTGTTTTACTAATAAGTTCACCTCTTATTTCTTCAGTTTGGGAAAGATCATGGGGACAGAAAGATTTGGTCGAGGTCCTTTCCAGCCTTCCATTGATTCAGCAATCAGGGTCTTAAGTCCTGATGATACATTAAATCTATTATATGATGGATCTGAAGATGTTTCTAAAGCATGGCTAAACTTCAAGGATAATCAAACAAGTTCAATTATTCCATTGGTTAAAAAGATTAAAGACGATTACATCCCTCCAATAATCAGATCAAAACCTTCTTGGGTACATGTTTTCCCTGAAGGATTTGTATTACAATTGAAAGAACCTTTCAATAATTCAATGAGATATTTCAAATGGGGGATCACGAGACTGTTATTAGAATCGACAAGACAACCTATTTTAGTTCCTATCTTTGCTCATGGCTTTGAAAAAATCGCACCTGAATCATCAGCAGAATCAATGATTGAAAGAATCTTACCATCGAACCTGGGTGCTGAGATCAAAGTCAGAATAGGTGACCCAATCGATGATGAAGTCATTGCCAAATATAGAAGAGAATGGCTAGATTTAGTCAAGAAGTTTTTGGACTCAAACACTCCTGATGATCTATCAGAATATTTGAAGAATGGACCAAAAGTTCAAGAGTTAAGAAGCAGATTGTCAGCTGAATTGAGAAAAGCAGTTGCCAAATTACGTCTTGAAGCAGGATTTGAAGAAGAGGATCCCAGATTCAAACAGCACCAGTTCTGGAAGAGATACACTCAATCTGAAGGGGAAAGCGATAAAGACATTCAGTTCATTGGCCAGAATTGGGCTATAAGGAGACTGCAAACTTTCTTGAAAGACGAGAAGGAGAAAAGTGACGAATAGAAGAGGAGCCTGTAAATAGAAATAAATGTGAAACTAATCATAAATTGAGTAAAAATTGTGGTATATAAAATAAAGTACCTCCCCCGAACAATGAAAAAAATCCTAAACAAAAATGTGTCAAGATAATAGATTTATAAAAATTTTTCCAAAATTTCAGCCAAAATTAAATGCTCAGACTCAATCATCTGAGACTCGTGAGGCCACTCACACTCATAAATCACCACAGACCGCTCATACTCAGAAACATGAGTTGGACTCCCTTCATCACAACAACAATCGATGATGTCCCACCTAAAGAAGGGTCAATAGATGAAACGGTCATTAAAGCAGCTCAAGAACTAAGAGATCATGAGATCGAGCCTCAAAGGTTGAAAGAGATTGTTAAGGAGCTAAGTGCGGTGAAAACCCCTGGAAGAAGATGCCTTGGACTAATCAATGATGCTATTAAAAGATTAGATGGATTGACCCCACAAGATCCAATTTCAATAATTCCATTGTTTGATGATCTAGAAACATTGAATGTGTTTAGTCAAGTGATTGATAATATAGATAAACAGAACTTTGAATCTGCCAGGTTCATTCCTAGATTATATCTTAAATTATTACAAAAATACTCAAGTGGAAATAATGATGAATTATTGATAGCCACATATGTCAAATTTGTTCAGTATTTATCAGTTTTAGGCTACCCTGACCAATTAAAAAACGTTATTGGCTCATTCATTGAGGAGAATGAAAGGCTATTTGATGATAGTTTCAAGAAAATTATGGAATTGTTGAATGAGATAAATATTGAACCAATGTTATTAATAACTGTCCTAAATTCATATAAAACATCAAAGGTTGATAGAATCTTGAATAAGAAATATAATAGGGAAATTATCCGTAAAATCTTAACATCAATTAAAACTAAATTAATTTCAAGCAATGAAGACATTTTCCCAATTAAACAAGATGAAATCTCAACATATTCAGTATTCATCAATGAACTAATTCAAAATAATGAGAATAAATCAATAAATCAGTTGATAAAACTATTAGAGATATCTTCACTAAATGAGCAACTCAACCCATTAAAGTCTGAAATCTTGATAAAATTAATTTCAATGGTGTTAAATAAAGATGAATTGAACATGAATGAGGTCAATTCAATAGAATTATTGAAACATCTTATAAACGCATCAGAGATCTCAAGAGAAGAAAGGTTAATAGTTGGTAATAAGATAATTAGATCATTAGATCAAAATCATGATCATGTTTTCAATTTCTCTATTCAATGGAACGTTTTCAAGAATTCAAAATTGACTAAAAATGATGAATTGAAATTATTAGATGAATTAGAATCTATAGATATTGAATTTTATAACGACATATTATCATCATTAATCAACTCTAGTTGCAAACAAGAAGATTTTGAAAATGAATTGAATTTAATCAATGAAACAATCTTAGAAAATAAACCTCAATTATTATTAAACTTAAAGACTTATGAAATTTTAATGTCTAAATATATCAATGATTCAAATTTCGTAAATTTGAAATCAGTTTATTATGAAAGTATAAACAATAGAATACCATGGCATGAAAACCCTTCAATCCTATTCAAACTATTATCAACTCTATCTAATGATCAATCCATTAATTCAAACTCATTACATCAATGGTATAAAACCATTAAATCACATTGTGATTATCTCAATGATGAATCGTTCAGTAAACTAGTCAAAAGATTATTAGATGACCCCAATTCAATTGATCTAGTCCTATTAATAATCAATGAAGAAATTCCTAAATTTGATGAGAAGCTTTCAATTTTAAACTATACAAAATTTTACAACACATTAATGGAATACTCACTTCAAAAATGTCAAGATGCAGAACATTTAAAATCAATCTACATGATAACTTCACAAAATTTACAATTCCCATACGAGTCATACCTTCCATTAATCAAAAGATTCAATCATTTAAATCGTCCTGATCTTTCATGTTCATTATTTAACGAGTTGAAAAACATTCATAAAACAACAGGAAGACTACCACCTCCTAATTCAGAAATGTACTGTTATCTATTTGATTCATTTGGTGAAATGTTATATTTGGAAGGTATCGAAGAGATTCATACACAATTAAAAATTGATCTTGATATTAATACAGACATCAAAATCATGAATTCTTTATTGAATTCATATTGTAATTTGAATGAATTTGCGAAAGTTAGTGATGTTTTCAAACAGATCAATTTCATACCTAGATTTAATGGTTTAAATAACGATACTGTTACAATAATGTTGAAATGTTATACTTTTTTCAATATTGAGTCAGTTATTGAATTTTGGAATAATTTGAATCAATTAAATATCTTACCAAACTCTAAAAATTTAAATCAATTGGTCATTGCTTATTGTTATCATGGGTTATATAAAGATGCATTTGATTTAGTTAGAGATAATCCGTGGGATATTAAAATAACTAAGCAAATATTGGAAAATTTATACAAATTGAATGAAGATTCAAAAATTAAAAAAGAAATTGAAGTTTGGAGTCAAGAGAATTATGGCAAATTATGGAGTTCAATTGATAAAAATGATCTGATTGTTTTTGAAGAGTTGAAAGATAATCAAGGTCCTTTTGTCACTGAAAAGGATTTATTATTGATAAGAGGTTCTTATTAATACCTTTATTTATTTATTTATTTTATATGCTTACATTATTTATTTACAAGAAACCCTGTAACAAATATACTAGTATGATCAAGATCATGAGTTCTATCTTTCATTTTCATGAATAATTAAATCAATCTTCATATTCTTTCAGTTAAAAAGTAACTCCGTCTTCTGGAAATCCTTCATATATAGAGATACTGGCTGCTCTGTTTACAATAGTCAGCATATTTGATCTACTTCAATATCAACTATACTATAATAAAAATTCATTATCATTATCATCATTTAATCTTCGTATTATTAACTTTCGTAGCAAACCTTAAGGAATTAACAGTTTCATTGTAATTATTAACTAATGGTGATACATTAACAAACATCAAAGTTTTTGAATTTCCCAATAATGAAAATTGTAAAAGATATGTCAATTTTGAGTTTCTAAATGGGATATGTCTGCCATTATTTCCACCATCATTTAATGCATAAATAACATCACCTAAACAACTTAAACTTTTATTGATAGATTGGGTTTCTTTTAATCTATCTCCTGTAGCTTGTGATTGTGCTAATCTTTCAGAGCCTGCTAAATCAATCAAATTTAAAACACCTGATGTCTTTTCACCAGTCTTATGATTTTCACCCTCTATTCTTATGATATAAACAGAGTGAGATCTTGAAGATCTTTCATTAGCTTTAGTTGAAGCAATTGATCTATTCAAATAAACTTTTTTCAATAAATCTTTAACCATTTCAGGTGAAGTTAGTTCAATTTTATTTAAATCTGTTATTGAAGTCTTAGAATTTATTAAATCATGTCTAATTTCATATTTCAAAGATGAAGTATCTTGGTCATCATTCAATAAATCTCTAATATTTTCATTATAAATTTCTAAAAATTCACCATAAATTTTATGATTCCAATCATGATTTTGATTTAGTTTATTACAAATTTCAAATATTTGATCAATTGATCTTGGAATCATACCATCAGAATTTGACATTGTAAAAGTTTTACCTGAACCTGTTTGACCATATGCAAAAATACAAACATTGAACCCATAGATTGCAGTTTGAACTAGTTGAGAAATTTCATCAAAAATTTCAGAATTGGTTGAACTCATTGGGAAAACCTTATCAAATTTAAAATTCAATTTTTTAACTGTATTATTTGGTTGTTTTATTATTGAATCGTTTTGTTTTGGATCATTTATTTCAATTTCTTGAACTTCTTCATTATTATCAGGTATTTTCAAATTAATGATAGGTTCATTTGATTCAGTGCATAATTTTGGTCTTAAACGACAAAAGACCCTAATATTTCCCTTGAGATCTTGTAACTTATTATGAAACTTTCTTCTTGATGTTTCTTCATTATATAATTGTTTGTTATTTAGAATGATTAGTTCATTTTGTTCATTGATCTTTAATTCAAATTGACTAATTTTAGAAGTCTTCATGTTGATGGACTCTTTTAGTTTTTGAACCTTTGATAGAATATCTTTTGCTTTATTAGATTTGGACTGGTTCTTACCTTTAATTGAAATAAGTTCATTTTCTTTATTTGAATGTTCAATTTTTTTCAGATTTAGTATGTCCTGTAATTCCTTGATTGAGTTTTCAAGTTTCTTAGATTCATCATTCAAATTATTCAAATCAAGTTCACATTGTGATCTTGAATCTTTCAAAAATGATTCAATTTTATTGAATTGATCATTTGAATTATCTTCTAGTTGTTTCATCAGTTCATTTAATTTAACATCTTTATTATTTATGACATCATTAACCTCATTCAATTGATCATTTAATATTTTTTTTTCATTTTCTAAAACATCAAATTTTGATTTCATTATTTCATCAACTTCATTAAAATAAGATTCCTTTGCATCATGAGTCAATGTATTCATAAGATTATTTAATTCTAATAATTTTAGCTCATGATCCCGTCTTAGTTCTTCTATAATTCTTACATTTTGGTCTTCTATACCTGACAGTTCAAGCTCTCTTTCCCTTTTCCGTTTATGAAGATCTGATCTTGATTCATCTAATTCTTGTTTTTCTAGTTCCAATTTATCTAGACTGACCTTCGTTTTCAAAATAACACCTTTGATATGGTTATATTGAGCCTGATTATCGTTAAGCTCTTTCTGTATCTTGTCCAGCTCCTTTCTGTCATATATTCTCTTAGATGAATCAATGATAGCATTACCATTACTATGATCTCTTGTTGTTATATTAGGTCTTGGGATGTTCGAAGGGTAATTTGCAGAGGACAGAATCATCTCCTTGTAGTCTCCCATTTGAGCCTCTTCTTCTTCCATTTCGAGGTCCTTTTTGCTTCTTTTTATACACGAAAATTCGAAATAAATTTTGGTTTCATAAAAGTTTCAAAAGTCAAATTCCGAGGACAACAAAAAAAATTGTCACGTGCGGAACGTGATGAGATCAGCGATGAGCCCCCGGAATTGTGCCATTTAAAATTTTACAAAAGAAATTTTAATAAATTCAGTCAACTAAAATTAAATCAAAAGAGTAAAAAAAAAAATGTCAAAGGGAAGAATTTCAATTTCAAGAGACAAAGTCAAAGATCTTGTTGCTAAGATCCATAATGAAGAAGGAAGTGCAAGTGGAAGTGATGGTTTCGATTCAGATGCTTCTTTAGAATTATCAGATGATGAGGTTAATATAAATGATGTTAGTAGTGATGAAGGGGAAGGCGAGGAAGAACAAGACATTGAAAGCGAAGAACAAGATGAACTCAGCGATGAAGATGAAGATGAAAATGAAGATGAAGATGAAGATGAAAACTTACCTAAATTGAAGAAAAGGAAGAAGAATAAAGATGATGGTAATGAATCTTTTGCAAATGCAGTTAATGCAATTTTAGGATCTAAACTAAAAGCATATGATCGAAAAAATCCAATACTGGCCAGATCTAAACAAATTATCAAGAAAGCAGAAAGTGACAAACTAGAAGCTAAAGCTAAACATGAATTATTAATGGAAAAGAAGAAAGTTTACGATAAAGATCGTATTAGAAATATTTTACCAGCCGGTGATGATGCAAGAATAATTCTTGAACATGAACGTAAATTGAAGAAAGTTGCACAAAGGGGTGTTATCAGATTGTTTAATGTTATAATGTCAACTCAAACGCGAACCAATGAAGAAGTTGCAAAGACAAAAGTATTAGGTGGAGATCAAAAGGAAAAATTAATCAGTGAAGTTTCTAAAGAAAAATTTTTTGATCTTGTGAGAGCAGCAGGGGAAGAATAAATGTAAAATAACAAATGATTTTGATGAATGAAAATGTAGATTCAGTTGAATATCAAATGCGTAATTAGTCTTGTAGCGCACAAAGAATAGATTCAGAATACAGTACCAAACTCTAATCTTATCTCTTTCAATATATATATGAATACGGATCTAGAAGAATCAACAAATGATTGGGTCCTAAAACACATTGTGTTTTCTTTATCATAAAGAATCAAAAAAAAAAAAATAATAATGAAGGATGCGAGGTTCGAACTCGCGCGGAGAACCCTCCAGTAGATCTTAAGTCTACCGCCTTAGACCACTCGGCCAACCCTCCGAATTTATATTTGTGTTGGGCACGTATTTTACTCACCACCACATTATCTATGCGCATTTACCTGCATGATGATATAGTTTTTAATAAAAAATTTAAGAGAAAAAAAAAAATGATATATGCATTAATTACTCACGAATGCAGATAAATACATGTACTTGCAGAGTAGTGAGGTTCCGGCCCAAATAGTGAATTTCAAAAAAAAAAATAATAACCAAAAATATAAAGATCATACGCATATTAACATAAGTATAACACTACAAATCATGTCAGAAACCCCAGCTTCACCAATCGAAGTAACAACTGGAGCTGAACCACAGACAGAGGAGCAAATACAGCCAGAAGAAACACCAACAAATCTAGATAAAGCAATTCAATTAAGAGATAAATTAGAGGCTTTGATAAGAAGAACAGCACAAACTAAGAAGAATTGTGAGAAATTAGACCATGACAACAGATATTTACAAGATTATGTCGGGAACTTGATGAATAGTGGGGAGTTCTTATCAAGGAAAGGTTGAGTTATGTCTTATTTTCTTGTATAGACTAATATTCAATGAAGGTTTTTATGATGAACACAATATTTTCTTTTATGAGACTTTGTGGTTTTGACAATATTTGGTGAAAATTTTCTGGATTCAAACCACAATTTATACCTCTTCTGGCAGTAATAACGATTGAAAGATGTATAGGACGATTCCTGGTAGGATTCAAACTCCTCCAATCACGACTAATGTTGATGAGAATTTGCCAGATGATCATAACAATAAATTGAATATACCAATCAATAATTTTAATAATAAGAATGTCTTTGATAATGAATCAAGAGTCAGCTCGAATCAATCATTGAATAATTCTATTCTAAGATCTGTTCCATTAGTCGTTAATAATAAGAATCAGTTTAATGAATTTAAATCTCAAGTCAGTGATATGTTAAGAAATGATCCAAATAGATTAAAATTTAATGCCTTAAGTTCAACAAGTGAGAAATCAATCACTAAAATCAATGAAGAGAAACCATTGACCCCTGAAATAAATAATTTAAATAGACATATTGAATTACCAAGTCAGTTGAATACTGGAATTGCATCAGTTGAGGATTTATCATCAGCTCAAACTCCTGAATTATATCATTTCGTTGATGATTATAAACATGATGATGATGATGATGATGATGATGATGATGAAAGCGAATTAGATCCAAGAGTGTCCTTTTTACATCCTTATGAGTCGTTTGTTAAAGTTGAGCCTTTAATGTTGGGAACGCCATTATTACCAAATGGAGCACCGTTAAACTTATCAGCAGTTCCTAAAAGAACAGAGTTTGGCCCGTTGTACAATGATGATTACTCTAAGGTGATTGATAAAGATGAATTGAAGTTGTATTCAATTTTAGAGTACGAATTGAACAAAATCGATGGAAGTTTAAACAGTTTTGAACTAGAATTAAGCCCAATTGAAAAAGAAGAAAAGAAACGGAAAAAATCATTTTTCAGTTTCATGAGATTCAACGAGGAGAAATACAAAGAGCAACATCCATGGTTTAAGATCTTGAATTCAATTGATAATCCAATAGTTAAAGACGAAGATGATGAAATGAGAAATCCTTCAAATTTAACCAAAAACAAATTTGAAAAAAACAACACTGATATGTTTCCTGTGGACTATCCAATGGACACAGTGGCTCAACTTTCCAATAAACGTCCAATTGAGTACATTTCATCAAATATTCAATACTGATTTGAAATCATCCCGCGAATTTTGTCACTTTTATATTATTTTTCTGTTCCATTGTAGGATACACCGTAAGAATACATACAGCTGTAGAGATCGATAGAGGAAGTTATGGGAAGTGCGTGTAATTTCTGTAAGAAGAGAAAGAGGAAATGTGATGGTGAAAGTCCCTGCTCAATCTGTATTAAATATAATAAAAATGGAGAATGTGAATATTCAAATGATCAAGATAAAAGAAAATTCAAATATGATTCGACATACGTTGATTACCTTGAGATCAAAGTAGATCTACTACAACAACTTGCCGATGAACTCATACGGAATGATTTGAAGAAGGCAGAATTGATAGATGCTGATTTAATTAGAGATTTAACTATGGGTATTAATCAAGATGGAAAAAGCAATGATAATAATAATGATTATGATAATAAAAGCAGTTCTGAAGTCTTATTGGACGGGCTAGCTAATGAGAATGCCGTTGATGAGCTAGTTTCTACTGAATGGCGAGTTAGACAGGATATTAAAGGTCGTACTGAGTTTTATGGTCCTGTTTCAGGAAGACAAAAAATTATTGAAGATAATGAAGAATTTGAATATAATTTTGAAGAAGAAATAATAGATGAAAGTGAGATAAAAAAGTTACTAGAATTAGTTGCAACTGATAAAGAGTTTAAAAATGAATTGATTAATAATTTTGATAAACATTTTGCTGAGTTTTTTTATATTTCAAGATTATTAATCAATGATATCAAGAGTTGGAAATTTCCGAATAATGATATCTCTAAACAGTTACTATTATGTTCTATCTTTGCATATGGATCAATCTTCAATCCTGTTCCTAAAGCATTATCGTCATTGTTTCTAAAAAAAGCACAAACTTTAGTCTTGAAAGCAAGTAAAGACGTCAACGAATTTTTTTTACAATCAACTTTAATCCTATCTTGTTATCAACTAGGTATGGGATTAGATGCAAATTCATGGTCATTTGATGCTATTTGTTGTTCAATGGCACAATATTTGAAATTAGATCAATTAACAGAAATAAATATCTCAAATAATTCAAATGCTTTATTTTGGAGTATTTTATTACAAGATAGGATAATTACAAGTGTTTTAGGTCGTGGATGTAGGATTCAGTATTTTAGGATCAATTCACCATATTTTAAACCGGTATTAGATGTCAAAGATGCTAATTATTTGAATGAATTAACATTTATTAATCATTCAAAATTATGGTTTATTTATGATAGATATCTTTCACAAATATATTCCTTTAAGGCTGAACATTTACATAAATCACATAAATTGATGTTGATGAATCAAGGAATTGAATCTTTAAGAAAATTCCAAGATTTATTACCAATTCAATTAAAATTAACTAATGATTTACAAAATTCAAATATCTTGATATTTAATTTATCTTACTCTGTTGTTATCTTATTATTACACAGAGCATACTTGAGACAAATACCATTGAAAGTTATTCAGATCATAGTGGAGCATTGTGATAGGTCTGCAAATATTATATCAAGATTGATCAATAATACTAATTGTGATAATTTTAACGTTCCTTATTTCATATCATATTTAATTTTAACCTGTTCAACTTTCGATTTATTTTTATTGACTAATAAGAATGAATCATTTAAGGAAGATTCATTGAATAGAATCCAAATTTATACAAGTGGATTATTAAGATTTGGTAAATATTGGAAAAGATGCCTTAAAGACATCAAAGTATTAGATGAATTAGCCAATAGTTGGAATTTAAATATTCCAATCTTGAAAGAAAGTGCTAGGTTTATTAATAATGATGAAGGAATAGAATCTAATTATAATGAGTTTTTCAATCAATTCAATCCAACTAGTGTCTCACCATTTGGTACTGATGAGAGTGGTGGTACACCGAATGATATCAGTTTTACAAATGCATTTATGATGAGTCCAAGTACAAGTGATGAAAGTTATATTAATTTCCAGGTATAACTAAAAAGTTATGAGGAATTTATGTTGATATATACATGTGTTTATTTATTCGAAAATATTCTTTGTTAGGTGTCAAAGTGGTTATTTATTATCTTCATTTAGAATAAAATCTAAATTATCATTTTTGAATAAATTATTTTCAACATCCAGCGTTGAAAACAAATCAAATTTATTTGAATAATTATTAATATTCTGATTTGTATAAAATGTACCAAAATCATTATTCATCGTATCAAAATAATTGATTTTAAAATCATCTAAATTGGTATTCAAAACACTATCTAATTCGATTGATTCAATACCATTGAATTGATAATCATTCAAATTTATATCAAGTCCATCTTGAGTATTATTATTGAGTTGATTGATGTTATTATTGACAGTACTACTACTGTTTAAATCAGTATAAATCTCTGGAAATTTCAAAGCGTCATCATCTGAAAATTCAAAATTATTAGGATATAACGATTTTAGGGCTTCAATATCTGATTGATTTTCATTATTCAAGTCATTATAATCTGTGAAATATGGTGTTTCAGGAATTTGTGAATTTTTGAGGTTTAAATTTAATGGGATACTTAATTTGATTAAATTATTCAAAAAATCATTTGATGATTTATAATAATCTTTAGTTTTAATCATAACCAATTTAATAACATTAAAATAATTGAGAAACTTATTTATTGTAAATTTTGAAATTAATTTATTTTTAGTGATGTTTGATAATATACCAATAACATTGATTCCTAAAGAATGTACAAAATTCATCATATAAAACGGGAATTTGTCAACGTTCCCCAAGAGCAAGCATAATAACTCACAACAATTGATTGAATATTTAATTATATCTTTATTAATTATTGAATTTTTTTCAACTATGATTTGATTTAACTTTAATTTCGAATATTTATAATTAAATTTAAATATTAATTTAAAATAATCCTCAATATCATTAGCAAACAGCGTAGTATCATGTAATTCATCAAGTGATTTCAAACCCATGTTTAATAATTTTAACTTATTACTACTATCACCAATATCAAACCTCACAGTTAATATTTGATCTGAAAATCGATCATAAACGTACCATAACCTCGTCAAATAACTAAACAACAACTCATTTGAATGAAACTGGTTTGAATTCATAGTTATGACATGATAAAATGGTGATATGATTCTTTTAAAATGGATAACACAAGGAACTTTCAACAGGTTAGTGATCAAACGATCTTGTAAGCAAATAGTCCATAACACACTAAGATTAAATGGTGATTGATTAGGCGCAATTGATCGTTTATTGTCATATGAAATATGTAATCCCATGTGTTGGGTTAATGAACATGCAATTGAATTAAATAGATAGGATTGTGATAATCTATTTTGCATCATTTCATAACATGATAATAAATAAACACTTAGTAATAAATAGACGTCGATTTTTGATTTTGATATTATATCCATCAATGAGTCTCTTGCTGATGAGATGAAATATAGTTGTAATGCAAATTTGTCTTTATGATTTGAATATTGATTTCCAATGGCTATTATCACGTTAAATAATAATTTTAGATTTATTTCTTCAATTTTGTTATAATTTAAACCCCTTAAGTCTTCACAGATGGTTAAAAGAGCAGGAGAATGAATTGCAAAGTTAGACTTGAATAATTTCACCATTAAAAGCTGATAATTCAAATCTTCAATGATTACCAAATTATCTTTAATTTCAATCTCATTAAAACCATCCAAATTATCTGAATTTAAAAGAGTTTCCTGTAATTCTGTCAATTCAGGATTGATGAAAACGTTCTTATCACCAAACGAATCATCAATTTCATTATTTAATTTCAAATTTGAAGTTTCTTTAATCAATAAATCAATATCATCAATCTCATCTTTACCCACGTTATTAAACTTCAAATGCCTGATCTTTTCCATAATTAAAAGGTCTTTCTGTGTTAGCTGACCAATGAAACTCTCCAGTCTGGCAGCTCTCTTCTCTAAGGAGTCTATATAGTCAGTATGATATTTTCTTCTTCTTCTATCAGATGATTTAGCAGAATGATAAGCACAGGGCTCCTTGAAGCGCAGACAATTCGAGCAGGGAGTCCCTCCGTTGCACTGTCTTCTGAACTTCTTGCAACTCAAGCAGGAGTCCATGTCAGAGTGATGTATAAGAGCTAAATTATGATCAATTCTGTCTCATCTCTTTTTTGTAATATAAATTCGGTATATTGAATAAAAATTAGCAATGTATCGCTTAACGAGATAGAAACATGTCACAAAAAGTGTGCAGGACGGTGGGAAGCGTCATAACGCTCTCAATATGTCGGAAGCTCTACGAGAATGGAATATCGTCTTTTTTAAAGCAAGAAATTCTGGTGAAATTTGGGATTTTTAACTTTTGTCTGATTTCGATATATTTGATTTGTAAAAGTTTCATGAGCTTGCTGTTTGGATCAAGGCTTAATGATGAGGCTGTGAAGAGGAAGCTGTACGAGAGTGTAGGATATTGTGTTTTTCAGGGTGCTGTGCTCGTTTTCTACACCAAAAAGGCGTCAGTTTTGGTTGATTTAGGATTGTTGACTGTTTGGAAGAATTTGCATCATTTGTTCAATGATGGATTTGTCAGTCAGTTGTTGCTGTTGGTGGTGGATGTGTCGCTAATATTCCAGATAAAGTACCATAATGAGAGAGATATCGTTCTTTTGTTGTTTAATTATGAGATTTTGAAGTTATTTCAGCTGAATTTGATTAATTTATTGACTATTATCGATGTTCATTTTGGATTCAGTTTGAACTTGATCAGTTTCAATCTCAGTTTGTTGTATTTGTACCATGAGGAAGACATCTATCTGTTTGTGCAATTATTGCCTTTAATCTATAAGATATTCAGATTGTTGTTACTGAAGACGAAGCATCTCATCACTCATTTACAGGATAAGAGGACATTCAAGAAGATTGATGAGGTGTTGATTAGAAGTGATGTGTTGCTAAATGGCTGTTTCTGCCTGTGTGATGAAGAGTGGGAAGTTAGTGTGTTGAACTGCGGGCATACTTTCCATCTTAAGTGTGTGAAGCAATGGCTGGTGAGGTCAAACTCATGTCCCATCTGTCGAGAGGCTGCTCTATGATGAAACCACTACTACTACCATACTACTAATGACTTTACTAATGATAATACAAGAGATGAGATTTAATACCCAAAATCAACGCTATCAAAACGGTTCAAAAACGGTTCAAATCGGCTCAAAAAGCACTTTCCAGTCAACCCCAAAATCCCACACGTCCAACTCGAGCAGCTTCGCTTTTGAAAACTCACAATTTTCCTTTTTTGCTCTTCTCATAAAAATTTCTATCATTTTTATAAACGTTGCGTGATGTGACAGAAAAAAAAAATGTATAAAGAACGACTAAAATTTCCTCTTTTAAAAAAAATCTCTCTCTTTATTCAACATATATATTTAAAGAAACAAAAATAATGTCCTCTTCAAACCAATCAAAAATCAGCTGGTTAGCCAATTTGAACGTCTCACACGTCCCAGAAAACCATCTTAGACGTACTTCCATCATCGGTACAATTGGCCCAAAGACTAATGACCCACAAGTCCTTGTTGCCTTAAGAAAAGCTGGTTTAAACGTTGCTAGATTGAACTTCAGTCATGGATCCCACGAGTACCATCAATCAGTCATTGACAACTGTAGAAAATCCGAAGAGTTATACCATGGAAGACCATTAGCAATTGCTTTAGACACTAAAGGTCCTGAAATCAGAACTGGTGTCACTAAAGACGGCTCTGATTATCCAATCCCAGCAGACCATCAAATGATCCTATCAACAAACCAAGACTACTACGACAAATGTGATGACCAAGTCATGTTTTTAGACTATAAAAACATCACCAAGGTCATTGAAGTTGGTAAAATCATTTACGTCGATGATGGTGTCTTATCATTTGAAGTCATTGAAATCGTTGATGATGAAACCATTAGAGTCAAATCTTTAAACGCTGGTAAGATCTCATCTCACAAAGGTGTTAATTTACCAAACACTGATGTTGATTTACCAGCTTTATCAGAAAAAGATATCTCTGATTTGAAATTTGGTGTTAGAAATGGTGTTCATATGGTTTTCGCCTCTTTTATTAGAAGTGCTCAAGATATCATCACAATTAGAGAAGTCCTTGGTGAAGAAGGTAAAGATATCAAAATTATTGCCAAAATCGAAAATCAACAAGGTGTCAACAATTTTGATGAGATTTTAGAACAAACTGATGGTGTTATGGTTGCTAGAGGTGATTTAGGTATTGAAATCCCAGCTCCACAAGTCTTTGTCGTTCAAAAACAATTGATTGCTAAATGTAACATTGCTGGTAAACCAGTCATTTGTGCTACTCAAATGCTGGAATCAATGACAACAAATCCAAGACCAACAAGAGCTGAAGTCAGTGATGTTGGTAATGCCGTTTTAGACGGTGCTGATTGTGTCATGTTATCTGGTGAAACTGCTAAGGGTAACTATCCAATCGAAGCTGTCACTATGATGCATCATACTTCATTAATTGCTGAAAAGGCAATCGCTTATAATCCACTATACGATGAAATTAGAGACATCACTAAAAAACCAATTTCAAACGTTGAAACTATCGCTTCTGCTGCTGTTTCTGCTGCTGCTGAAAATGGTGCTAAGGCAATCATCACTTTATCTACTTCAGGTACAACTGCAAGATTGGTTTCTAAATATAGGCCAGATTTACCAATCATTATGATCACTAGAAATGAAAGAGCTGCTAGATTTTCTCATCTATATCGTGGTGTTTATCCATTCGAATACACTGAACCACAATTAGAAAACTGGCAAGATGATGTCCAAAAGAGATTAGATTCTGGTGTTGCTGAAGCAATTGAATTAGGAATTTTAAAGAAAGGTGATACTGTTGTTATTATCCAAGGTTGGACTAAAGGTTCTGGTCATTCAAACACAATTAGACTAATCCAAGCTTAGATTAACGAGAGGTGTTATTAGTAATTTTTATTATAATGGGGCAAATTCATAGATGAGAGAACAAACCGTTGCAATTTTATAGTGTGTGTGGGGGGTTATTTTTTTTTAAACAAAAATAATAGTTATATTGATTGATATATATATGTATATCATGTAGTTAATTTCTCAAGAAATGATTTCCAATCTTGACATAGTTTATAATTATCTAATTCATTAATTAATTTCAAATGTTGAATAATGAAATTTTTATAATATTGTCTCTTGTTAAACAGTCTATTTCCATCCAATTTATCTAATGAAATTAGATAATCTTCAAATAATTTACAATCTTTTTCATTTGGTCCATTAATACATGTACTTTCAATCCAATTCTCAACTATCTCAATAATTTCATTCAATTTATTTCTCTTTTGGAAAATTAATACATCATCATCATCATGACCTAATTTGAAAAAATCACGATCTTTCTTTAATACTTTATAATTAACACCTTCAATTTCTTCAAATTTTAATTTTTTTTTAACTTTATTATATTGTTCAGAATATAGATTATCATTAACTTTAGAATATGACTTATATTCCTTAATGATATCATTTCTTAAAGTTGCTGGAATTTCATTCAACACAGAATCATTTAATTTTAAATCGTCATCATCAGGAGTTCTTCTATTAGGTGATTTTAATAATTCATTAATATTACGAATTGGTGAATTTGTTTTCTTATTAATAGTTTTTTTTGGTGATGTTTTTTTGAAAACTTTAACGAAATTTGATTGATTTGGTCCAGGAAATATCTTCTGAAGGAAATAATTTTTACCATTATCGTTTTCATTAGTGTTAATATCATTTAATTTTCTTCTTTTCAATTCTTCCTTTAATTCAAGTTGAATATCAATTGGTAATTCATTGAAAATTTTAAAATCAATTTGTGATGGTAATGATTCAATATTTCTATTGTTTCTGATTCGTTGTTTTTCAATTTGATTTTTGATAGATGATGGTAATTCATTCAATATTGAAGAATCTAAATCTGATGGAATATCCAGCTGTGTATATGAATGATTAACTTCCTCTTCTTCTTCTTCGTGTAAGTCTACAACATCTTTTCCAATATTTCTATCTTCATTTTGTTCATCTTGTTCATTTTGAATGACATTCAACTGTTTTCTGATTCGATCAATCTTATTAAAATTCAATTTCTTTTGATTACCAATTTTTTCTTCATCTATTAATTTACCATAAATAACACCAATCCCTCTTAATTCAACCGGTTCACAACCGATATATCTATACAATGACCTTATTTCGTTCCCTATAATTTTTGGATCATTAGTGGCAACGCCTAAATTGGTCAATTTGGAAAAACTATCACATTTACCACAACCTAGATATTTGGGAGGTATTACCGGTGCATTTATTGATCTTTTTAAGATTTTCAACGTTAATTGATTTGTTAAAAGATTGAATTTTTTCAATTTTAATGATAAATTATCGCAGATTTGATAAATAAATGAATCAATTTCTTCAATTTTATCGAATCTGATTCCCCAATTAATGTCAATTGATATTGATTTTTGAACAAATTCTGAACTTTTAATCAATAATGAAGTTGAATCAATACCTCTTATATATTCATATAATTTATTCCCATTTTTAAAACCTAATAATTTTTGTAATTCAAATTTATTCAAATTTCTCAAATCATAGATTTTTAAATTGGATGAATTAATTTGCAAATAATTTTTCAATTTTAATTCAATTGATTTACCAATCCCTGGCAAATCAATGACATTGAACATATCAATCCAATCTTGTAAATCTTTGTGATTTTCATTAATCTTAACACAAATCCCATCAGGTTTTGCATTTTTCAATGCTAACCTAGCTAATAGAACATTTTTAGAACATCCTAAACTGACAACACATTTCGTTTTCTCAAATATCGATTTCTTTAACCAATCACACCAATTGCTAATTTTTGTTAATAATTCATCGTCATTTCCATCAAACATGGAAGAAATATCTAACAAAGCTTCATCAATGGAGACAGGATATACTAAATCAGAACCACAATTAATCAAAACATCATAAAATTGTCTAGATATTCTTTCATACCCATTAAAATCATACTTTAAACAAATTAAATCAGGACATTTAACAATTGCAGAACTCACCCACATTCCATTCTTTATACCCATTGATCTTGCAACGTAATTGCATGATGATATATCAGCTGAACTCTTCCGTAGATCTCCAGTGGCATGAGTGACACAAACCGGTTGTGTTTCGAAATTAATTTGAGGATACAATAATGATGAAACTTTTGCAAAGAAACAGTCAAAATCAACGTGTATTATGATTTTGAAATTTTGAGAGTTTTTAATTGAATGATGATTTGATTGATTTGTTGATTTTTTTTGCAATTTTTGATAAAATTCATAACGTAATTCAGATTTCCATGAACTTAAATGATGAAGTCTTGATTTTTCAAAAAAAGTCTTTAGAAATTCAGGATGTTTTGAGTCAATAGCAATCCCGTTATCAGTATTACCATTCTCTTCTTTATCATCCTTATCTTCTTCTAAGATATCATACCCATCATCTATCTCACCCAAAACTTCTTGTTGACTTTGGACTAACCCAAATTCACCTTCTTCTAACTTGCTTTCATCATCACCAATCACGTTGTCTTCATCAACCATCACCTCTTCTTCAATATCATCATTTCTTTTAAACCGTAATCTCTTTTGTCCATATCCACTAGGTCCAATCACTGAATAATCAACCCAATCAACCATTTTTCCCCTTTCTAGACTATCCAAAATCCAACGTGGTGTAACGACTTTACAATTCTTAAACTCGATTAATTTCCTAGGAGTGAGTCGTTCTGCAATTATATGGGTGACTTGACCCTTTGAAGACATATGATGTAGAAATTTCCCACCGTTTAAAATGATGAGTTTGTGAAGTACGTGGATGTTTGGTTTGGTATGGCCATTTACGTGAATTATACAACCTTTTAAGATCTCTGTGGTGGTTTTGGTGGTATTTGAGGATTGTTGTGATGAGTGTGAGGTTGATGAGATCCTAGTTTTTTCCCAATTGACGAATTCTTCATCTAATTTCTGTTGATTTTTAGATTTCGTTTCAAAATAAGATGCATAATCTCCAAAGACTTGACCTGATTCATCATCTTCATTAGAATCCAGTGATGAATTTGATTGATTCGAAAATTGTGCTTGATTTATATCTTGGTTTGATATTTGATTTTGTGCTAGTTGGAGAGAAGTAGATGAAGATGAAGAGTCCTGTGATACGGTATTTAACCCATTAATGTCTTTAATATCATCATCTTCATGAAGTTCAGTAAGGATGTCAGTTGTGACATTCTTTTCATGATCATCAACTTGCTTTTGAGCAGATCTTTTTTTATCTTGACTTAGTTTGACTATAAATTCAATTAACTCATCATCATTTAAAGAGCTTAAGAATGAAGTGTTCTGGTCGATGAAACTGTTTTCATTGATTTTTTCTTCTTCATCTTCTTCAGTGTTATTGATTTCTAATTTGCCATCATCTTTAACACCTGAAATCCCAACATCAATATCACTGGAAAGTTGAACATCCAGGCTTTCTTGATTATTCGAGTCGATATTTCTATCCTGACTCATCATTTCACAGCATACTTCATTCTTATTGTGCAGCAAAGGTGTCTTAACAATACTCGCTGTTTTGATATTCTTTTTGTTTACTTTTTTACTGCGTTGGTGTCTGGATGTGTCATGTTGAAATAAGTGTTAAATATAACTACGGTTTAATAAGCAAAATCCATATAATTAATTCATAACTCATATTAAATAACAAAATAAATAGATAAAATATATAAAAAAGAGTTTAAAATCACAACTAATCAATAGTCTATTTAACTCTTTCTTTAACGGCTTTAATCAAACTTTCAACAACTTGAGGATTACTTAAAGTTGAAACATCACCTAATTGATCTTCTTCACCAGCCAAAATCTTTCTTAAGATTCTTCTCATAATCTTACCAGATCTAGTCTTTGGTAAATCATCAACTAATACAATCAATTTAGGAGCTGCAAATGGACCAATTTCTTTTCTAACTGTAAGGATCAATTCTTTAGAAATCTCAGTTGATGAAGTATCACCACTCTTTAATGCAACAAATGCAGCAACGGCTTGACCAGTTAATTCATCAGCAAATCCAACAACGGCAGATTCTGCAACTAATGGATTTTCTAATAATGCAGCTTCGATTTCAGCTGTTGATAATCTATGACCAGACACATTAACAACATCATCAACACGACCTAAGATCCAGAAGAATCCATCGGAATCTCTTGCTGCACCATCCCCAGAGAAGAAATAACTAGGATATGGTTTCAAATAAGTGTCCAAGTATCTATCATAGTTATTCCAAATGGTTCTTGAAATTGATGGCCATGGAGATCTAATTGCTAAAATACCTTCAACATTTGGACCTTTTAATTCTTCACCAGTTGTTGGGTCTAAAATGATTGGTTCAACACCGAAAAATGGTAATGAAGCAGAACCTGGTTTCAATGGGGTAACACCAGTGATACCTGAGATTAAATGAGAACCAGATTCAGTCATCCACCAAGTATCTAATAATGAAATTTCTTTTTTACCAATTTTCTCAAAATACCATTCCCAAACTTCAGCTGCAATTGGTTCACCAACAGAACCTAAAGATCTTAAAGAAGTTAAATCAAAACCTTCAATGTACTGATCACCAGCTCTTTTCAATAATCTTAATGCTGTTGGAGCAACATAGAATTGAGTGACTTTATATTGATCAACAATTTCCCAATAACGCGAATAAGATGGGTAGGCAGGAGTACCTTCAAAGACAACAGTCGTACCACCATTTAATAACGGACCATAAACGACATAAGTATGACCTGTAATCCAACCAATATCACCAGCAGTGAAGAATGTGTCTTCTGGATGGAAGTCAAAGTTATATTTCAAAGTGATTAATGCATTCAACAAATAACCACCAGTAGAATGTTGAATACCCTTTGGAGAACCAGTGGAACCAGAAGTGTATAATAAGAATAATGGATCTTCAGAATTAACTGGAACAGGAGGGAAATAAGGACCGAATTTCTTAACCTCGTCGTGCCACCATAAATCTCTTTTAGAGTCAAATGGGACATGGTTACCAGTTCTTTTGAAGACCAAGACGTTTTTAACTTGTGGAGTTTGCTTTAATGCTTCATCAACAATTTTCTTAGTTTCAATTGTTTTAGAGCCTCTTTTAGATTCATCAGCAGTGATAACAATCTTAGAGTTGGCATCATTGATACGATCTCTTAATGAGGCAGATGAAAACCCGGCAAAGACAACGGAATGCAAGGCACCTAATCTAGTGATGGCTAATAGAGTAATGATAGCTTCTGGAATCATTGGCAAATAAACAGCAACAGTGTCACCCTTTTTAACACCAAGGGAGTTCAAGACACCAGCGACCTTGGAGACCTGTTTCAATAGTTCACCATAGGTTAAAGTGTAACCTTCATTCTTTTCATCGGCTTCGTAGACAATAGCAACTTTGTCTGGGTTTTTGAAAGCATGTCTATCAACACAGTTATAAGAAGCGTTCAACTGACCACCAACAAACCATGAAGCGACATCGTTGTTGATGAAACCTTTGCCCAAGTTAGGGACCTTAGCTTCAGTGAATGGGGTAGACCAGTCCAAGTGTTCTTTGGCTAGTGTGCCAAAGAACTGAGCTGGGTCTTCGATGGATTTAGCGTATAAATCCTTGTAGTGGTCTAAGGACTTGATGTATGGCTCGCCTGGTCTTGCTCTGTTGTTTTTAGGAGGAGCAATTGCAGCGATATCTAATAGATGTGCGTTTTCTAGGGTTTTTTGTTGGGACATTTGATATGGTAGTTGGTTGATGGGGTGGGAATACTTGGTGGGATCTTGATGGTATTTATAATGGAGACCCCACAATTTGATCAAGGGTCTGGTTATTGATATCGTTAATTTAACAGTGGTGCAGGTCAGTCGAAAGAGAGGGGCTGATTGTGTCAAAGTCATCGATTGTGGAGGGATTATGTAATCTTATCGCCCACTCCTCTGGGCTCCTAAACACCGACACATAAATCGTGATTCTCTGTTTAATGTCGCACGCTAAACACTAATCCTGGGGCCACCAAAACGTCCCATCACCTCTTTCGTTCTCATATGACTCTGATCTTGTAGTTGTGGAAATGCACAACTATTTTGTTCGTGG
>PPNI02000007.1:140834-258074 GCA_003707195.2 Phaffomyces antillensis
TTTTTTTTTTCTATTTTTAAATAATTCTGAAAAATACCGAAAAATAAACAAGATCTTATCCTCAATACAACTTTGACGGTATCATCACACAATGAGGTTCTTCTCCCTACTACACATCCATCTGCTGCTCGTCTCCGTCCTGGCTAAGGAGAGAGTTATCAAGACAAGCTCCTTGTTGACTTGTATGCCCAACTCCCAGTTAACTGCGTCTTCATTTGATGTCAAATTCAACCCAGACACTTATATCGTGGATTTTAACGTTGATGCTACTACAACTATCTCAGGTAATGTCATCGCAAAGGCATATGTCATTGCATATGGCCTTAACATTATTTCTCAGACTTTTTCCTTATGTGAGTTGAACCTTCCTGAATTATGTCCCTTGAGTGCTGGTAGTAATAGAATTGATGTTAACTCAACTTTCACCATTTCAAAATCAATCGCTGATATGATCCCAGGGATCGCATATACTGTCCCTGATCTAGATGCAAGAGTCCGTGTCTTAGCATATTCTTCAAATGACACAACTACTCCACTAGCTTGTGTTGAAGCTGTTTTATCAAATGGTAAAACTGTTCAAACTAAATATGCTGCTTGGCCAATCGCTGCCATCTCAGGTATGGGTTTAATCACATCTGGTATCGTTTCAATCATTGGCCATTCTAATACTGCTGCTCATATCGCTTCAAATTCCATTTCTTTATTCATTTATTTCCAAAATTTAGCAATTACCTCAATGATGGCAGTTTCAAGAGTCCCACCAATGGCTGCAGCATGGGCTCAAAATTTCCAATGGTCAATGGGTATCATCAATGTTGATTTCATGCAAGATGCTATCAATTGGTACGTTCAAGCAACTGGTGGTACTTCAGCTATTGTTGTTGCAAATGAAGAAGTTTTATCAATTTCTGTTCAAAAGAGACAATTAATCGCTGGTTTAGTTTCACTTGGCAGTTCATTAATGAAAAGAAGTGAAGATTTTAATTTTGATGATTCTTATGATGATTCAAGTATTTATACAACTGATGAACATGATACTGATAACTTAACAAGCAGGATTTTGGTTCTTAGAGGTATTCAAAGAGTTGCATTTCTAGCAGGGATTGAAATTTCAAATTTTTTCCTTACTGGTATTGTTTTCTTTTTATTCTTTTTATTCGTTTTATTGATTTTTATCGCTTCATTCAAAGGTTTCGCTGAAATTTTAATCAGATCAAAGGCTATTAAAGAACATAAATTCCAAGAATTTAGAATTCACTGGACAACTATCATTAAAGGTACTTTATTCAGATTAGCGTTAATTGCATTTCCACAAATCTCTTTATTATGTCTATGGGAATTCACTGAACATGCTTCTGCTGCCTGTGTTATCGTTGCTGCATTTATGTTAATTGTTGTCTTAGTGTTATTAATTTTTGGTGCAACAAAGGTTATTATCTTGGGTAGAAAATCTACAAAAGAATATAAAACTCCAGCTTATTTATTATATGGTGACGCTAAAATCTTAAACAGATTTGGATTTTTATATGTTCAATTTCAGGCTGATTATTATTGGTGGTTAGTACCACTATTATTCTATACTTTAATGAGATCAATCTTTGTTGCCTTGATTCAAGCACATGGTAAAGCTCAAGCTCTTTGTGTTTTCATTGTGGAAATTGTCTATTTTGTCGCATTATGTTGGAAAAGACCATACATGGATAAAAGAACCAATGTTTTCAATATTTTAATTCATTTAGTCAACACTTTCAACTCATTAATGTTTTTATTCTTTTCAAATTTATTTGGTCAACCTCAAGTCGTTTCATCAGTTTGTGGTGTTGTTTTCTTTGTCGTTAATGCAATTTTTGCATTATTCTTATTGATCTTCACAATTGTTACATGTTCATTAGCGTTGATTTATAAAAATCCAGACACGAGATATCAACCAATGAAAGATGATAGAGTTTCATTCATTCCAAGAACAACCGGATTAGAGAAAAGTGATCAAAAGGACACAGAATTATTAGCGTTAGGTGACAACATCTTATCTGGTCAACACCCTGAAAAACTATTATCAAACAACAATAATGCATCACAATCAGATGATGAATCTTCATATGGTAGATTTCCTTCCAATAAAATTCGTAATTCAGTATCAAGAAGTGATTCAATAACAACTAATTCAGAAGGTGTTATTCCTACATCTACGGTATTTGGTGGTTCAGAATTACAAAAACCAGGTGTCATGTTTGCAAGTGATACAGGATACTATGGGAATAGTAATAATAGTGGGCATGATTTGAATCCATTTGGGAATGATGAAGGTAATCCATATGCTAGTTCAAGTAAAAAAGACAGTAATCCATATAATGCATATAGGGGTAATAACTTCTAGATTGATGTTGAATCTTATATATTCTTTAAATTCTGTTTTTTTTTTTTTAATTGTCTTGATTTGGTTTTTATTTTGATCTTGGATTGTTTTTTATTTTATTTTAATTTTACTTTTTTGCATTTCATGGTTTGATGCTTTTTGTTTATACCTTTTTATTATTTTTTATTTATCTTTATGATTACTATTATTCATTTGTTTTTTATATAAATATTTTATACTTTGTTGATTTATAAATGGTTTTCACTTATTAATCGTATGAATAATCTTAAGACCATGATATTTTTCGAACTATTATTTAATCTTATTTGATTTCAACAATGACGCACAACAACCCCAGCATATATTTGTGCAATTTATAGACTACATTGATTGCAAAAAGATCAATGTTTCTTCATGTTATATAATTTAAGAATGGAAATCAAACCAATAAGCTTGATCATTAAATGCTTTTTCTTTAGCATATTTAACTTTAAAATTAGTTAGGTCACCTCTAACTGTAAATCCATGAGAAACACCACTGAATAAATCCAATTGGTAATGAGTACCAGTTTTAATCAATGCTTCTTCAGTTTGATGTCTTAATTCAGCTGGGAAGATTCCATCAGTTTCAGCAGCTGAAATTAAAATTGGTTTTCTAATTTCATTGACTTCTTCAATTGTAACAAATGACGGATGAGCAATTGCACCTGCATTAACTTTAGAACCTTCAATTAAATTTTGAATAGTATATTTAGCACCAAAACAGTATCCAATCAAACCTAAGAACTCAATTTGAGTTTCACTGGAAGTTAATTCATTAATAAATGAATCAACAATAGGTCTAGTAATTTCATTAGTATGGTTTGGTAACCATTTACCTAAATCAGTGACACCTTCAACAGCCTTATCACCTTTTAAAATATCAGGAATTAAGACCTTGTATCCTAATTTTCCAAAATCATCAGCGATTAAATTGGTGTTAACTAAATCATTACCATAAATATCAGTAAGTATAACGATGATTTTTTTAGATTTTAAATCTCCAGTGACGTAAACACTGTCATTTCCATATAATTTGTCAAATTTACCAACTGGGGTACCTTCATGGTCGAATTTGGTTAAGCAGCAAGCACCTGGTGGATTAGAGGCCATTTTAAGAGTTTGATTTTAAGAATTGATGGAAGTTGAATATCAAAATCTTAATTAAAGATTACTACTAATTATGTTAATGATTTGTAATTTTTGACTAAAAGACTAAGATAGGGTAACCCCCAGGTTTTCCTGAGCATTTTTTTAACTTGTTGTGCTACCTCGGTTGTTTGTATCAGTCACAAATTGCTTCACTCTTATACAGTTCCTCTGTATATATCTCGCTGGGTCCTTTTTTTATATTTGACCCGTTACTTTTCTGGTCATTAGAATTAAGTATGTAAATTTAATTGAGCTTCAAAATCGCAAAAGTCTTTAAATATCAGTCTGAGTGCTAAAAGTTTCTTAATTTCTGAATGACCATGAAGTTGAGTTTTACTCCTGTTGATTTTCTTTTTAATTTGCAGATAAAAAAGTTCGTTTATTAATAAATCCGTCAATACGGAATAACTTATACTTTTTAATAATTCTTGGCTTTTCCCTTTGATACAAAACCAATTCCACGGCAGTATTAAATGAGAGAAATTTATGGAAGTTCAGAGCAAAGGAATAAGCAGCTGATTCAGTTTTTATAATATCTCATTAGATGGGCAACACTGGTATTGAAAATCTGTACCACAAGTAAATTATTTTAATATTCTCATGGGTACTTTTTTGTGGTTTGATTTCATATTTGTGTCAGTCTAAACATCTCACAATTTTCTTTTCATTCTAACTTTTTTATTTTATTTTCCTCAATACCTAACATCCATGTTCACAAAGTTTTTTGGAGCCAAAGCTCTTGGATTCGTTTCAAAAAGGTCACTTAGTAATGGCCATTCAAAGAAATTCAGATTTCCTGATTTTAATGAATGGGTTGAAAAACCAATCAATGAACTCAAATTCGAAACCATTTTTGGAAAATCAAACAACAATGTTTTTAAATTGAAATCCAGAAAAGAGGCTAATGAAGGTTTTAAAGATCTTTATCGTCAATTTAGAGATAAAGTGTTTCAAGAAAAGACTGCTTCTTTCGAATTTTTTACCAAGTTCTTTTTAACTTGTAAAAAGTTAGATTGCGAATGCAACAATTATGGCAGTATTTCAAAACCTGAGAGAAGAACATTAATTAACTCCCATTTCAATATTGAAGACATGAATATCAGCTTAGAGAATGAATTTGATGATGATGAGATAAAGAAAGTGATATCAAAGATAATGAGAGCTGGTCCAATAGATGAAGTCAACTATAAAAACTATAGCTTCACTGCTGAGTCTGAATTTGATAAATTCACCAGCACTTTTTGTCGGTCACAAAAACTTGAACTGATATTAGTAAGTGATTATATCAGAAGAATGCTTCTACCACTTATTTACATTATAGAACAAATGAAGTTTTTCTCAAATATTGAAATGAATTTAAATTCACAAGTACCTGTTGACACTAAATGGATGATCAACGAAAAAATATCAAATAAACGGCACCAAAAAAAGTTACAACTGGCGATAATTCCAGATATCGCATTTGAAATACGAACTCGCAAATCCATTAAAGCCAACAGTCGATACTTCCCAATTGAATTTAAAAGGAATATAACTGAAAGAGGTAATAAGCTCTCAAAAAATTCCATAATTGCTGATGCTCTCAAACAATCTGTGATCCAAACGATCTTTAGTGGTTTTGATATTGGTGTATTAACAGATTCAAAAAATTCACTATTTTATAAGATAAATTCTTTCAATCCTGATGATAATAATGTTGGGTTGCGTTACAAACTAATTACTAGTGCTGAATCAGGTGAATTCAATGGTTTAAATGAATCAAAAATGTATTTATTTTTTGTCCATCAACTAAAAACAGTACTTGATGAAAATCTGAAATGTAAAGAATTGTGCATAGAGATCATCAAGAAGATCAAAAGAACAGATGAAGAACGAAAGGCAGTCTTAGATGCTGCTTATAGAAAGTTAAACAAACAAGAGATTCCACAATCACACTCCTATAAGTTAATTATACCTTCTAATATTTTACACAAATTAGAAGACCAACAGAACTGGTATGACGAATATGAACCCTTCCAGAATTACAATTTCAGCGAAAATGATCTCAAAGATTCCAAACTATTCGAAATTAGAAACAACAGAGAAGAATTAATTCCAATGATTAGTCAATACTTATTTCACAAGTCCAAACAAATATCCATCACAGTGAATGATAGAATTATAAATGGCGATAATGAAACAGAAGAGGAAGATTATTCATCTGAATTTGAAAATGATTCTTATTTCAACAAACTTGGAAAAGTTGCTTCATTAGTTAAATCAAATCTCGGACGTAGTAGCCCCTATCTTTTAACTGGGTACATTGAAATTCTTACAAGCGATGGTTACATTGTAAGTGCAGGGAATTTCTTCATCAATATTGAAAATGAAAATAGAAAACAATTCGAATTGAAAGAGTTTCAAGTTCCCAAGGTAAATGAACAAGTCGAACTTTACAATTCAATTGGACTGAATTTTGAAAAATCACCAATAAATGCCACTGAAAGTATAGTGATTACCAATCAAGGTGAGATTTGTCTGAAACCACATCTTCTGAACCCTTCTATTAGAGATATTTAGTATCTATCAACTATATATATGCACCGCTTTTAATAATATGATATTAATTATTATTGCAATAAAGTCGTAATATGGCATATCTGTCTTTAAGAACTATATTCAAAATAATAATAACCTGTGATTTTAGAAAAAGAACTATACAATACTTCGGAGATTTAACGTCCTGAGTAAAATGTTCTAAAAGATTAAAACATTCCAGAAAGTAGTATAATTCAAGTCATCAATGAAGACAAAATTTATTGTCAAAATGCCATATTAAAATCACTAAATATGAATATAAAGATCATAAAAAACCTTAGTGCCTGAATCATCTCTTAGATTTTCCAAGTTTGGTAGTAAATCTTTTAATAGTTCAGTGGCAGCTTGATGGTGAGCTAATTGAGCAGTAACGAATTCACCTAATTCGTTCAAGACAGAAGCAGAACCAACAACTTGTTTTTTAAAGTTTCTAAAGTGACTCTTAAACTTGTCTCCTTTTCAGGTTTAGCATTTTTCAATGAGACTAATTGCGAGGTCATAGTTAAATTTTTTGTTTTCAACTGATTTTCTAGATTTATCAGGTTTAGTTAAATTTTGTTTCAATTGATTTCTGAATGTTTGATTAACTTTTGTTTGAATCAATTTATCTTGTTGTAATCTAGCATCACCAATCTTGGCTTCAGTTTGACCTAATTGAGTTAAACCTTGAGCAATTGAGTCAAAAGAATCATCAGATGAAGATTGTTGAATTTTCAAAGCTGATAAATTGGTAGTTGTTGATAAAGCATAGTTTAAAGTCTTTGGTAATGTTTTAGGATTAGCTGAAGTGATGATAGTTTGAGCTTCTGGAGTTGATTTAGAATTGGCTAATTTCTCAACTTTAGTTGAAATATTTTTAGATAAATCAATAACTAGTCAATTGGGATGGAAAATTGTATCTTTCATCCTCATAAGTTGAAGTGACTGATAATGGATTATTATAAACAATTTTCAAATTAGCGACTTTTTTTCAGATTAATCTTAGCGATTTGACCGTGTAACTCAATGGATGTTGAATTCAGTTGTGGTTTGGGGGTTCTAAGGATTTAAATTTGTTGATCCGAAAAGAGTATAAAAGAGAAACTTCAGTCTTGACTTCGATATATTAGCATAATCAATTATAATGTTTGTGGCTTGGGCTACTCATTCTAGTAAAGTACCAGTGGCCTCAAATCTTTCTCATAATGGAGGCCAATTTATCAGCTCTAACTCTTATCTTTTAATAGAGTTCTTTTCACTAATTTGCTTTTTGTGTCAAATTTTTTTTTGTTTTGGCTTTTCCCTTTGACACAAAACCAATTCAAGAGTAATGAATTTGTTCTTTATTTGAAAAAACCACATTTTTCGAAATGAATTTGCCTTTATTGCTCAATAGAGTGTTTTATTCTCTGTCAATTTCAGTTGAGGCATTATGTTGAAGGGTAAAAAACGTTCAATGAAGCAGAAGAAGGCGGTAAAGATGGCCAAATTGAAGAAGATTTTTCTATTCATTATAAGATTGATTTTATTACCAATTTTCCTACTAGTTGAAATTATTAAGAAATTATTAATTAAATTACCAATTTTAATCATTGAGAAATTGAAAATATCACTACACAACTTGAAATTGTTCGTGTTCAAGAAGAACCCAAGTATTCAGAAAAAACAAAAGAAGGTTATCAGAAGTGTTAAATATTTGGATGATGGAGATTTGAGAGGTTGTTATAAATGTAACAACCACGGGAATGGTAATGAACATCATCAAAGCTGTAACCACAAAAAGAAGAGGATTTTAGTCGAAAAGGAAGTTAGTAAATATGAAAAGGAATCTAAAATTGAGTTACTTTTAGTTAAGTTCAAAGGATTTATTAAGGGAGTTGTTTCTAAGATTAAATCATTACTCAAATTCATCATCAATAAGATAAAATCAATTATCAAAGAAATCTTTTTGATTATAAGATATATAAAGAATAAAATAATGGTTTATTTATCTAAAATTTCATATTATTTCAATAAAAAATTGAATAAATCAATTGAGCAAAGATCAAAACATTCTTATCAAATTAAAACAAAATCCAACAAAACTCCCAAACCAAGAATTTTTAACACTGCTAATGATTTTGATTTTTCTTATTCCTCCTCCTTAGATGAAGATGAAATAATTCAACATACTTCTCACAAACCAATAAAAAGCGATAAGATCGAAGAACTACCGACTTTTGAAATCACTAGAACTGTTACTTATAGTAAGCCACCTGTTCCTAATAGTACAAGGCCAAAGAAACATAAACAGTTCAAATCTAATCGTACAAGTGGTATTATTGAAGAAGATGAAGTTGAAGGTGTTAAGAATGCTACTTATGAAAAGATTGATGATGATGATATTGACGAGCGCATTTGTTTTGAAGAGATGACTGAAATTGAAGAAGAAGAGGATCAGTTTGAATGTGCTAATAAGGCTTCTTTCCAAGAACCTATCAAACCACTGCCAAAAGGTGAAGATAATTTAGAAAAGGACTCAATAAGATATGCTTTGTTTAGTTAAATGATAGTACCTCTAAATAATGAATAATACGTGAATAGCGAACGAGCTTGAATTAGAATGTAGATAATTAGCTTTGAAATTCTTGAGTAAAAAATTGAATAACAAGTTTGGCACCTAAATACTAAAGAAGCATAAGTGAATTTGATATTTTTCTCTTTTGAAGTTAATTCAGAAATAAGTGAAATCAACGAGAAGCCTTTCGATCTCTTTAGTAAAATTTGAGTTCGCTTATGGCTCCTATAAGTTTCTCGCTTTTCAAAATCCCTGGACTAAAGACCCTGCCCAGAATCATCACAGATTAGTATGGTGTTAACTAAATCATTTTGATTAACATCAGTGATTATAACAATCATTGAACTACAAGTTGGGCTAGAAACCATTTCAAGTTGTGCTGAAATTTGAGTGACTGATAAGGATGACAAACAGTTGTGATTTGGTTAATGATAATTTGCAAAGGTATAAATGTCGAAGAATCTTCACAGTGTGAACTATGACGCATAATTTGAAAGTCGATATTTCTGTTAGCTTTACTCCAATTCTCTGATTAGATAACTTGCTTATACCGTGGATGTCAAAACTGCATATTTTTGTTTCGACAATCAAATATTGCTCCATTGGCCTATTTTACTTCTGAAACGTCTCATAGGATGCTGTTTTATAATGGGAAGATTTGTTAATTACAAGTTAAATTGATTTTTGGCATGGTTTCCAGGCCTTTCATTGGCAGATTGGAATATTCTAAAAAAGCATAAAAAACTGATCAGATATTGAAGGTTTGACTGATTTAGCCGTTTAAATAACATGGAACACCCTTGTTATTAACAGTCTCAATCTTACAATGGCATGGTTTTGGTCTTAAATTCTATGATTTAGGCTGTAGGCTGTAGGCTGATTGGATTATGTAAAAATCCGTGACATTTATGTGAGCCACGCACTTCAGAATACTACTATTTGGTCGAAACTTTGATCTGAGAGTTTTTTATAGAGTCATTATTTTAGAGAAAAATACTGACAGGCAAATTACTAGACAGAGTTTTCTTGTTCAAAAGCTTCCATCTACGATCTTTTACCGAGTAAATTATAAAGCGAAACCTAACTTACGAGATCTGAAGTTAACGACTCTAACATTTGATACTATATAGTTAAATCTAAGAACAAAAATTAACATTTTTGAAAATACTATGATGGAAAACATTATACCAAGTTATTGGCTCACAATTATTCTTAACCTCAATTGGTTTCTTGAATTCCTTTTTAGGAGTTTGTAAATTTGAAACTAACTTAATTTTATTAATTGTGTTTTTACTTCTTGCTAATTTAAAATCTTCAACCGATTCCTTTTCTTTTTGAAAAGGAACATCTTGCTTATTATTAATTTCATATCTGAATGATTTCTTAACTTCAGATGATTTGATTTTTGATGTCATACTATCATCATCGTATTCACTTAAAGAACTCAACTTAGACTTAACTGAAATTTCTCTATTATTTTTTATCTTCTTCTGTTTGAGTCTTTGCTCTAGATTGAATCTTAAATCGTCTAACGAGTTATCATTTCTTTTATAGACACTTCCACCTTTATTTTTAGGAATGACCCTTAAATTTTTATAGCTTGACATCGTTTGTTTATAGCTCTTAGATCTAGGTGATGTTTTATCATTCAATAATGTTGATAAAGGTAAAGTTAATTCACGATCTTGATTGATTGAAAATATTAAAATTTTAGAGTCTTTCAAACTCATCTTCATACAAATATCATTGGGTTGCAAGGTACAGAAATATCCTTCAACTAATTGTTCTATTGAAAGATCATTGAGCCAATTTCTAGTTAAGTTATCAAATTCTAGAAATGTATTATCACTTTCGTTGTTATTTGTCACTATATCATCAGTTAGATGAAATACTAATAATGGGACATGATTTTCAATAAATGGATTTAGTTTGATATATTGTTCTTGGGCTGGTCCACTTTTTGGAACTAATAATTTCAAGTCATAGAAGTTCAACTTTGGAATACTAAAAGGAGGTGAACGGATCAAAAAATCTGTAAAATTCATGAATGTATTGAAACTAAATTTTAACTCATCTTCATCTTTATTAATAACGCCATGATTGAAAACAAAAACAGGATTGAAATTATTAGGAACTATGATGTTTTCATTTTGAATCCTAATAGACTTCAAGTCTTTCAAATTTAATTGATTTAGTTTATTTAAATTGATCTCTTCTCTGTTCAAAATTAAGTAATCATCCTTTAAAATTCCATTATTCAAGTAATTTTGTAAAAAAGAAGGCGTTGTTGATGATGTAGGTGATAAAGATGATGAGTGTTCAAGCAATGGATTCAAACAAAGACATGGAGCAAGTATCAGGAATATTAAGAGCGCCTGCATGATGCTGATTCAGTTAATGGCTAATTAGAAGAGAAGCTTGTTTTGAAACCACATTTTTAAAAGTACATACATATTACACAAAACCACAAAAATAATATATAATGATCAACACTAAATTGAGTAACTAATACACCTAAACAGAATTCATATAGCATATATAAACTAGAACTCAAGAAGCGATATCATATTGATTAGATCAACTTCAGTAATAGTATCATAATTCTTTCTATGAAATTTATATTGAATCAGTAGGATGATGGTTTGGAATTGAAGCAGGATTGAACAACGATTTTCTATCCCTAGTCAAACTATTCCAAAACTGTGTTGCAAGAGCATTCAATTCACTGTCTCTCATTTGTAATTCTGACTTATCTGAACAAAGTTCTTTATAAGCTTGTTTGAAAAGTCTAGTATAATGGATGTATGCAACATTCAAAGGTAGAGTTACCTGTTTATGAAAATTTTCCTGGCTCTCAGGAAACAAGGTATTATTGAGATCATCGAATTTAAGTGGACTTTCTTTGATATCATATTCAGTAGTAGTAGTTGTGCTTCCATCTTTCTTTGTAATTCTAACTCTGATGTCAGGATGCTTGATTTTACCAAATGGAATCTCTTTTAAGAGGTCATACTCGGAATTTCTGGGATATTTAGTTTGGTTATACCAATCATTTTTAATGGATGCATTATATTGTCTGAACTTTTTAAGAAGCTCTTGGTTGATTTCTTCTCCTGCTTTTTTATGGGATTCAGTGAAAGTAAGAGTTGATGCAAATCTAGCTGTATTGAATGTAAATAAAATTGATGGCTTTAAACGAATGATTGAAGTTCTGAACATTGGTTTATAATAAAATATGTAGTTATATGAAGTGTACTAGAATCATTGTTCATTATAGATTCCATCTCAAGCAATTTATACATTTGACATGAGTATATTTCAGCTATTTCAAGACACAAATGATACAGAATATGATACATCTGATAAAACAATCTTAATTCCACAACTTCAAAAGGTTTTCAACAACAAAACACACACTCACGTATAAAGTACACTATATATCGGATGTACTTAATCCGACTGTACAAAATCGGTTTCAAAATTGAGAAAAAAATCTAAAAATTTCCCTTTTTAAACACAACAATAAAGAATTAGAAACAAATCTCAAATTTTAAGATGTTTAGACGTTCAATTCATTCAAGTGCGAGATTATTTCAATCTTCAGTGCCAAAAACAACACATTTTGGTCAAAAAACTGTCCTTGCCAGTGAAAAAGAAAAATTAGTTGGTCAAGTTTTCAGTTCTGTTGCTAATAAATATGATTTAATGAACGATGTCATGAGTTTAGGGATTCACAGACTTTGGAAAGATCAATTCATTCAAAAACTGGATGCAGGTAAAAGATCAAACTCATCAAGACCTTTAGATTTCATTGATGTTGCTGGTGGGTCTGGTGATATTGCATTTGGTTTATTAGACCATGCTAAAGCTAAATTCAATGATAATGAATCAACAATGACCATCGTTGATATCAACCCAGATATGTTGGCTGAAGGTGAAAAGAGAATACTGGATACCAAATACAGAGATAGTTCGAGGGTCTCCTTTTTAGTTCAAAATGGTGAAACTTTGGATTTGATTGAAAGTGAAAGTAAAGATGTTTATACCGTTTCATTTGGTATAAGAAACTTCACAGATATTCAAGCTGGTTTGAATACAGCTTATAGAGTCTTAAAGCCAGGTGGTATCATTGGTGTTTTAGAATTCTCTAAAGTTGACAACGTTATAGTTGATCAAGTTTATCAAAATTGGTCTAAAGTTTTACCTATTTTTGGCCAAGCTTTAGCCAATGATTATGACAGTTATAAATATCTAGTTGAATCAATTCAACAATTCCCAAACCAAGAAGAATTCAAAGGAATGATTGAAAAAGCTGGTTTTTACGTCCCTGAACCTGGTTATGAAAATTTATCCTTTGGTATTGCTGCCATTCATATTGGTATCAAACTGTGAGAGAAGAGTGTAAATAAGTTATCAATAAGAAAATGTATATATAGTTGTGTGCTCTTTGTAGTTGTGTCGTATATAACAGCGATATGATCATGAGCTTATACACAAATGGTTACATGCCCTGTTTGTTTACATGAAAAGTTTCATTAAACTCGAGTATTAAATCCATACATTGAAATTCATCATAACAATTACTATCAAAATGTCAGATAAGTTCCATCAATCACTTACATCGATAATCAACATCCTAAAAACATCACCAATCTCAATAACAATAGAAAATATCCAAAGATTATCCAACATTTATAAGTTTGAAACGTTTATCGAAAATGTCGATGAAGAGCTGAAAAGATTGAGTATAGCAGGTAAGATACTTGTGATTGACATTGATTACGTGACAAGCAAAGTCGTTAAACAAGGAATTAACACAATGACATTTTTCGAGATCAAAGACATTAAATTGATATTGGCTAATAATTATAACAAATTCAACTATTTCTATAATGAAGAGAATTTATTGATTCATGATTTGAAAGAAAACGATCTAAATAAATTTAACAAAGTTTTGGAAAAATTAACAGTGTTTGATCAATTCAGCGATGATAAACTGAACTTGTTTGAATATTACATGAATTTGAATAAAGAATTGAAAGATAAATTATCAAATTCGTTTAATATTGAATTGAATTACGATTATGAGTTCAATTTACTGATTGATCAATTCATGATTATGGAGCTCGTCACAGATGACAGACTGTCATTAGATTTGAAATTTAATGACATTGGTTTGAAATTGAGGTTTATTAAAGAAAATGTAATAATTCCTAAAAATTATTTAATTGAATTCAACTCATTATTTGAAGAAAATAAACGGGAAAACATCGAAGTTAACTCAATATTGAAATTTAATTCAAACGATAATAATTCAGAGATCTATTTAAATGATGCTATAAATCTAAACATTTTGAAATTTTTCAATAAAGAACTAATTATTGTTGATTTTATACTAATCAATGAATTAAAAATTGAATTAATAAGAAAAATCTTGAATTTTAACAGATTCATCATTAAAACAAATGAAATTATTGATAAATTTGAAGTTTTGAACAAATATGAAAAATTAAATTCAATTGAATTCAATAATCAACTATTTAAAGAATTTGAAGGTGTTATCAATAATGATACCATTATTAAAAATGATGATACAACCCCTAATAAAAATTACCTTACCGTATCAATAACTGATGACTATTTTAGATTCAAAAGTAATCACAATGAATTAAATCATGAGTTGAATTTCAATGATGTGGAATTCAGTAATAAGATAGATAAAATGTTTGAAGATTTGAATAGATTTTTGAAATGAATGAATGATATTTGATTAATTTTGTAATCTGCATATCAGATATATTGAAATTTCATCTACTCTTTAATTATATTCATGCGTATTTCTAAAAAAAATTACTCAACCTCAAAAAAATGTAAGATTTGGTTTGTATTTATGACTTGATTAAGTTGATTGTAGCAGATAATGATAAAAAATGAGCAAGTTATTGACCAATTACTATGAGGTAATTGTTGGCTTATATGAATGTTTTTTTTGTAGAGTCAAAGTTTCAAGCGGTTCATGTGTTTTGAGTTACAACGTGTATTTCTTAGGTCTTTTAAGCTATTATATAACGAATCAAGCTGATGATTTACTATCAAAAAGTACTATAATCAATAAAGTTGTACGTTACAATATGTTCGACTAGCATGAATCTAGAACACCTGGTAATTTTAACTTAGGTATGTAGATACTACGTCTTAATTGCTTGAAAAATTACGATGTCAATAATAAATAATGAGAAATATGATATAAAGCTATGAATAACGTAGTATTAATATGTTAATACTAATTGGTATAAATAGGAATAAATATTATTATATAATTAATTAATTATATATTATATTTTATTGATTTTAAATAGGATCATTTTTATCTCAAGTAAAATAAATTCCAAAAATTTTAAATTTATATACGTTTTCACAACCGTCGGAGTTATCATTTCCCATCGGAGAAAGGTAGCTCAATACGATATCAGCTATCATATCTTTATAAAATTATCCACTGATGTATATTTATATATATTATATTATTATTCATAAATTAAGCTGGTTAATATATTTCATAAGAAGTCATTATACCCAGTGATATGGCCTCGATCAAAATTGTTATCTAAAAAATTATGAAAATAATATTTTGGTATACAAAAAAAAAACACCAAAGTTGTACCAAGTCGACACCCGTTAGTTAGCTGCCCAGCCATATAATATAGATGTACCCTTGGGGTGCTTGAATATTTCAATCACTGATCTTGATAATTAGCTAAAATAGAATTGTGATTCGAAATTTGTCAGTTCGCACTAAGAGAACATAAGATGAACAACAAGATTAATCATATTTGCTACAATTATATCTTGATAAAGACACACATACATATATATATATTAGCCAGACTGTGGCAAGAATCCTGGTGAGGTTCTATTTAATATATAATTATTAGGTATGAAACAATTAGTTAAATGATCAAACCTTTCAAAATATTTCCCAATAATTAAATCAGATTCTAAAAATTTTAGAATTTTATCAAAATTTTTCGAATTAACTAATTCTAATGATTCTTCTTTAACTAACAATCGCTCATTACCTTCATTTAGCAATAATTGAACTTGATTAAATCTGGATGATTGTTTCAAAATGACATTATAAGAATTTGATTTCTTCAAATAAACGACTTGTCCTAATTTGAAAAAAGGATCAATAACATCATAGGTCGTCTCACTTTTAGGATAATTATAATAAAAATCTTCAAATTGTTCAATTACCCAATCTAAACAAGTTTTAGAATCAGTGAAATTTGGAAATACTTCATATAATGGAGTTTCTAGAATTAATAAAGAAAAGAGATTAGAGTCTTTAAATAAATTGATAATTCCATTAATTTCATGAGGTGCCACTAGCTGTAATTGTTCTTTAATTAGTATTATATCTAGCCATTTCGTATCCATTTTCATTCCAGATTTAGGAAATATATGCTCAAAAGTAGCGATATGTGATTTAAAATGATAATAGATTGAACTATCTTCAATTCTAACATATGGATCTAAGAAATAACTTAAATCGAATAAATTTAAAATAGTTGGTAAATCATATGGATGGTTTAATGCATCAAGATCCTGTCTCAATGTGTCCACACTGAAAACAAATAATTCATTTTCTAGACTGATTAAACTGATACCATCTTTGAAAGTTTCATCTTCAATCACCATAAATGAATTACAGATTTCAATGTTTAGGTTGAATTTAGAACAAACTTTTTGAATTATTGAATATCTTAATTCAGGAACCCCAACCACCTCACCTGCATAGACCCTTAATATTGAATAATCCTCAGTTGATGGCATTATATCATCAATGAAATTTTTATCTACTCTATAATCAGTTATTGGATTTAACAAATCCTGAATTCTTTCTATTATAAATTGTATCTTTCCAGTATTATTTATTGGCTGGTTGATTATTTCGCTGGATTTGATGATTTTGAATATTTTACTGTAAAATTGTTTTCTAAATGGTAATAAAACATCAAAAGCATTATCTAAATAACTTAGGTTGAAAAAAAACAATTCAATATCCCTTTTAAAAAAATTTTCATCATTGGAGTGATATTTCAAAACATGCTTTAATCTAATGGATCTTAGTATAGAACTTGATATGTATCGTACACCTAAATTCATATTTTTCTGTAATTCGAATAAAACAATAACAAATTTATCATTTTCATGAATGATATCATAAGAATTCTTCAAAATTGTCACTGGATCACCAGATTGATTCAACTTTATGATCAGTTGTTTAAGATCCATATCTTCATTGAACCTTGATTTAAAATAACCGTAATGGTCATCACATTTAGGAAGTTCCTCATCAGTTATTAGATCTTCATTATACCAACGATTATAGACAGCGTTTTTCCATATGAAATCAGAACAGCAGACTGTATAGAGTGGTTTGTTGACTGATTTCAACGAGAGGATATCCCTGTATCCCAAATGTTTCGTTATATGAAGCCATATGTGTGAATTAGAGAAGAACTCACTGGACATTTCGGCACATTTTTATAAGGCTTGTGTACAGAAATAAAAAAAAACTCGATTCCGAATTTTTGTGTCAAAAGGATCCGAGGGTGAATTATTTTCTGAT
This sequence comes from Phaffomyces antillensis, assembly GCA_003707195.2. Taxonomy (NCBI): domain Eukaryota; kingdom Fungi; phylum Ascomycota; class Saccharomycetes; order Phaffomycetales; family Phaffomycetaceae; genus Phaffomyces; species Phaffomyces antillensis. The sequence goes on from PPNI02000007.1 coordinate 158,130, forward strand.
ACGAGGGTCCGTTTATGAAGTCCGTCAAAATCCGCTTGAGACTGAAGAAATGGACCAATCAGGGGCGTGTAGAGCTTCAGAGGCCGAAGGAAGTGATTGAGTCTGGCATGGAGACTCGAGGGAACGCAGGAAGTTATTGCGAGATTTGTGCATAAGTCACATGAAATGGAATTAGGAACATATAATGAAGATGGAAGATCGGACACAAAATAGGCTTTAGACACCTAGTGGAGTCTGTGATGGGAAATGAGACTGGCAAGTAGTTGAATGGCCTGTAGAGCTCTAGACACTTCTGTGATTCTTCCACTTACTCCTAAACAGTGAAATACACAGAGTAATCCATATCTGATTTGTGTCAAACAGAGCTGTTTTATACGAGAAACGCACTTATACTCAGATCAGAATACCAACGCTTAGCTGGCCGGTACCCTCAAGGGCTCACACTCACCAAAGACGGACTTTAAAACCATTCATTTGTGGTTAGTCTTTTTCTTTTAATTCCGAGAAATCTCATCTCATGGTGGAAACATTTAAATATTGAAGCATTCCCACCTCAACCTCTCTATTCTTCCAGTCGTCCCCAACGTTGCGTTACCATCATGACTTTCCCTGCCAAAATACAGGACGTTGCAGTCATCGGAGGAGGTCCTTGTGGTGCTGGTCTTACAAAGGCTTTGATAGGTGAGAAATCTTTCAGAAGAGTCAAAGTTTATGAAAGAAGATCAAAAACTGGTGGTTTATGGAACTACACTCCATTAAAATCTTACAAAGTATCAAATCAAAACGACGTTCCATCAGAAGATCCTACAGTCAAGACCGATAAGGTTGAATCAATCACTGGTGAAAAGTTTTATGAAAGTCCAGTTTATAAATATTTAGATGCCAATGTCCCAAAAGATTTAATGGCTTACAAAGATTATCCATTTCCTGATAATGTACCATTATTTCCAACTCATGAACAAATCTTAAAATACATTGAGCATTATTCAAAAGATATTGAAAATTACATTACATTTAATGAAGAAGTTATCAGTGTTCAATACATCTCTTCAAGATCTAAATGGGAAGTCATTTCACAATCAACTATCAATGACATCAAAAGAACTGATTTCTTTGATGCAGTGGCAATAGCTATTGGTTCTTATGATAAACCGTACATCCCAAACGTTTCAGGATTAGAAGATTGGCATAAAATATACCCAAATTCAATAATACATGCTAAATCATATGATGAACCAAATCAATTCAAAAATTCTGCAAATATCTTAGTTGTTGGTAATTCTGCCTCTGGTGCCGATATTGCATATCAGCTAGCCACTAGATTAAACAGAAAAATTTATAAATCAATTAGATCTGAAAATTTCATGCCTGCAGGTAAAGATGAAAGAATTAAAGATGTTGGAGACTTATTGAAATTTGATCCAATTACCAAATCCGTTTATTTCAAAGATGGTTTCAGATTAGATAACGTTGATACCGTGATATTTGCAACTGGTTATTTAAAATCAATCCCATTTCTCAAAAATGAAAATCTAATAACTGATGGTAAAAAAGTTCATGGTTTATACAAACATTTAATCAATTATTCAAACCCATCTTTAGCTGTGATTGGATTACCAAGATTTGTTTTACCTACAAGATTATCAGAAACACAAGGCTGCTGGTTAGCTAGAGTATGGTCAGGTAGAATTTCATTACCATCATTTGAAGAAATGAAAGCTTCAAATAATGAACAAGAAGGCGATGAACGTAATCATCATGACTTAATGTTTCCAAAAGATGTCCAGTATTCAAATGAGTTGAACAATCAATCTAAATTGGCTAATGGTGATTATGGTTATCAAGCTGTTTTTTGGGATGATAGACAAATCCAGATAAGAGGTTCAATTAAAGTCATTAAAGAAGCCTACATCAAATATATGGCTGAAAATGGTAAGCCTGCTGAATCTTTAAAAGTTTTAGAAGATTCAAAATATTTTGAGTATCCTAAATAGAATAATAATATAGAAGAAATTTAATAGAATTTATATTATAGATATTATCAATAATAAATAATTGCATTTTTAGAGAATTATTGTAATTGAAATAAAAATAGTTATAAATTACAAGTATCATTAAAAGGCAAATTAGTATATTAAAAATTGTTAGAATGGAGACATTTTCAGTCCTTCATCAGAATGATAAATCAAATAAAAAACACAAGAACAAATGGGATTGGGGAATTAATGTCCAAAATCAACTAAGCAGACTCAACTTTTTTTTCAGAGTCAGAATGAATTTGATCATCAATAGTGTTATGTTTTGGAACTTTATTAGATCTATTAGATCTAACTGGTTCTGGAATATACATTAGATCTTCTTGATAAGTAAATTCACCAATTTGAACTTGATCAGTACCTAACTCTTCTTCATCTGCTGATAATCTTAATTTCAAGAATGGAATTCTATTCATGATTAATAGAATAATACCAGTGACAACTGAAGAATAAGCAGCAACGGTAACTAACCCTGCTAATTGATAACCTAGTTGAACGTAATGATGATTTAACCAACCTCCATCAATCACAGTGGATCCATCCAAAGCTGCAACATAATCAGCAGCAAAGATACCAGTCAAAGCAGCACCAACACAACCACCAACACCATGTAATGCCCAAACATCAACACCATCATCAATACCAATAATGTTCTTTAAATCAACGGCAAAATTACAAGCAGCAGCACCTAAAACACCAATTGGAATAGAAGCCCAGATTGGAACATATCCAGCAGCTGGAGTAATTGCAACTAACCCTGCAACAATACCTGAACATAAACCAACAGTGGTCCATTTACCTTCACCTTTTAAACCACCATATCTGAAATAATCAATAAACATCCAAGTTAAACCACCAACGGCAGCAGCAACATTAGTATTGACACAAGAAAACCATGCTCTAATGGTTGCATTACCAGCAGAACCACCATTGAAACCAAACCAACCAAACCATAGGAATGCAACACCTAAGACAACAGAAGTAACTGAATGTGGTTTATATTTTGGTAATGTTTTAGCAACTGGATCATTTCTTTTACCCAAGATAAAAGCATAAACTAAAGCACCATGACCGGAAGCAATGTGAACTGGACCACCACCAGCGTAATCTAATTCACCTAATTTTGCTAACCAACCTCCTGCATTCCAAGTCCAACAAGCAATTGGACAATAGACAATAGTCAACCAAATGAAAACAAAAACCATCATTGGACCTAGTCTAGCTCTTTCACAAGCACCACCAACCATTAAACATGCAGTAACGGCAGCGAACATACCTTGATAAAAAGCAAATAAAATATCTGGTAATGATGAGACCAAAGATGGTGCACCTAAAACATTTCTAAAACCAATGAATTGTAAAGAACCAATGAATTCAGACTTAACATTGTGAGAGAAAGTTAATGAATAACCCCAGAAGAACCATTGGAAAGCAGAGACACAAGCTGTCATTAATGCAGCCCATAATAATGATAAAGCATGCTTCTTTCTTGCTAGACCAGAGTATAATAAACCAATACCAAAGATCATGAAAAAGACTAAGACTGCAGCAACACCAATCCATGCCATGTTAGCTAAATCAAATTGAGCATTCAAATCAACAGTAAGAGAGTCACCACCAGTACCAACACCGGTGAAACCAGAATCATCAACAGTAGAATCTGACATTTTTTTAAAGAATTTTTTTATTTAAAGTTTTGAACTAACTTTTATTTAATGAAACAACTGTAAAATATGGAAAATTAGAGGGAATATGAACTGCTTTTATATCAATTCAAGGAAGTTATCATCATAAGTCTCATGATTTTTCAAACTAGTTCGATACTTCAATATCATTTGTCCATTTTTTTTTCTTTGATTGCTGCTATCTCCCGTGCATTATCTTGCATAACTGTTATCTTTTCAATTAAATTTCCCAACATAAGTCCCATTTAGGTACAAATTTATCACAGCTGTAACTAAAATTTTATCTAGATTCTACATATAGAAATGTGTCAACGGTTGTTCTTGAAGATCTGGGGTTTATCCAACTTTTAATACCTTAATTAACAACTGAACTACGCACTCCCATATTCAATCGGCCGGAGATTTTAACTGCCTCGCTGCTTATGTCAGCGTTATCACCAAGAAATCTTGAAACGAGTGGTGTGATTGGACAGATTAAAAAATATCGTTCTGTTTATTTTGAAGTGGTCTTAAATTTGACATTGTCCAATAATTTTACAGCGATATGACCCAATAGATCTTGACTAGTGAGTGATGAGTTATTGAATGTTTGGTCACGCTCCACAAAGTCTTAAACGTTGATCACGTAGATCCTATTTTGCCGATTCAATATGGCAAACGTTACTTTTGAAGTGCTTGTTAATTACAATGGTATTTGAATATTGAATTGAAGTCGATAGATCTGGGATCTTGAACCTTTTTATTCATGGGATTCTACTCCTGCAAGACAAGCGGTCTCCATAGTGTTTGATAATGATTCAATAGAATTCAGAACTATATCGTTATACAACTATTCTACACTCATCAATTTACTCTATGGTTTTATCTCAGTCGTATTTCTTCCAATTGAAATCAGACCGGCAACATTTGCACCAGCTAGTGCTGATGTCTCCATAGTACTTATAAATGTTTCAATTGTATTCAAGTACCAAAATTTATCACCTATTTGAAAATCTGAAAAATTGGAAACTGGTTTCAAATGAGGATACGGATTCCATTTCTTATTATACAAGACTTCTATATCTGAGAAATCTGTTATAAATTCATCAAATAGATACGACTTCAGGTAGTATTCATCAATTGGAACTTCTGAAAACACTTTATATATCACCTTATCGGTTTCGTTGTTATAGCTATTTAAACCAACACTGAAAAATGGTAATTTAGAGCCACCTTGTGAAGTCAAAATCTGTTCAGGGACTTCATAGATATTGAAAATAGGATTGTTTATTCTTTGAGTTCTATTCATCTGAATAAACCCGACATATAAGTCACGATATTCCACTGGAGTTGGAATTATATCTAAGTCAGAGTATGTGATTTTTGTTTGGTGGAATGGTGAAGCTAAAATAATATGATCATATAACCCAAATCTTAAAGTATCATCTTCAGAATAAGTTAAATTCCATAGATTTCCGACTTTAGATACACTAACAACAGCAGTTTTCAGTTTTGTTTTTGCACCTGAGGACTTGATAAACTGCTCGAATATTTGAAAGTTACCACCTTCGATAGAATAGACTTTTGAGTCAGCAGATAGACTTACCAAAGTCTCTAATGCATGTATATCATTGATATTTGACCTATAGTTGACTCTACTAACAGCTTCAACCAAATCGTGAATGAATTCAAAATTGATACCATTATTTAATAAGTACTCTTCACCTGTAACATTTGTCTGGGAATTGAAGCCTGAAAGCCGATTTATCTCATTTAGACTATAAAATGGAAATCCGTCTTTATAATAATATGATATGAAATCATTAATTAAGGAACTCACAAGCCTAGAGCATCTTATTGGAGAAAATCCATATCTCCATAATAATCTTCCATATAGCCTCCACTTACTTTCATTTTTTGAAGTTGAAAATAGGAGGTCTGTTCCATTCCAGATCCCAAAACTGTTATTGAAAAGATGATCAAACTTTGAAGAAATAGAACCACCTTCTTGTAGAGTCAAATTGAACTCATTAGCAGCATTGAATAAGATCTGATTTGCACCAACGAAAATAGAGGCACCCAACTCAACATCATAAGACAGTTCTGGTTCTGAATTTTTAAGAGTTGTAGATCTTCCCCCAATGAATGAGTTCTGTTCATAAATTGTGATATCATATCCTTCATCAGTGAATTTCTGTAAATAGTATGCCGCTGAAGAACCACCAGCCCCAGCACCAATGATTGCAATTGAAGGAATTGATGGCTCCTCGCCCTTTATTATAGGTATTTGTTCAAAATGACAGTGTACTAGCCTAGTAAAGACCAATAAACAGACGACATAAGATAACATTCTCCTTTGAATAAAGCCTAAAGAGTCAACTGTGTAAAGTTTCTACACCAAAATATGACACAATTCTGGACCATGACCTCATAACCACTATGGTGATCACGTGACCAGGATGGTTATGAAGCGCAGTACATTCCAAATCGGTTACACAATTTACAACCGCTATATATTGTTATAAGAGTAGATTCTAGAATAACCTTTAGATTAGATTAGCAAAGTCACAAACTTGTTGAGCAAGTCCCACGGAGTGTATTTAGAACATATCACATAATAGTCCTATCATTATGGATCTTGATTCAACGCCCAGAAGCATAGATATCCAGGAGATATCTGACACTGCATCATTCAATTCATCAACTTCATATTTAAGAACACCTACTAGAGTTGGCAAGATTAATTCATATGTAGACATTGGAAGTCCAGCATTCTCATCAGCATCATCCATCAGCTCTAACACACTAAGAATAAGAAAATTTGATGAAAGGCTAACGACGAGGTTTACCAATCTGTTGAAAGACTCGAAAGTTAATAATAATTATCATTCACCATTAAGTTCACCTTTAAGAAGAGTTTCGAGTAGAATCGTTGAAGATCAAGCTTCATCTTTGAAATATGTTGACCTGGATAGATTGAATACATTCTTATACTCTGGTCATTCTAGATTGATCCATGGGGAACCTACTTGTATTGTACCCGGTGATATCGTCGCTGTTGGTACTTCTAAAGGTTATATACTGATCTTTGATTACAGGCAAAACTTAATCCAGGAATTAGGTAAAACGACCAAGGCTTTGACCTGTGGAGCTGTTGCGAGTATATCACTGTCATTGGACTCAACTCACATAGTTGCTGGTTTTGAGAATGGTGATGTATTTTTATGGAATTTATCAAAGCCTAGTAAACCAATTGCACATATTCCTTCGAAAGAAGATGTTTCTGTTACAGACGGCCATTTCAAAGGATCCACTATCAATAATGTTTCATTTGTTGGTAAAAGACATACTGTTGTCGTTACTGCTGATATTCATGGTATGGTATTTTATCATCATTGTCATAGAACTGTCTTAGGATTTAATGTATCAACAAAGAGAATCCTTGGTAAATATGAAAATGTTTCAGTTCATTCTACCACGATTTATGCATCAGATGCTTTACCCTTAGGCTCTTCTATTGAATATGCAGATGAACAAGGAATAGTCGCAATTTTATCTCCAAGTGCATTAGTCATTGTATCAACTACAAACTCAGTTAGAACTCAATACAAAACAGGTAAACCTAAGATTGTCAATAATTCATTGGGTGAATCTGGATGTCAAGCTTGGTTTCCTGCTCATGTTTTAAAAAATGGAGAAAAAGTTCCTGCAAGATTAGCATATTGTTTTTCGAATATTTTGACGATTTTAGAAGTTAAAAGTGTTGGTGAAACTCTTCAATTTGATTCTAAGAAAAGGTGGGTCTGTGATGAATTGATTTTAGGAATTCAATGGATTAATCCTAGTTTAATTGGTATGATTACACCAACGCAAAGATTGGTTCTAGTGAATGAAAAAACAATGAAACTTGTTAATAATATTGATTTGATGTCAAAGCATTTATTTAGAATGAATATCAATTATCCATTTCAACAATCTTACAACTCAACTTTCAAAACATGCAAAGGTAAATTGTTTTTGGTTGGTAAATATGAAATTATTATCGGATCAACACCAAGCTGGGTTGATATACTACTAGACTTAATTAACCGTGGTAAATATATTGAGGCTATTGAGAGATCAAGAACATATTATTTGGGAACTGATGATCTAGAAGTCTTTGGGTTGCCAGTTGATTTAAAAGATAGACATCCTTTAGTTCTTAAATATTTAGCAAATATTATAAGGTCATCAGCGAGCCATGTTTTAATTCAATCTGATAAAAATCAAATTGAAGAATATTTATACTCTTCCATAAATACTTTAATTTCCATCAATGCTGAATCTTTAGTCTTTGAAGAATTATATGAAGTTTTCAAGAATAACAACAGGGACGAATATTTTTTTCAAAGTTTAGAACCATTCATTCTAAAATCAGAAATCACAGCATTAACTCCCACAATCTTGAAAGATATGGTTCAATATTATATATCTGTGAATAAGGCTGATATTCTTGAACAAAACATTTGTTTATTAGATTTGCAAACTTTAGATATTGATTTCACTCTATCATTATTGCAAAAAAATAATTTGAGAGATAGTTATATATTTATTTGGAATAAGTTATTGAATGACTACATATCACCATTAGTTCAATTTTTCAATGATTTAAAATTTGATACTAGTACAGGAGATTCATTCAAAGTTTATGGATATCTAGCATACATTTTAACTGGCCGTCAATATCCAACTGAAAACTTCATTGATCCATCGATTGCAAATGAAGTAAAATTAACATTTTATTTCATTCTTTTCAATGGTTTACCAATCTCATATGAGCATGGGGTTTTAAGTATAGTTGAAGAAGGATCTGGTGAAGATGGTATTGAATTTCCATATTTATACCTTTTGATTAAAAATGACTCTAAATCCTTTTTATCTGCAATGAATGAATGCCTTGAAGATGGATTGTTAAATGATGATGAGATTGTTCAAAATGATAAGAAATTGAAAGTTAACAGACAATTTATAATTGAGATTTTAATATTAGTTTTCAAATCTAATAAATTTGAAGAATTAGATTATTTATACTTTGCAATTTTCATTGCTAGAAATTATCCAAAATTTAAACAATTTTTAAGATTAGGCGAAGATATTCTGAATGAAACAATTTCAAGATTATGTGAATTTGAAAAAGATGATGATTTGAAGGAAGATTGTAAATTAAGTTTACAATCTTTATTATCAGTTTATCAACCACCTAATAAACAAAAACTCATTAATGTTTTTGAAAATGTTAAGTTTTATGAAATTTTAATTCAAATTTATCTAAATGATAGAAAATATTCAAAAGTTTTACAAATTTGGATCAAACCTGATTTTGATAAAAAAAACTCAATTGAAACTACAAATGATGTATTGGTTAAATGTTTTAAAAATACAAAGAGTAACACCACAGAAAGAAATTACTTATTAGAGATCATAAAGGAGAAATTTACAGATATCATTGAAATTGATACTTTTAAAATTGTTAAAACAATTAATGAGTTTAATCCTAAATTACATATATTAGCATTAACTTTACCTGATAAGCATTTGAAGTACATGTACTTAAAATCATTGGTCGAATTAGAAAAAGATGGATTATTTAAACTATCAATTAAAGAAAGAAACCATTATATAATAACGTTATCTCAGTTGAAGTTAAATGATGAATTGTTGTCTTATGTTAAAACATTGAAATTAGAAGTTGATTTTAGATTGAGTGAATGTATTTTTGAATTGAGAGAGAATGGAAGCATCGATACCTTAATTTTTATATTACAAAAATCAAACCAGTTAATTGAATCATTAGAAGAAGTTATAAATTATACATCTAAATTGATTGAGAAATTACCATTACTGATTAATAATAAAGAAGGCTTAAATCAACTAGAATTGGAGATTTGGAAATATTTGAGAATTGCAATTGATTTATCAAATGATGATCTTAACAAAGAAACTGAACTAAACAATCAAAAATTAAATAAAAGTGAAGAAATGTGGTTGAAATTAATCAATTTTATTGTTGGATATTTGAAAAAATTCGATAATGATGACAAAAATAAATTCGAGAAGATAACAGATATAATCAAAAGACTAGTACAAGATTTATTCTCGTCTTTAATCAATTCAAAGTCGCAGATTAAATCGTTTGATGAAAATGGTCAAGCTATAGCTCCAAATCATGAACATAACCATCAATCTTCATTTTTAAAGATCTTTACTGAATTCTTAAGCTCAAGCTCAATCTCAGTGACATTATTAGGTGATGTTAGATCAGTCACGAATGAGATTTATTTATCATTATCTTATGAAAAAAACGTTTTAACAATAACTTCAAGTTTAATCAATGAAGGAATTTATAATAACATGAAAAAATTAACTAATAAGAATCAAATAGGTTGGTCAGTTAAATCATTTGAATGTGATGCATGTGGTAAAGTCATCTGGGGAAGAGGATTAGACTCAAGTGTTTATTGTAAATGGGAGGAGATACAAAGATCAACAGGTGATGTTAAAATAAAAGAAGAAGAAGAAGAAGAAGAAGAAGAAGAAGAAGAAGAAGAAAAAGATTGTAATGGATTAGATTTAGTTAGTTTCAATTGTTGTCATTGTTATCATAGATCTTGTCTTAAAAATCTAGGTAATAAGAATGGATATAGTTGTGTAATCTGTGAGAAATAATCTTTAATGAATTGTTATTTGCATGATACTATTGTAGTATAAATGAATACTCTTAACTGGATTGTTCTTTGTGGTAATTTTTTTTTGTTATGACACAAAAAGCACTTTGAGAAATGTGGTTTTATGAAAAAAAAGTGGTTTCTTTCAAAGATCCCTCTTTCTTCATCACTTCTTTAAAGACTTGACTGGCTACTATTAAGTACAATATGTTATTGAGAACTTTCCTTTCAGCTACTTTAATCACATCAGTATTATGTGTTGATTTAATTTCATCAACAGAACAAACCGAATTCGGAGCGTATGTTAATCCAAATCCAAAGAACATTTGTGAAGGTGAAGAATTAGAAACTTTGACAGTTTGTGCAAGTGAAGTGTTGAGTAAATTAGATGAATGTAAGCCTGATGATTTAGCTTGTGAATGTTGTGCTTTACAAAGTATGAAGAGAGATTGTTATGGATTATGTCCAAATACTGCATCAGGTAATTTTTTAGCCGTTTTATATGATGATTGTGAGACAATGAATGATGTTAATGCTTGTAATTTACCATTTAAGAAACATGATGCTCATACTGCGAAATTCTTAAGACCAAATTCTAGGATTCCTGTTGAAGAAAAAGAACCTGATTTTATTATTAAATCAGTTTTAGAAAATGTTACTAAAGTTGAAGATTTGAAAGATTTAGAAGATGATATTAATGAACTAGAAGTTTTTGAAAATGATAGTGAATTTAAAAACGTGACATTTTTAAATTTAACGAATGCTTCAATTTATGAAGATTTTGCAATCTCAAATAAATTTGTTGGTTCTCAATATTCAAATATGATTTTATTATTTGGTTTATTAGTTTTAGGTGGTGTTTTTTAAAACCAATTACAGCAATGATGATGATCTTTTTGATAATGAACTTATATACAATCTTTTTTGAACAATAGACGAGAGTAAAGAACAGATATCATAATGTAGTTTTATTTAGATTCTAAATATCTTTGTTCTTCATCCATCCAATCTAGAGTCTTCTTAATACCATCTTCTAAACTAACATTTGGTTTATAATCTAATAATTGTTTAGCCTTTGTAATATTATGATAACGAACAGCACAAACTACTTTAACTCTAAATGGAGTCAAACCTGGTTTTTTACCTGTAAATTTAGCAACGAATTCACTGATATAACCAATTGCAATTGCGAAATTTCTTTGAAGTACAATGTTATATTTTTCCACAATCCCATCAGCTTTCCAAACGGTTCTCGCTAAAGTCCAGAAATAAGTAGGAGCATCATTAGTAATAAAGAAAGCTTCACCAGAGACAGAATCTCTTGACTTAGGATCCAATAACTTTTGAGCTGCTAAAACATGAGCATCAGCAACATTACCAGCATATGTCCAATCGAATAAATTATTATTATCACCTAATTGGAATTTAGTTTGACCAGCCTTAGCGACATCTCTTAAACCAGGGACTAATTGACGATCACCAGGACCGAAAATACCAGCAGGTCTTAATGCAATTGTACCTAACCCATCATTATCATTAGCTTTCAATATTAAATCTTCAGCAATGGCCTTTGTTTCATTATATCCATCCATTGGGATCTCTGGGATTGGCCAAGTTTCATCACCGTTATATATATCTTGACCATTGAAGATAACACCTGCACTGGAAGTATATACTAATGCTTTAATTTGCAAATCTTTACAAACTTGAATAACATTTTTGGTTCCTTCAATATTAACTTTCTCGTAGATTCTTTGATCTAATCCATGCATTGGAGAGGCAGAATGGACAACGACGTTGATCTTACCAGAAGTGATGGCATTTGAGACGTCTTCAGGAGACGTTATGTCACCTTTATGGAAGATTATATCTTCACGTTTGAAAGTGAATGCACTTGGTAAGAATTCTGGTAATGGACGGATATCAAAGACGTGGATTTTTGGTTTTGTGGCAGAGTCGTAGAATTGTTGGATTAGGTGAAGACCCAAGAATCCAGAGCCACCAATCAGAAGGACAGAATCAACGGACATCTTTTGGTGAGTTTTCAGTGAGTTAATTTTAGTGGGTTGAAAAGTATTTTGTTTTTGTTATACGAGGGACAATTAAAATTAAATTTATTCGCGATGATGAGATTTGATATTAAAGATGATAAATACGATATATTAAGTGATGAATTGGGCCAGATTAGAGAGTTCTGTAGTAATTAAAACGATTTTATTGACTTTGATTTATGTATTAATCTCTTTTTTTTTTTCTATATTTAAAAAGTGAAAAATGATTCATATTGACGAACTTTGTTTTCATCAATTTCATCTAATGAGAAATTTGATCTTATTGAATCAGGAAAGGTGAATATTGGGACTTCATCTTTTGGCTTCAGTGAAAATAAAGAATTGGTTTGTGTTGGGGAGTCTCCATTTGATTTCACTGATATAATTTCTGTGGATTCTATTGGAATTGTGGTACTTGAACCAAAATTGGATGAAGTGAATGAGATAGGTTTAGCTGAATTGAAACCTGGTGTTGATTCAATTATTGGTGGATGTGATGATAAAGTTGGTGAAATAATTGAAGGTTTTGTTGATTGTTGAGTGATATTACTTTCAGAGATTTGTTCCATTGATTGATCTTCATCATTTATTGTCACTGATTCACGTAATGAAGATGATTTGGTAGGTTTGTACTTATTAAGAGTTTCATTTTGCTTTGATTGGATGGTTTGTGGTTGTGGTTGTGGTTGTGGTTGTGGTTGTGGTTGTGATTTTTCTTCTTCTTGTTTTAAAGATTCTTCTAATCTTTCAGATGCTGTTGGTTCTTTAACAGGTATGACAACTTTCTTAGCCTTTCTTGTACTTGCATAGGGATTTGAAAAGTCCATGAATTTGTTCTCTTTATTTGTTTTATTGTTATTATTGACTTTAGATCTGTCATCACTTGAATTTTCAATAAATGATAATAATGCAGATGCTGTGTTACTTAATTTTTTAGATTCTTCCCTTTGTTCTAATTCGTCTAATTCATCTTCTTTCTTCAAATCTTTGATTACGAATGAAGATTTCAATCTTGAACTTCTATAAGGAGATGGAAATCCTGAAAAATCATAGATTTTTTTTCTATTTGATAAATGGGTAACTTCTGGTGAATTACTTCTTGATTTTGAGTCCAGGTACGATGTGTTTGTGTTATAAGTTGCCTTGAATGAAGGATTTGAGGAGATTCTTTTAGGATCATGCTGTAATACTGATTCATTGATTGTATTATTTGTGATTTCAGATTCAGATTCAGATTCTTCATTTTTAGAAAGATTTGGTGAAGGTGAGTTATTTCTTGATAATAGAGCCTTGACACCCTCGATCTCAATTGCACTCAAAGGTTGATCACCCTTCTGTTGGAAGAATTTAGCTAATGTAACATTTGGAGATTCATCAACATTTGAACCATTTTGAAGTTTTCTGAATTCAGCAAATGGGTTAGTTGGGGTATTGAGTTGCAATTGGGCAGGGGATGATGACAGTTTCGATGGATTTTGTGTTATGGAGGCAGTTGTGACTTCATCTTCACTTTCAACTTCTTCATCTTTCTCTTCTTGTTGAGCATCATTTATCCAAACACTTGGAGAGAACATTCTCTTCACTTTTGAGAAAATTGAGCCTGGAGTCTCAGGGAAACCACGACTTCTGTTTGATTTTGGGGTGCGAGCATAGGGACTCTGCAAATGATACTTTGAGTTGTGTGGATTACGAGCCATTATTTTCCAACTCAGCAAAATGATATTAAATTGAATTGATTTGTTGTATTGTGGCATGAAATTTTTTGATAATTACTAGTGGTGTGTGGGTGTTTACATAATACAGAAGGAGATGCTGACTAATATAGGCTGAGGGTCCTTGTAGAGACCCTACTACGTTATTTCAAATCACATATAATCGTTACATTGGGCACTGTTCTAGTCCTTCTGGAACGTCCATGAGTTTCCTTCATAGTTAGAATAGCAGAAGAACTCATTACTGAGCCCATTGGCGTGTTCTGGGAAGAAAGAAGTCTGGTGGAGTCCCAAATCTTTATAGGCTTCTTCACAAAGAGTCTGCTTGACTCTTTCACCAGTGCAGGTGATGAATCTCGAGTGTTTTGATTTCAGCATCTTCTTCACTGCCTGCGACGTCTTCATCTGGCACTCGTACTCGATAAAAGGAGGATCAGCCAGTAATCGATCCACTTTCATCTTTAGAACCTCTGGAATCGACTCTGGGGAATTATAGTCGAAGAAATGGAACTTATCACCAGCAAGGACTTTAAAACGTTGATCGAATTCCAACAGATGGACGTTCTTAGTTGGCCATTCGTCTTCAAACTTCTTCATTGCAGCATAGACTGAAGGAGCACTAACAACGACGATTAAATCATCACTTTGTGCACCATCCAGCAGTTCTCTAGCGAGTAAATCCGCAGTGGCATCGCTATACCAGAACTGTGAGAGTTGCCAGTCTTCTTTGAACAGAGCCATTCCCTTTTCTTTGATTTCGTTGTTCTTGTCGAATTCGTCTTGTGCTGCTCTTGAAAGTTCTTCAAATTTCTTAATTCTTTCGTCTTCTTCATTGCGAAACTCCATTAATGCAGCAAGTGCGTGGGAGGACAGAGTGAGTTCGTCGTCTGACATCTTTGTGGTTGAAATGGGTGGATTTTTTTTTTTTTTTTTTTTACGAGATGAGATGAGTTTCTATTTATATGGTTTTTTTTTTTTTATTAATTTATTTTATATGATTTCGAACATCAACAAATATTTTCAGTATCACATCAAATCAAAAATGGTGAGTATTAATGGAAAAAAAGAAAAACACACACACACACGTCCTAGTGGCCTCCACAGACTAACTCTCATCAGAACTCAATCTACAACCACGGCCTTAAAGAGATCAACTCCATCCGGAAAGATCTCACCAAATTCGAACAGAATCTAAACAATTCAACGTTACAAAACACGATTGCTATGAATCTTTCCAGATTGAATAAAACCATTTCTGAATATGAGACATTGATAAGGAATCAACCTTCAGACATTGATGAAACGATAACCTTAAAATCAAACACCAGGTTAACTAATTTCCAAACAGAACAAAATTCGTTCATTGCAAAATTTAACCAATTGAAGCAAAAGAAAAAAGAAGACGAATTATCGTATAATAGATCTGAATTATTACATCGTAATGTCACCACTGAACAATCAGATAATCCATATCATAATCAATTGTCAATGAACGAGGGAATGGCTAAAGAAAATGATGTTTTGAAAAAAGGGAATCAACAATTAGATGATATTTTAGAAATGGGTCGTGAAACTTTTGAAGAATTAATTACTTCTAATGAAATCATAAGGAATTTCCAAAGAAAAGTCACTGGTTCATTGGATACATTGGGTGTATCTCAAGAGACTATTAGAAGTATTGAAAAAAGAGCGTTTCAGGATAAATGGTTATTTTATGGTGGTGCAATTTTATTACTATTCATATTCTGGTTATTAATAAGATGGTTAAGATAAATATATTTCTTCTATATACAACTATTATTTGTGGTAATAAATAGCACCGGTACGAACACCAGCAACGATGGTTTGATCATCTTTTAATCTCATTCTATTAACAAAACTCAATGCATTACATTCATCTAAAGTGTAACCAGGTTCAATTATTGGTGACATTACAATTGGTTTGGAAATCCTATTTTTCTTACCATTTCCTAATTCACCATAATCATTACCACCCCAATGCATAACGTCTTTATTTTGTAAAACGACGAAAGAGTGATCAGTGTTAAAAGACCATGAAATTGGTTTGATTGATTCTAATTGATTTGTTAATTCATTAAATTCTTTTAAATCTGGTAAATTTCTAATCTTTGATGGTTTATGTTGTGAATGGATAAATTGTCCTGATCCTAGTTGACCTTTCAAATTTGAACCAAAACCGATGTAAAAATCATCTAATTCATCATTTTGATCAATTAATTCATTAATTGACTTTGTATTTAAAGATGAATTCTTAATTATATGAAACATCTTAATTGGTTTTAATTTAGCAAATGTTGAATGACCCGAAGCATAAATCTCTTCAACTTTAGGGAAATAATCCCTTTCAACTAATGAATGTTTTAATAAATCTATCTTCTTTGGAATCGAAACAATTTCATTATCATACCCATTTATATCATGACCTAATTGACCGAAATAATTCTCACCAAATGAGTATAATTCACCATTATCATCTAATGCAATTGAATGATTAGAGCCACATGCGATTTGCTTAATGAATCTAGGTGATAATTTCCCTGTTTTAGAATCAATTTCATTATTTAATAATGTTATTTCTTTTAATGTGTTTAATTCTGGGATTTTTTGAAATTGATTATATTCTAATAATCCAAACTGTCCATGAGATTTATCATTTGATTGAATTAATCCAGTTGATGAAGTGTAAACTTTCCCTAAATTAGTTAGGATTAATAGATGCTTTGCACCAACTTGTAAATCAATCATTTTTTCATTTTTATTAAAGATATTGGTATTTAACTTTGGAATATCAATTTTACCATTTGACCAGAATTTCCAGCTACTGTTATTAATCTTGTTGAAAATTTGATCTTTTTTAGATTCAGGTATCAATAAAATTTCATTTTTAGAATTAATGGCATAAATCATTCCATTTGAAATTTTCGCATCAATTAAATTTTGACCCTTGATACTATATTCAGGTGTCTTCAAATCGTCACTGTACCCTTTACCCCATTGGATTAAATCACCTTTAGTATCAATTGCAATGGCAGATCTATCGAAAATACGTAAATTTTGTAAAAACATTCCATCAAACCAATCATATCTTATTGGAAATTTAACTTCTTTCAACTTTGCATTATCACTCACTATATTATTAGAGTTATCACCCCATAGATAGACACCTGGAACAGAAGAATCATTAGTGTTGGAGATCAATGGTAATTCTGTGAAATTTTTACCTTGTCTCTTAATCTTTTTAACGTCCTTCACCTTATTTAAAATCACATCATCATCGGAGATTCTATTGAAGATATAATCATATATCTTTTGATGATCTTGATATATGGCAAAAATAGATAGAATACCACCAATTATGAAAATACCAGAGATCAAACCTTTAAGACCTTCACTCTTTTCAAATCTTTTCAAATCTGCAGGAGTCGCAGCGTCTCTTTTGGCAGAGTATGACGAGTTCGAACTGTGACGAATCACACAACGCGAGATGATTCGTCTGTTGGCTCTCGTGAGAGTTCGTAGTGGCAGCAACATCATTTACTCTTTAATTTGCAAGGAAGATAAAATTTGTGTATATAAAAAGTTTTGATTAGTACAGATACTGCTGACGTAAGACACTAATAGAGATATATCCAAATTTTTTTAAATTATTTTGAATTATATATATACTACACCAAATCCACAAAGAGCACTTCCAATTTCACCACTTAAAATGACTCTCAGATTGTTCAGCCGCCACATCCATTTCGACACGCGCAAGTTCGTGACGCAGCTCCAGCAGAACGGATTCACAGCGCAGCAGAGTGAAGGCGTCGTTAGAATCGTTGCTAATTCGTTCAGTGAAGGCGTATCTTCAATATCATCAAATTTGGTCTCAAAGGAAACATTGTCTAAAATGACGTACCAGCAGAAAGTTGACTTCACCAAACTGCGTGGGGAGTTGCAAAGTATGGACCGGAGCGAGTTCGACACGGTGCAGAAAGATATGGAAAGACTAAGATCAGATTTAGAGAGATTGAAGACTAAGATTAGAGAAGAGATAACTAAGAGCAATGCAGGTGTTAGACTTGATTTGAATTTAGAGAAGGGAAGAATCAGAGAGGAAGGATCACAGCATGACTTGAATATAAGTGAAATCGACACGAGGATCGATCAAGAAGTCAGTAATATGAAGATGCAAATCGAAGGGGTGAAGACTCAAGTCATGCAATGGTTGATCGGTGTATGTACTGGTACTTTTGCTCTAGTGCTGGCATACGTGAGATTATTGTCCTGAGCTTTCCACAATTTATATTTCAAGCAATATACATATTACATATATCTATAATTCGATAACCTAATATCCTTCTAAAAGAATAACTCTTTCAAGATTCTAGCAGTGTCTTCTGGAGAGTTGACAGCATGACCGATAGTTCTTTCATCATTGTAGATTTCGTAATCATTACCACCTTTATAAGATTTATCACCAAAGAAATGAATATTTTTGAAACCTTCATTAGCAACGTGTTGTAAAGCATAAGTTTTATCCCAACCAGTTGGAAAGACATCAAATGAAATTTGACCACCAATTGAATAAGTTAAACCAAAATCTGGAAATTTTTCCTTTAATGCATCAACGAATTTCTCTCTAATCTTATGTTCTTTATCATAGGCTTCATATTCATTTCTTTCAGAAGTGGAAGCATTTCTACCAATTGGCGAAACATTAATCATACCATTTCTGAATTCAATGAAAGTACCTCTTCTCTTTGGTAATTCTAAATCAGCTAAATATCTCAAGATAAAAGTTGTTAATTGATTATATTTATCTTCACCAATCCAACTGATAAAAGATTGAGATTGTAATTGTTGACCCAACTTATAAGCAGTTAACCCGTTTTCTGAGAAGCAAAAATCGAATTCTTCAAGGATATTTGGTCCTAATTGTTCTAATTGTTTAGCAAAATCTGAACCACCAACGAATCCAATAGCGACTTTTTTTCTTAATTCTGCTAATAATTGTTTTAATTCAGGAGAGATGGTTAATCTTGCTGGGGTTAAAGTCCCATCGACGTCGAATAAGACTAGAGTGTCTGGTTTTTCTCTGTTTGCGAATGACATTGTTGGGGATTTATTTGTTTATATCTAAAGGAAAAAATTAAATGGAAACGTTTTCGTGTTTGAGAATGAAATTTATTCGACGTGTTTGAGATTCGAGCAGGGCTGCTAACTAACTTCATTAATTAATATTATAATAATTACTTGATGGAGAATAGAGAAAGAGAGAGAGAGAGAGAGAAAGAGAGAGATGGAATCTGGAGTGTGGTGTATTGAATATATACAGGTTCATTCTTGATATCCATTTATTTCCACATATCTATACAAGCCACATTTATGTCTCATTACTAATAATACAATTAGTTGTAATAGATAATTACACACTCTACAACTCTCTAGACAAACATATCTCAACCATTAACTCTTTATACAATAGAAACTGTTTAAGCAGTGTATTGGAAATTTGGGAATTGTTTCAAGTTTTCTTCTAATGGACCTTTTCTTGATAAGAATTTAACGTAAGCACCATCATCTTTAACTTCACCTAAATCTCTTCTTCTGATGTATTCAGGTCTATCTAAGTTGGTGAAACCCCATTTCTTAGAAATAATGATTTTTTGTTGACCTGGGAACTTGTATCTAGCTCTTCTTAAACCTTCAATAACAACATCTTTGTTTGAATCCTTTGATCTAACAGAGAGGATAATTTGACCAATATCGACACGAGCAGCTAAACCATGTGGTTTACCCCAAGCACCTCTCATACCTTGTTGTAATCTATCAGCACCTGCACATGACAACATCTTGTTGATTCTTAAAACATGGAAAGGATGAACACGGATTCTTAAATGGAAAGAATCTCTACCTGAAACTTTGGTGATATATTTATTAGCACAAATACGGGCAGCTTCTAAAGCTTCTGATGATAATTGTTCTAATTCATTTGAGACTAAATGAATACATAATGGGAAATCATCAACAGCAGCCTTCTTTCTACCTAAATCGAAGATACGAACTTTAGAGTCTGGAACAGCTCTGTTATATCTAGATTTTGGGAAAGGTTTGTTCTTTTGGTATCTGTAACATCTAGCTGGTCTTCTAGCCATTTTGAATTAAAATTTGATGTTAAATTTGATATTAATAATTGAAAATAGGAAGGAAAAACGAATTGTTTTAAATGAAAAAAAAAGTGTGGGAAATTGATTAGAAATCATGAAATTGCGGAGGGTGACCAGTGAAATTCATAGTTAAGCTGCGGATGCGGAAATATTCGCGCCTTGGCCATAAACGGGAATTTTGTGACTGCGAAAAGTTTTTTTTGAGAGTCTCTCCGAAAGAATTGAAAAATTAAATAAAAATGGAAAAAAAACACAGACATCCAAACATTTTGCGATTGTATACTTAAAGCGAGCTAGAGTTTCCGTTTTAGGAAGTCTAGGCCAGAGTTTTGAGTATGACGTAACACTTACATAATCAGTCACATGATGTGGTCCCATTACGGAAAGGTTACGAGGTACTGTCCAGCCAATGCTTAAAATTTTTCCTTTATGCGATGAGCTTCTTTAGATGATATTCAAATTCAAATACCTGTATTCGTTATACACACTCAAACATCGAATAATGGGAAGATACTCAGTGAAAAGATACAAAGTTAAAAGAAGAACAAAGGATCTTGATCTTATATACGATGATCTAGCGACCAGGGAATCGATATTGAAATTAAAAGATCAACCAATAGATGAATATAAGATTGGATTAGGACAATTTTACTGTATTCATTGTGATAAATATTTTGAAAATGAAGTTGCTATCCAGTCACACTACAAAGGTGGTCCACATAAGAGAAGAGTCAAAGATTTGAAACAAAGACCATACACTCCTTTAGAAAGTGAAGCTGCAAGTGGTACAAATTTAAATAAATTTTTAGAATCTGTTGAAAAATATAAACTAAGAAAAGCTAATGAAGATTTACATAAAGAAGAAATTCATCAATTAGTCACTATTAATCATCCAAAAGAAATTGGAATCTTAGAAACTGAACATGTTGATGAAGATGAAGTTGTTATGAAGGAATAGATTTATAATTCTTGTATCTGGGGAGCTTTTATTATTCTATTTTTGTACATTAGTTTTAATTATACATTCAGAGTTATCTTTTTTTATTTATCATTTCAGTGAAATTGTCTATATACTCTATCATTTGTTCAAACTTCACCAAATTCATAATGGTTAGTTTGCGAAGCATGTTGACTTGCTTCTCTTTCGCCTTTTAAAATTGTATTACAAATTTTGCATTTTATATCAAACGTTGATGTGTTTGTAACATACCCTTTATGATTCAACTGTTTGACTAAAAGATTAACTTTTCCCACTATCTCTTGACCTAATTCTGATTTAATTATAAAATTAGTAATCTTATCATTATTTAAATCATGGTCAATAAATTCAATGGTATCATAATGAATACCAGTATATAACAATAGAATGAAATTATCAGCACTTGAATTGAACGAATCTATCCTTCCTGTTTCAACATCAATTGAATTGATACAAATTCCTAAATATTTACTCAAGATATGTAATTCAATAGCACCACCCCAACTTGTTGGTTTGATAATCCAATCTAAATATTGTTTCACAGGTTTGCCTAAAAACACAGAATCATAAATCCCTTCTTTATTATCTCTTATAGTATCAGCTACGACTGATCTTAGTTCTGAAGGATCAACTAGCCCTTGGAACCCAGAAGTACTAATTGATCTGAATAAACATGAATTATCTTCTGGTATCTTTACTAATGATAAGTATCCATTGGATAGTTCAATATACGGAGTTTCTGGAGGAGATCTGACCTTAGGCTCTTTCTTAGTGGTTTCTGAGACAGTTGGCACCTGAATGATAAGTTTATCACCACTTCTGACTCCTAATTCCTTCAGTGTTCTGTTATTGTCATCAAGATTTATGTTGTGTGGAGGAAATCCAAATTTGATTCCTATTAAATCATTTGTTATTATCTCGTTTCTCTTCAAAATTTCAATGAATTCACTGACTGGGACCTCATCCTCAACACTCAGCACAATCTCCTTGACTCCATTACCGACTTTGACTCTCATTTATATAAAACTTTTTACTAAATTCACACTCAAAGAAACTAAAAATTCAAATTTGCGTTTCGAATTTTGACAGATTATTTGGTATAAGTTCCGAGGGTACCTCGGATATGATTTAAATGAAAACCACAATAGTTAAAATCGAATCAAATCAACATTTGAATAAACAAATTTCACCATTTAGAGACCGCAAAATGCACACGCAGCCACTGAGAACAATTGCTGATCTCGTGACAGAGGCGCAGAACTACGAGTTCTCAACTGCTCCTCCCATCAAGGTCTACCTTCGAACAGCTAAGGAGGTATTAAGACATGTATGTGCCCCATGTTCCCCCATTGTTGATTCAGTTGTTACTAACACCATTACTCAATAGGCCAATCTATACGAGATTGAGAAGAACTATGCTGATGCGTATGTTCTATACGTGCGATTTTTGGATCTTGTTGTGAATAAGTTGCCAAAGTATCCTAATCTAAGGAAAGATGAAAGATCTCATAAGAAATATAAGTTATTAGTTAGAGAGACTCCAAGTGCAATGGAAAAAGCCGAAAAGATGAAACAAGTGATTGAAGCTGAGATGCAATCATATAGACAATACTTAGAAGCACAGAATATCAAGAGACTAGAATCGACTAAGGCTGAAATTGTTAAAACTGAAATTAAGAACACTAAGGAACCTAATCCTATCTTAAAAGATGATACAATTGAAGTTAGACAAAATTCAAATGATATACATGATTTTGATGATTTCCAATTCGAAAAGCATCTATCTGATTTTTTTGCAAAACACGATGATCATAAATTAGTTAATCCTTCATATCCTTCATTATCTCATCATGTTACTGAAAATGAAATCATTTCAAGTCATCCTCCATTATTACCTACACATCCACCTCTGAAACCAATATCAGTGTCATCATCACCAGAAATTCTTAAATCTGAAATACACGTGGTTGAACCATCGAAACAACAACATGATCCAATAAAACCTCACTCAATTCCTAAAATCCAGCATAAATCAATTGCATCATCAGAATCTGGTAAACAGTTAAAAACTCTATTCACACCAATTGAATTAGAATCCTCTTTTTTAAGAATTGCGCATTCAAACACTACAAAAAAATTAGAAACTTGTGGTATTTTATGTGGTAAACTATCACTTAATGCATTTTTCATAACTACTTTGTTAATACCAAAACAAGAATCAACTTCCAATACATGTCAAACCACAGATGAAGAGTCAATATTTGAATACATTGATAAGAATGATCTTTTCGTATTAGGTTGGATTCATACGCATCCAACTCAATCTTGTTTCTTAAGTTCAATTGATTTACATACCCAAAATTCTTATCAAATAATGTTACCTGAAGCAACTGCAATGGTTTGTTCTCCAAGATATCAAGATAATAAATTTGGGGTGTTTAGATTAACTGATCCCCCAGGAATAGGTATCATTACAAATTGTCAAAGAACAGGATTTCATCCTCATGAAGAAGGTAACATTTATAGGAGATGTGACAAAGTTCATAAAGGTCATGTTGTTATGAAAAATGGCTTACCGTTCAAAGTGGTTGATTTGAGATAATTATAGATGCATGAAAGTGGTTTTGGACCTCATCTGGTATGTGGTTCTTTATACATTCGAGTGATTTCTTTTTAAGTTTTTTTTTTTTTTTTTATTTATTTATTTCTGAAGGTTGTTAGTTAAAAGTCAGGAAAGTTGAAGATGGTGCAGATTACCATCGTGGATTTTAAATAGAAAACAGTGATTCTCAGCTTACGGACCCTTATTACTATTTAAAAAGTGGGATTTGTCACGAAGAGTCTATTAGAGTTGATTTTAAAAAGAACAAAAAGTTTATAGTTGAGAAAAAAAAGACAAAATTTAATCAGTTATATATTCATATATGAGTAGTCCTCTAAAGTAATTGTTAGTTATCAAAGTGTATGATTGATCAGTAGATGATATGTATTGATAAGTCATGAACTATTCACTCATGAAAAAAAAAATTATCATATTCATACACTTGACTGGAGATACATTTACCAATTACTTTGTTATTTAACAAAACATTAACTATTATAGGGATATATAATATAGGGTAGTTAGAAGAATAATAGTAATAAAATCTCTTAAAACAAATTTTAAGCATGTTTTCAAGATTTCAAATCATTAGACTTATCTATTCAGACCAACCAAGAGAAGTCAATTCACTTCTAATTGAATCTTCAGTCTTGATTTTCAAAACTTGAGTATCTTCTAAACTTTCGTTATTTGCTAATTTAATTTTTAGTTGTTCAATTGCTCTTAATTTTTTCAATAAACTTCTAATTTTTTTCTCTTCAGTTGATACATCTTCTTTAGGAACTGATTTCTTTGGTGCAACACCTGGAACAGATGCATTTTGTTGAGGAGTCGCCTTCTTCTTTGGTGCTCCATTAGTCATACCTGGAACAGGTTTTGGATTATAACCAGGAATAACACGTTGTCTTGATGATGGTCTGAATGCAGAACCAAAACTTGGAGTTGAATTGTTATTGCTATTGATACTTCCATTTGAGTTATTACTATTGATACTACTTTTAGATGAATTCATTTCACGTTCGTATAAAGTTTGTGGTTTAGCAGTTGTTGAATCTCCAGTTCTTGCATGAGGTGGTCTATATGCACCTTTTGGTTTTGATGCAGTTCCTGATGAAGATGCTATTTTTGGATGACTTAAAACATAATCAATACCACTTTGATGAGGTCTTGGATCATCATCTAATGCCTTAACTGGTGGGAATAGTTCTAGATTCCTTGGTCTCCATTTAGCAGAATATACTTCCTTGAAATCTTTATTATAAATTAATTTACCAGTAGCATACCAAACTTTGATGCTATTATCAACTCTTAATCTTGGTGATGTAGTTGCTGTTAAAATATAACGACCATCAGGGGACCATTCACAAACTGAAGTGTTTGGTGCTTCAAATGTAGTGATTTTTTTGAATTTTTGTAATCTATCATAAATATCAACAGTCCCTTGTAAGTTACCAAAACCTGCAACTAATATATATCTAGCATGAGGAGAAAATAAAACAGTATTTCTTGGACCTTGTTCTAATGAAAATATGGAATTACCTCTTGAATCAAAAAATGTGGTTTGAGCTGGCATATAACCATAAACAACACCAAATTCTCTTGCTGATGGTGACCAAGTGATATCATGAATTGGACCTTCTCTATCCAATGTGATTCTTGAATCATAAGATCCAGCAATACTTAATAGATATAAAGTGGTTTCACCATAATATGATTTATTCGATGCATCGAAATCAGTTGATGCTAACGCTAATAAAGCAGTACCTAGAGAATTCCATTTCATTGAACATTTTTCAGCTTTGAAAAAAGTTTTAGTTGAAATTGGCTGAGAAATGTTTGCAGATATGTTGAAAACTGAAACATTTGCAGGTTTACCATTTCTCTCAGGGATAAAAGTTGCAATTTTTGGATTTTGTCCTGGTGATAATTTGAAATTGGCAATATTTTGTAATTTTAATACAGACCATGGTTTATGGAAATTAACACTTGATGAAGTGACTTGATAAAATTTAACTTCATTTTTAAATATTCTTGCAATGACTTTTTCATCAGATGTAAAATCTGGTTTCCAACCACTTTGATCTTTACAACAATATTCACCAATAATAGTTGCAGTTTTAGCATCAAAGATTTTGACGTTTTCATTCATATTACCATCTTCCTTTTTAGTTGGTTTTTCCCAAGTTGATAAATATGAACCATTTGGAGAAAAATGTAAATCATAAACATCTTTTAATTCAATTTTATTTAAAACTTCCCCATCATCTGGATTGATAATGGTAACATATGAAGGTTGAGTGAATGCAAAATAAGTACCATTTGGAGAATATAAAGAAGCACGAACTTCTTCAGTCAATTGTGGAATGTTTTGTAAACTTTCATACGATGGCGTACCTTGTATTATACCAACAGTCTTTGGACCTCTATAACACAATTGAGTTAATGCAGACATAATTGGATGAAAAAAAATAATTAGTATTTGTTTGTTGGATTGTTAATAGTCTTGCTATTCAAGGATCTGTGGATAGAATTGAGTGATTGGATGGGGATTTCAAATATAAACGTGTTTATACTTTTCAGATTTCGATTTCGATTTTAAACAAACCACAAAACTAAATACTTGATAGATCTATTTAAATTCAATGATTCAATCAAAGCGAAGTTAAGAGCAGATATCTGGGGCTTGGCTATCTTGAAAGTGGAAAATATGTTTAACCTTTAGTATTGAAATTCAATTAAAGATCAGATATATTTTTGGTTTCACATTAAATGTCGAAAAGTTTGGAAGTTTTTAAAATTCTGGGTGTGTGGGTGTTTTGAAAAAGTAAAAAGCCATTTTTGCTTATGTCATACCTTGTCATTATGTCAGCAATTACATAATATACGGCGGCAAGTTTGGGATTTCGGATTTCGGATTTGGGATTTCGGATTTCGGAGAAACTTGGAGTCTGGAGTCTGGGCCCTACAAAATAAAATAAATAGCCTTTGTTGCCTCAAAGTTGAGCCTAATTAGCCAGGGCCCAGTACTAATTGTGTTGGTTCAGCTATAATTGGAAGAGCTAGTGTGTTTCTTAACTTTTGTCTCATAATACAATACGCGCAGATGGTGTAATTAGCTTCTTGTATTTGCTACTCCTTCAACAAATTGGTTTGATTTGGATAGATATTGTAGATAATATATATCTATTTCAATCTCAATTCACCTCAATGATCGATCTGTGCTTCTCAATTTTCTCTCTCTTAATTAAAGCTGGCACTTACTGTTGCTGCCGATTCCCGAAAATTCTTAAAAATTCCTGTTTCTAAAAATAGACAGTATCCCAATTGGGCGTGTCTCTCTGCTCTATCTGTCCCGACAAAAAATCAAAAAACGTCAAAATGTCATCTGATCTTGACTATTTGGCGAAAACGCGAAGAAATTTGTCTCAAAAGTTGAGATTCACCGCGACTTGCGCCAATTGTCGCATTTCATTCTGAAAAAAAAACATAAAAAGTTTTTTGCTGAGAAAAAGTCCTCTGATTTCAATCTTATAGACTTTACTTTTTTTTGTAGTTCTATTAAAAATTCAAAAGATAGAGAGAACAGTCTCAAATAAGTTTTGATTTGTTGTTTTCCACTGACTCCTTAATCTTCTTATTGTTTGTTCTTGTAAAAAGCTTATCCAATTTGCTACTTTCTTGTTTCAAATCAGGTTTTATTATAATCTTAACTATTGTTTTGGTTTTAACTTCATTTTGAAACAAAGGGATAATTTTATTCAAGTTCTTTGAAATTGCTCTATACTTCTTCAGCTAAGTGACCCATCAAAAGAGTTTGGATTTCATTCACTAGAACAAACTTATTAGTTGATTCATCTCATCAAGTTTTAGCTGATCTCTAAATATAATCTAATTGATCTCAAGTACAGGAAAGTTATTCAAATCCTCAACAACTTTTTCCAAAACTTGATATTGTTATTTTAGACCAACAAAGTAAGACCTCTAGTTACAAGAGCTGTTTACTGCCGCATTAAAGTTACTGTTTTCATTTCACTACTGTTTGATTTGTTTCAAGTTTATTTTATTAGTTGTCATTTCGGGTTGAAGAGTGAGTTTAATAAGAGGAGTTAGATTTTTATTGCAGTTAAGGTGAAAGCGGACAAATACATTTTACTGGATAGTTATTTGTTTCTAAAGTGAATAGAAATTGAAGAGATTCAGTCCTTATCCGTTTGGATCAACTTTCATTTTTTTTTTCTCTTTTTAGAAATTTTATTCTACGGCAACTGTGAAAATTATCATAACTTTAGGAAAAAAAAGATTGATGAACTTCATACTAACAATTACAGGTCTATTCTAATTCAAATATGTCACAAAATAATCCTAATCACGAACAGTATCACGACCAACAAGGTCAAGATCAAGATCACTACAACCAACAGTATCAAGATCAATATCAAGATCAATACAATCAAGATCAATATAACCAACAATATGATCAACCACAACAACAAGATCCATACTACAATGAAGGTTATCATGCTTCTCAAGAGGGTTTGAATCCAAATGATTATTATGATCCTCAAAATGATGCTTCTTATTATTATCAAGGTTATAACCAAGATGCTTATTCTCAGGGTTATAGTCAAGATGGTTACTATGATCAACCTCAAAGAGGTGCTGATAATGAAGCTTTCTCAGACTTCTCATACGGTGGTGCCCCAGGTACCCCAGGTTATGATTACAACACTCAATATACTCCTTCTAATATGAGTTATGGTGCTGGTAGATCTTCAGGTGCATCCACTCCTGTTTATGGTTCTAATGGTGGGTTTGATCCATCTCAAATTGCTGTTGCTTTACCAAATGAACCTTATCCAGCTTGGACTGCTGATCAACAAGCCCCAGTTTCTATTGAACAAATCGAAGATGTCTTCATTGATTTAACCAACAGATTTGGTTTCCAAAGAGATTCCATGAGAAATATGTTTGATCATTTCATGACTTTATTAGATTCAAGATCTTCAAGAATGTCTCCAGCTCAAGCTTTATTATCTTTACATGCTGATTATATTGGTGGTGATACTGCTAACTATAAAAAATGGTATTTTGCTGCTCAATTAGATCTTGATGATGATGTTGGTTTCAGAAACATGAACTTGGGTAAATTATCAAGAAAAGCAAGAAAAGCTAAGAAGAAATCAAAGAAAGCTAGACAAGCAGTTGAAGAAAATGCCGATAATCCAGAAGAAGCATTAAATGCTTTGGAAGGTGACAATTCTTTGGAAGCTGCTGATTATAGATGGAAAACTAAAATGAATGCTTTAACTCCATTTGAAAGAGTTAGACAAATTGCTTTATATTTATTATGTTGGGGTGAAGCAAATCAAGTTAGATTTACTCCAGAATGTTTATGTTTTATCTATAAATGTTCTTCTGATTATTTAGACTCTCCAGCTTGTCAACAAAGAGTTGAACCAGTTCCAGAAGGCGATTACTTAAACAGAATCATCACTCCACTTTATAGATTTATTAGATCTCAAGTTTATGAAGTTATTGATGGTCGTTATGTTAAATGTGAACGTGATCATAACAAAATCATTGGTTATGATGATGTCAATCAATTATTCTGGTATCCAGAAGGTATTGCTAGAATTGTTTTTGAAGATGGTACTAGATTAATCGATGTTCCAGCTGAAGAACGTTATGTTAGATTAGGTGAAGTTTCGTGGGATTTGGTTTTTTTCAAGACTTATAAAGAAATCAGAACTTGGTTCCATTTAATAACCAATTTCAATCGTATTTGGATTATTCATAGTTGTTTATTCTGGTTTTATGCTGCTTTCAATTCCCCAAGTTTATATACCAAAAATTATCAACAATTAGTTAATAATCAACCCCTTGAAGCTTATAGATTTGCCGTTGCTGCCTTAGCTGGTACCCTTGCTACTTTTATTCAATTGGTTGCTACTATCTCTGAATGGGTTTTTGTTCCAAGAAGTTGGGCCGGTGCTCAACATTTATCAAGAAGATTTTGGTTATTAGTCCTAATCTTTGCAGTTAATCTTGGTCCAGTTATCTTTGTTTTCGCTTATGATCCAATTGATGTTTACTCCAAGGCTGCTTTAGTTGTTGCAGTTGTTATGTTTATTGTTGCTATCTTCACTGTCATCTTCTTCTCAATCATGCCTTTAGGTGGTTTATTCACTTCTTACATGAAGGGTAGAACTAGAAAATATGTTGCTTCTCAAACATTCACCGCTTCATTTGCTCCATTAAGTGGTTTGGATATGTGGATGTCTTATTTCTTATGGTTTTTAGTTTTCCTTGCTAAAACAATTGAATCTTATTGGTTCTTGATTTTATCATTAAGAGATCCAATTAGAATTTTATCCACTACTGATATGAGATGTATTGGTGAATACTGGTGGGGTAACATTCTATGTACTCAACAACCAAAAATCACTTTAGGTTTGATTTACTTCACTGATTTCATTTTATTCTTCTTAGATACTTATATGTGGTACATTGTTTGTAACTGTGTTTTCTCAGTTGGTCGTTCATTCTATCTAGGTATTTCCATTTTAACACCATGGAGAAACATTTTCACAAGATTACCAATGAGAATTTATTCAAAAGTTTTAGCTACTACTGATATGGAAATTAAATATAAACCAAAAGTTTTAATCTCTCAAGTCTGGAATGCTATCGTTATTTCCATGTACAGAGAACATTTGCTAGCCATTGATCATGTCCAAAAATTATTATATCATCAAGTCCCATCTGAAATTGAAGGTAAAAGAACTTTAAGAGCTCCAACTTTTTTCATTTCTCAAGATGATAACAATTTTGACACTGAATTCTTCCCAAGAGATTCTGAAGCTGAACGTCGTATTTCATTTTTTGCTCAATCTTTAGCTACTCCAATTCCTGAACCATTACCAGTTGATAATATGCCAACTTTCACCGTCTTAGTTCCTCATTACTCTGAAAAAATTTTACTATCTTTGAAAGAAATTATCAAGGAAGATGATCAATTCTCAAGGGTTACTTTACTAGAATATTTGAAACAATTACATCCAGTTGAATGGGAATGTTTTGTTAAAGATACCAAAATTTTAGCTGAAGAGACTGCTGCTTATGAAAATAATAACGAAGAAGATGAAAAAGATAGTTCTGGATTAAAATCTAAAATTGATGATTTACCATTTTATTTTATTGGTTTCAAATCTGCTGCTCCTGAATATACCTTAAGAACCAGAATCTGGGCTTCTTTAAGATCTCAAACTTTATACAGAACTGTTTCTGGTTTCATGAATTATGCTAGAGCCATCAAATTGTTATACAGAGTTGAAAATCCTGAAATTGTTCAAATGTTTGGCGGTAACGCTGAAGGTTTAGAAAGAGAATTAGAAAAAATGGCTAGAAGAAAATTTAAATTCGTTGTTTCTATGCAAAGATTAACTAAATTTAAAGCTGAAGAATTAGAAAATGCTGAATTTTTATTAAGAGCTTATCCTGATCTACAAATTTCTTACTTAGATGAAGAACCTCCATTAAATGAAGGTGAAGAACCAAGAATTTATTCTGCTTTAATTGATGGTCATTGTGAAATTCTAGAAAATGGTCGTCGTCGTCCAAAATTCAGAGTTCAATTATCTGGTAATCCAATCTTAGGTGATGGTAAATCTGATAATCAAAATCATGCTTTAATCTTCTACCGTGGTGAATATATCCAATTGATTGACGCTAATCAAGATAACTATTTGGAAGAATGTTTGAAAATTAGATCTATTTTAAGTGAATTTGAAGAAGTTAATGTTGAACACGTTAATCCATATGCTCCAAACTTGAAATTTGAAGAACAAACCAAAGTTCATCCAGTTGCCATTGTTGGTGCTAGAGAATATATTTTCTCTGAAAATTCAGGTGTTTTAGGTGATGTTGCTGCTGGTAAAGAACAAACATTTGGTACCTTATTCGCTAGAACTTTATCTCAAATTGGTGGTAAATTACATTATGGTCATCCTGATTTCGTTAATGGTATTTATATGACTACCAGAGGTGGTGTTTCTAAAGCTCAAAAAGGTTTACATTTGAATGAAGATATCTATGCTGGTATGACTGCTCTATGTCGTGGTGGTAGAATTAAACACTCCGAATATTTCCAATGTGGTAAAGGTAGAGATTTAGGTTTTGGTTCTATTTTGAATTTCACCACTAAAATTGGTGCTGGTATGGGTGAACAAATGTTATCAAGAGAATATTACTACCTGGGTACTCAATTACCAATTGATAGATTTTTATCTTTCTACTATGCTCATGCTGGTTTCCATATCAATAACTTATTCATTCAATTATCATTACAAATCTTCTTATTAACTTTAGTGAACTTGAATGCTTTAGCCCATGAATCTATTTTATGTGATTATGATAAAAACAAACCTGTTACTGATGTCTTATATCCAATTGGTTGTTACAACTTTGATCCTGCTATTGATTGGATTAGACGTTATACCTTATCCATTTTCATTGTTTTCTTCATTTCCTTCATTCCTATTGTTGTCCAAGAATTGATTGAGCGTGGTGTTTGGAAAGCTACACAAAGATTCTTCCATCATTTATTATCATTGTCCCCAATGTTTGAAGTTTTTGTTAATCAAATTTACTCTTCTTCATTAATCAGTGATTT
This sequence comes from Phaffomyces antillensis, assembly GCA_003707195.2. Lineage (NCBI taxonomy): Eukaryota > Fungi > Ascomycota > Saccharomycetes > Phaffomycetales > Phaffomycetaceae > Phaffomyces > Phaffomyces antillensis. Next base: position 190,722 of record PPNI02000007.1, read on the forward strand.
AACTGTTGGTGGTGCTAGATATATTTCAACTGGTAGAGGTTTTGCCACTGCCCGTATTCCATTCTCAGTCTTATACTCTAGATTTGCTGGTTCAGCTATTTATATGGGTGCTAGATCAATGATTATGATTTTATTCGGTACTGTTGCTTATTGGCAACCAGCTTTATTGTGGTTCTGGGCTTCATTATCTTCATTAATGTTTTCTCCATTCATTTTCAATCCTCATCAATTTGCTAAAGAAGATTTTTTCATTGATTACAGAGATTTCATCAGATGGTTATCAAGAGGTAATGATCAATGGCATAGAAATTCATGGATTGGTTATGTTAGAATGAAGAGATCAAGAATCACAGGTTTCAAACGTAAGACTTTAGGTCTTGAATCTGAAAAATCTGCTGGTGATTCCATTAGAGCTCACAGAACTAACGTTATCTTTGTCGAAATCATTCCAACTGCTATTTCTGCTGCTGCTACCATGGTTGCTTTCACTTTCATTAATGCTCAAACTGGTGTTACTGATGGTGTTGAAGTCAACTCTGTTTTACGTATTATTATCTGTGCTTTAGCTCCAATTGTTATTGACATGGGTGTCTTAGGTTTATGTTTAGGGTTATCATGTTGTTCTGGTCCATTATTCGGTATGTGTTGTAAAAAGACTGGTGCTGTTATGGCTGGTTTTGCTCATGGTGTTGCTGTTGTCGTTCATATCGTTTTCTTCATCGTCATGTGGGTTTTAGAAAGTTTCAACTTCCCAAGAATGTTGATTGGTGTTTCCTGTGTTATCTTCTGTCAAAGATTAATCTTCAAGATCATGACTGCGTTATTATTAACTAGAGAATACAAAAACGACAATGCTAACACTGCTTTTTGGACAGGTAAATGGTACGGTAAAGGTTTTGGTTGGGCTGCTCTTTCTCAACCAGGTAGAGAATTTGTTGCTAAGATTGTTGAATTATCAGAATTCGCTGCTGATTTTATCTTAGGTCATGTGATTTTATTCATTCAATTCCCATTCGTCTTGTTTCCATTCATGGATAGATGGCATTCAGTTATGTTATTCTGGTTGAAACCATCGAGACAAATTCGTCCACCAATTTACTCATTAAAACAGGCTAAATTAAGAAGACGTATGGTCAGAAAATACTTATCACTATTCATTTTAATTCTAATCATTTTTGTTGCCTGTATTGCAGGTCCAGCTGCCGCAGGATCTCATTTCCCATCTGATATTGGTGATTCATTAACTGGTGTTTTCGCTAACATCATTCAACCAAAAGGTTTAAACAACGATGACACTGGTTCCAGTTTCTCAAGTTTATCACACTACTATACTAGTACTCCTTCATTATCAACTTGGTCTACCAAAGCTTAATGAGATTTATTGGTATGTACATCATTTAATCTCATATCTGGATATTCTAAGACTTAGTTTCAAGGACTTTAAATTGTTTGGTGTTATTTTCTTATTTAAAGGAAAAGAAATTGGGGTATTGTGTAAATTTATCCAAATTTTTTTAAACTATTTTGAAGTTATTTTGAAGTTATTAAATTTTTTATGTCTACTTATTTTTGAGATTTATTTTATTATTAAAAAGCCATTATATATTATTGTATACTATAAATATTGATCCTTAATTTATATCGTAATTGTGGTCTGTTGTTATAGTTCTTTATTTCCTTTTGTTTTCATACCACAAAAATATTCCACAAAAAAGGCTTTTGTGTTGAAGATCAATTATAATGAAAAAATTGTGGTTAAATCTTTAGTATGTTTCATACTTATTTGCATACTCAAAGAACAAATAATCATATTTTGAGAGATGCCTTGTGCTTGGAAACATCTGTTAGTAACCTCACTCCTTTTCCTTGGTTCAGTTTCTGCCACAATTCACGCGTATTATGATCATGATAAAGAATGGAGTAAACCAGTAAGAGACAGCTCTGCACCATTAAAGAATGCACAATCCTCAAATTTAGAATACAATTCCACTGAACCTCTTCAAGTTCCAACTTCAGGTATCAAATTAGCTCCAATTATCACATATGGGAATAAATTTTTCAATTCTGATTCTGGTCAACAGTTTTATATCAAAGGTATTGCATATCAACCTTCTAAAGCTGCAGGAGATGAACATTATATTGGCACAGAATCTAAATTTATTGATCCAATGGCTGAACCAAAGATTTGTTTGAGAGATTTACCATATTTATCAAAATTAGGTGTTAATACTGTTAGAATCTATTCAATTGATACCGAGCTAGATCATTCAGAATGTTTTAAAGCATTTGAAGAAGCTGGTATATATGTTATTGCAGATTTAAGTGAGCCTGATATCAGTGTTGTTAGAGAAAGTCCAGCTTGGGATGTAAACATTTATGATAGATATACTAAAGTTGTTGATTCCTTACACAAATACAATAACTTATTAGGTTTTTTTGCAGGCAACGAAGTTACAAATGATAAAACTAATACCGATGCTTCTCCTTTTGTTAAAGCTTCTATCAGAGATATTAAAAGATATATCAAAGAGAAGGGTTATAGAAAGATACCAGTTGGTTATTCTACAAATGATGATTCTGAAACTCGAAATAATTTAGCTAATTATTTTGTTTGTGACGAAGAATTTGCTGATTTCTATGGTATTAATATGTATGAATGGTGTGGATACTCAACTTATTATACCAGTGGTTATAGAGAGAGAACTGAAGAGTTCAAAAACTATCCAGTTCCTGTGTTTTTCTCAGAATTTGGTTGTAACATTGATAGACCTCGTCCATTTACTGAAGTTGAAGCGTTATACAGTCGTTTAATGTCTGATGTTTGGTCTGGGGGTATTGCTTATATGTATTTTGAAGAACCAAATCAATATGGTGTTGTCGAGTTGAAAAATGGTGAAGTTAGTTTACTAGGAGATTTCAACAATCTACAAGAACATTTCTTAGAAGCTAAACCAAAAGGAACCACTTTAATGGAAGACAAAGCTAAACAGTCTATTCCAAATTCAAGAGCTTGTCCAAGTCAATCAAGGGTTTGGAAAGCTTCAGCTACTATTCCTCAAATTCCAGACTCCAAAAAATGTGACTGTTTGACTGGTACTTTAGAATGTCAATTGAGTCCTTATGTTAAGGAATCCGAGTTGAGACCAATTTTCGAATATGCTTGTGGTATTGTTGATTGTGAAGCAATTAGTGCTGATGGTACAGAAGGTGTTTATGGTGAATTTTCAGATTGTAGTGCTAAACAAAAAGCATCTTATGTTATCAATGAGTACTATAAAGCTAAAGGAAGTAACAAAAAAGATTGTGATTTTGAAGGTATGGCTTCATTAAATTCTAAAGTCCTTTCAATTCAGCAATTATCCAATTTATCCACCAATTCTGGTGAAAGTTGTGCTGAAATGATCAAAAAAGCAAACTCAAAGAAACAAACAGCTTTAGAAAGTAGATTACTGAATCATACTATTGATTATTATGAAGATGTTTCAGATCCAAAGAAAGATCATCGTTCGAAGAAATATGCCAATAAAGCAGCGTCACAAAAAGGTTTTTATAACACGATGTTCCAGGCTGTGGGACTATCATCTATATTTATAATTTCATTAGCTTTGATCTTTTAACATTGATAATTAATAAAAAAAATGACTATTATGTATTGAATATTATTGATGTAGTTATATAGACGTTACTAATTAGATTTTGGACCCCATTTAATACCTAAGAAGCCAGCATTTGGATCTCTTGAACCTAATAGTCTTGAGCTTGGAGGAGAAATAATGTAATGTCTCTTTTCACCAGGAACATCTAAATAGATATAGGAGTATTCAGGATGTAAAACGTCAGCTTGAATAGTTTCTAACTGAACAGAACCATGTCTTGCGGGACTTTCAACATGAAATCTCATGAATAAATGCTCTTTACCTGATTTATCTAGACGTCTTGTACTCGAAATTGGTCTATTTCTTGTCCATTTGTTATCAACTGATTCACCATATGCTTTCAATCTGTTACCTGGTTCTATTTTCAATAATTCTTGAGCTTTTAAATCATTTTCAATCAAATTAACAGCTTTGTTGAAGACTTGAGTATCACCGGAAGGTAAGAAGATCTCTGAGAATAATAAATACAACACTAGACCAGCAAGACCAGTAGCACCTAGTACTAAAGCTGTTGCTGCTGCGAATGTGGAACTGCTTCTGATCTTAGACCATATAGCTTCACCTTTATTTGGGTTTCTTTCTGTCTTGGATGTGGAGTAATGTTTCTGTTGAGATAAATTGATGGAATTGAATGCTATTTGCGAAGGACGCAGTGTGGTTGTGGTTGTTGTTTTAAGAATGGCCAAAGACCTCTTGGAGCATGACAGGATTGAATTTCTGAGCATTGTTACTGATGATAATTTTATGTCATAAAGCGAACTTTTTTTTTATGGACGTCTTTTTTTCAATGGTTACGATAATTTCATAATTTATTAACATCAATGAATTCATTATATTTATACAGTTTTTTTTTTTTTTTTTTTTCATACTACTATTTCATGGTAAAGCTCATTCTTCTTCTTCTTGTTCAAACGTGAAGAAGTCGTAAATTGCATTGTTTGGATTAATGTCAAAAACAGTCCGGACTTCGTTTAATCTATCTCTTCTTTCTTCCATTGTTTCACCTTCAACTTCAACTAAATCACCTTTGATTTCTAAGAATGTTCTATCTTTCTTCAGTCTTCTCAAGACTTTGATGGCAATATTACGCTCATGCCAGTATTGTTCTTCTGTGTCTATGTTGTCTTCAATTCCTTGCAAATATCCGTCAACTAAATCAGTTGCTGTTAAACCGGGACCATTTTGTCTTCTATCTTCAGATATCTTGAAAGCCATTGCATTTCTAATTTCAACGAATTTCTCATATGGAACAGTAAGTTTCTTTTTAACTACAGGAGGTTCTGGTTCATGGTTTTCTTCAGGAGCCGGAGCAGGTTCTGGTTCTTCTTCTTGAGTTTGTTCTTGTTCAACTTCATCATCAGGTAATTCAACATCATCGAAATCAACTCTAATAATTGATTGTCTCAATAAATCAAATGCTTCACCAACAATAACTTCATTTATAGTATTTGAACAACTTGCTCTTGCAATACCTTCAGACAATCTAATCATTGATTCTAATTGACGAACAGTGATTCTATAAGAACTTCTACCTAATCCTTGAGCATCATCAGCTCTTAATTCTTTATATTTTTGTATTAATAAATCTCTTGCCCTTTTAGTCATCTTTGGTTTAAAAGTTCTTGCATATTTGATATATCTTAAAACTTGAGCAGCACTAAATGGAGGATTAATTGCATCATCTTGTTTCATGTGTAAATTGACAATATGACTAGCTAATTGAGTATCGATTCTTTCATTTGAATCATCAAGAATGACGAAAAATAAATCAAATCTTGACATAATTGGAGCTGTCATATTTAGATTAGCTCTAAGACCTAATTTTCTATTATATCTACCACCAATTGGGTTAGCAGCCGCTAAGATTGAAGTTCTTGCATTTAATGTAGCATGAATACCAGCTTTTGCAATCGAGATAGTTTGTTGTTCCATTGCTTCGTGAATCGCGACTTGATCAGAAACGTTCATTTTATCAAATTCATCAATACAACAAATCCCATTATCTGCTAACATTAAAGCTCCTGCTTCAATTGTAAATTCACCGGTTTCTTCATCTCTAATAACGGCTGCTGTTAAACCTGCAGCAGATGAAGCTTTACCTGAAGTATAGATTGCTCTTGGTGCAAAACTTGTAACATATTTTAGAAATTGTGACTTTGAAGTTGATGGGTCACCAACTATGCAAACGTTGATATCACCTCTCAAATTAATCCCATCAATTGTTCTCTTATGAACACCACCTAATAATTGTAGTAGAACACCCTTTTTCACTATCTCATGTCCATAAACTGCTGGTGCAATTGAATTGACTAGTTTTGAATAGATATGTCTATCTTCTAACATTTCTTTCAATTCATTTTTTTCAGATTCTGTTAATCTATTCAAAAATCTTGTCTGATCACCATCTAAAGATTCTTCACTTTCATCTTCATAACCAACATTACCTTCTTTACTAATCAATGATGAGACATGACAAGCCAAAAATGCAATTGTATAAGTTAAATCTCTAACACCTAACGCTTTTAAACCTGTGACACCAGGATTTAAACCTTCTGATCTTTGACCAGCATCTCTTAATGCAGCAGGTTTAACACCAGGTAAACCTAATTGAGATAAATCTGGTAAAACAATTGGAGTACCCGTAAATTTACACTTATCACCAGGTTTAGCTCTTTCAACAATATCACCTCTCAAAACAATATCAAAAGTTCTAGGCATTGAACCTGATGGAATTTCATTCGAATTTTCTTGAACCCTTATTCTTTGCCAATCATTGAATTGTGATTTCTCTATAATTAATCTCCATAATGATTGATTTCCACAATCTGGATTTGGACAATAAGTTGGTTCAGTATATTTGAAAACTTGTTCAACACCTTCAACAATGGCTCTACACGGAATACACTCAAATGTAGCTTTGAACAATTCAGGGCGGACTTCAGAAGTTCTTGTAACGGTACCTGAAATTGATAATAAAGAACCAATTTGATCAGCTCTAATATCTCTAATTTTTTGAATTAATGGTAAATTATAGAAACTTATTTGGAAAATTTTCTCAGATGCATTTGCTGATGAGTTACCTGAAAATTGTGAAGATGAATCATACTCAGAGTCATTTGTTGCTGAATTTCCAACAAATCCAGTCTTTAATAAACTTGGTACATGTCTTTTGATAACTCTTCTTAATGCATTATTAATGAACGGTAAAAATCTGTAATATTGCTCACTTATAGCAACGGCTAAAACACCATTTTCTCTAGTTAAAAGATGCTTATAGTCAACGTATATGGTATTCTTTTCTGTTTGTTTCATTAACTCTAATTGAATTATATAACTTTTACCTTGAAATCTTTCATGATAAACCATTTGTTCTTTAGTCATATCACCCACTTCAATTTCTTCACTGAATTCCTCCAAAAATAATTCGAATGCTTCAGCAACTTTCTCACCCGTATTATCTACTACTTTTCTGATGGCATTTAAGTTCCTTCTATTTATTCTTTCTACTGGAATATCGTTATCATCGATATTTGGCATTACACCTTCACTACCTGGTTCACTGAACAGATTAGATCCAGGCATATTATCACCAGCATTTGAGGATGGTGGAAGAGCAGCTTCTGGTGATGACATCCTCAATTTATAAACAAAATGGCAGTTATTTGAAGTATATGCAAATAAATCAATAATAATTTACTATCAAATCTTAAAAGTTACGTGAAAACTTTCGGGAATTTAATTACATCTCCTAATCTGGGCAAATCTGGGCTCATAATATCAAGTATGAGAGTATGGAAATACAGCGCCGTTTTGAACTTCGATTGAGGTTTTGTGGCGCAGTTGTATATTGGACAAAATTATTTTTGGGATATCTCAAAAAAGTTTCAAGTTCGATTTCTTCTGGCGTAGTTCTTAGTCCCCTTAGTCTAATGGTAGGATGTTTGCTTCCGGCGCTCTCGATCCGGGTTCGAACCCCGGAGGGGACTCCTCTTTCTTTTGGCTACAGTCGCAATAAAAATCAGCATTTTTTTTAGTAGTGCTAGTAGTGCATGAGTCGTGTACCAGTAATGTTCGTACAGCTGCTGTCAGCTATATTGTTGTGCTAGTACCAATTATATATCATCACTAACTAACAATATTATATATCTATTATTATTATTATTGAAAAAGAATTAATGATATTATAACATAGCAATACATAAAGATGCGAACTTAGAAGGGTGAAGGATACAAATTATTAGTCGATCTACGCTTAATCTCATCTCATAATTCTTTAAGCATATAGGAACTTACCTCTAATTACGATTTAACGAGTATTATGTATTGGTTCTCACAGCCCTGAAGAAAACTATCACGTGCTACTATACAGGGCTTTTACACCTCAACATTCGAAATATATGAAAAAAAATCATGGTGAATTACGTAATCCCAAAAATACCAAACTTTTTGGACAGTCACAAAAACATTTGGTGAAAAAAACAAAATTTAAAAATTAGTTATAGTTGGTTTAGTGTTGAATAGCATAAATTAAATAAGTAAAGATGGCTAAACAATCATTAGGTACGTGATATATCAACAACTAGAGAGAGTCACCAATAGAGAGTACTATATTCATTCAAACAATCCAATTTTCAATTCATTTGATTCCAGAACTGTTGAAGTCATGGGTTCATGTAAATTAATCAATTCAATGTTCAAAAGTAAATAAGATTTGAGAGAAATAGTGGTATAATAAATAAGCATTTAACACAAATCATCAATAAGAATATCGGTTATAATAAGAGCAAAATATATTCATAATACTATCAACCATTTTAAGAAATCAAATACTGCAGATTTAATATGAACTAAGTACCATCTACTTGTAAACTCTACATAACCAAATGGACAAATTACTAACATCATTACAGACGTTTCAAGCTCAAGAAGCAAAGCTAGAAAAGCTTATTTCAACGCTGATTCCACCACTAGAAGAGCTTTATTATCAGCTCCATTATCTAAAGAATTACGTGAAAAATACAACATCAAAGCTTTACCAATCAGAAGAGAAGATCAAGTTTTAGTTGCTCGTGGTTCTAAAAAAGGTACTGAAGGTAAAGTCACCTCAGTTTACAGATTAAAATACGCTATCCAAGTTGATAAATTAACCAAGGAAAAATCAAACGGTGCTACCATCCCAATTAACGTTCACCCATCAAAAGTTGTTATCACTCAATTATTCTTAAACAAAGAAAGAGAAGCTTTGATCTTAAGAAAAGGTGGTAAACTCGAATAAATTGTTTAGGTTAACTGTGTAATAAAATATCATTTCGATTAGTAGGTGTAGTGTTTATTTAGTTTATTTCCTTTTAAAGAAGTGACTTAAATCAAATTTTTAAGAGTTATAGATGGATGCGTTAGGAGTAGTGAGTTAGATTGATATGATACATTTTCTCATCTTAGAGTTCGTATTTTAGATCTAACATGAATTGAGGTTAAAGTTAATTAACGTATCATTTTTGGCTGAGCTTTGAAGTAAAATTGTAGAGAAAGTATCATCTACTGTAGGTGATATGTGTATTACGGGAACTTCTGGACTACAGAACAGCTCTTGAGTATTCATACTCTCAATTATATAATTTGTGTTGTTCTGCTTAATTTGAAACCACAAAAACAATGTCAAGCTATAATTGGTGTTGATAACTGAATGAAGGTGACGAAAATTTGCCCATCACTAGCAAATCACATCCACGCCCTAAGTTACACACTCTTTAGTATTTACTTCTACATACTCACTAATTATCATTATCCTCTTAGTGTCTAGTGTTTAAGTCTCTAGTCTCTTATATGCTGACATAAGCAGCATCAACCAATTTCCAGTCTCTGCTGAGTCAGCGAATTTTGAAAAATTCATCAATTTTACCCCAGAGGGATTGATAAAAGAAGCCAGAATTTTTCTATACAGCCCCTCCCATAACAAACACAAATGAGTGCTATAACCTCAGATGATGAAAGTCTCTCAAAGGATACTTTCGATGAACTAGACATCCAACCACCTAAATTTCCAGGAAACTATTCAGCAAGAACAACGAGACGTTGGTCAATCGAATCAAAACAAAGTTCAAACTCAGGTCAAGCCGTTGCTGAATTCGATGGTGTTCATACTCATATTTCCAACAATGATGTGTTTCCTGCACAACTTTACTCCACAGATTCAGGTCGTTTATTCCATGCTGGGAAAATCGTGATTGCATTGGTTGGTTTACCAGCTAGAGGTAAGACCCATTTATCAGTCAGTTTAGTTCGTTATTTAAGATGGTTAGGTGTTAAATCTCATCCATTCCATGTTTCTGATTATAGACGTAATACATACACTAATTTTGAAGATGATGTTCCGGCTGATTATTTCAGTGCTGATCCAAAGACTAAAGAAGGTATTATCTTGAGACAAAAAATTTTGAATGATTGTTTAGGTGATATACTCAACTTTTTTGAGAATGAGAATGGTCAAGTTGCAGTATATGATGCCTTGAATGCTTTGAAAAAAGATCGTGCTGATGTATCCAATTTATTTTCTAAGAAGGGTATAAAAGTATTATTCATTGAATCTATCGTTGATGATGATTTACTATTAATGAAGAATGTTAATCATGCTGCCTCATCACCAGATTATGTTGGATGGAATCCAAAATCAGCAAAGGCAGATTATTTGAAAAGAATTCAAGCAAATGCTCCGATCTTTCAGCATGTTAATGCTGATGGTGATGAAAAACATTTGAGTTATATTCAATTTATCAATTTTGGTGAAAGGTTAGTGACCCATAATAATCATACAGGTTATTTAATAAATAGAATGGTTTTCTTTTTAATGAACTCAAGAATCAAAACAGGTTGTGTTTATTTTGCAAGATGTGGTGCATCTGATTTAGATAAATATATTGATGATGATGAATTAAATGAAAAGGGATTAAAATATTCAGAAATCTTAGCTGAAACAATTTTAGAGAGAATTGAACAAAGAAGGGCATTAAAAAAGAAATCTGATAAACTAATCAATTCAAACACAGTCACAGCAGATTCATCACTGGAAAATTTAAATTCATTAGTAAGACAACCACCTACTGGGGATGGTAATAATGAAAATTCATTTGTTGTTTGGACAGCAACAAGGAAGAGAACATCATCGACTGCTAATCCTTTCAGAAAGAGAAATATATCAGTTAGAGAACGTTCTCAATTAAATCAATTAAATCCTGGGGCAGTTGCAAATTTATCTATAGAGGAAATTAAATCTCAATTTGAAGAAGATTACGAACAAGATTTGAAAGATCCATATCATCATAGGTATCCAAGAGCTGAATCATATCATGATTTGGCAGTAAGAATGGAGCCTTTGTTATTAGAAATGGAGCGTATGAGTGGGGATATTCTAATTATTGCACATGAATCAACACTGGCTGTGTTGTATGGTTATTTGATGGCTTGTTCCTGTTATGAAATTCCTTCTTTATCATTTCCAAGAGATGAATTAGTTGAAATTAGTTATACACCATATGAAAATAAAGCTGAAAGAATTAAAATTGAAGGTATTGAAGCTTAAAATTTATAATCATAATTAATTAATAATATTATTATTGTTGTTGTTATTATTCTTCTATAAACTTGTAAAATGCAATCTCTCTTCATATATATATATTTATATCTTTAATAAGTATGGAATATTCAAAATGTCTAAAACATGTACGACACAACGCTATTTCTTTTTCTTTAATTCTCTTCTATTAATCCAGTCTTCATATTCTTGTCTTAACGTTACAGGTTCATAAAACACAGAATCCTTGAGCCAAAAACACTTACAAATCCCCCAATTCAAAACATAATCACCATTTCCAGATTTTCTAAACCAGTTAATAAATCTATAATGTAATGCCCCAAGAGTAGCCCCGATGAAAACGCCAACTAGAACTTGTTTCCAATTATGATAGTATAAATAAACCCTTGATGCAACGACACAATATGAAAGTAGTGCAAGTCCAATGGTGGATAATGTCTTTCTTGTAATGGATAAACCTGTCCAATTTAACCAAATTCTTAATATTAAATACATTGCAAAAAAACCCATGAATTGTGAATGGGCACTAGGCATTCCATAACCTGATCTTATTCCATTTTCTTGAAACCCTTCAATTTTCATAGGCCTTTCCTGTTTGATATGATTCTTGACAACGTTATTAACAATATCATTGATCACCTGTCCAAATGCCATATAAACTGCTTCAATTTCTCTAGTCACTATGAACCATGATAGATAAAACACTAGAATTGCGATTGGTAAAAGGGTGAAAAGAACTGAAAGAAGCGAAAGTTTGTCAGCTGGGTTATATAAGACGTACGTGTCATCGAAAGGAACAGGAACGTAGTCTAAAACTAGAGACATCTGGTGCGATTGGTTACGAAAAATTGACTATAGATCAAAGAAGTTGTTGAATTTTGGATTTTTTTGATAATAAGCGCGAATAAAATATATACGATTTGGGATTTTGTATGTACTTGATGGGTTTATTGTTGTTCTATAGAGACAAAAGAGTAAAAGATGCATTCATTTGTAAAGGTGGTGAGTATGTGATTGAATAAAACAAAAAAAAAGTATATAAAAGAAAAGTTTGAAAGAGTGAAATTAGAGAGTTTCATGTAAAAGAGACATTAAAAAATATTAAAAAAGTAGGAAAAACAGAAGGTGATACACACTGATACACACTTCCATGATAAAATGAATCAAAAAAACAAAACAAAACACAAAATAATAAAAAAGAACACTAATCACATAATTCACGCACATAATTATAAAAAAAATAGATGAAAAAAAGTTGATAAAAGATTCTTCACAAGAAGAAGGGTATATTGAAAATTTAACAAAAAAATATGACTAAAAAAGAATCACATAACCTCAATTTTTTTTACAACAGTAAAATAAAGATCATAACTGCTGTTGATGTTTTTGCTGTTCTCTGGCCCATCTTGCAGTATCTTGAGTAGTTTGTAAGAATTGAGGATTTGTTCTTGTTTTTCTGATGAATTGAGTAATCCAATCTTGTGAATACACGTCTTTGATTCTACCATCAGAGAACATATAAGCCAAATCACCAATTAAACCAACTGATGCCCTTGAAACTGATTCAGAGATGGTTAAAGTAACATCTGAACTAATCATTTGTAGTAATGTGAAGATTTGTTCAACATAAGGAGCAATTGCATTTGGATTTTCGGTAAACCCACCAACAATACCAACATAGGTATCCAAAACAGCTTCTTTTAAAGTTAATGAATAATCAATAGCTTCAATTGATACCGCTTCAGGTGTTGAATTTTGAGCTTCTAGACAAATTTTGAAAACGACTTCTAGATATGGTTCAAATTGAACACCAATAGTTGACGCAATATCACCCAATGCTGATAAAACGGTAGGTCTTAATTCTTTTCTAACATTAGGATTGGATAAAATAGAACCTAAAATGTTGATTAAACCTCCTGAATACTGGATGAAATCTGGTCCTAATGAATGAGAGATATCAGCGACTAAACCAACTGCAGTATTTGAAACTGATGAATCTGTTTGATTTAATGCATTTGTTAAGAACGGTAAAAATGCAGTCATATAATTATTGAAATCACGTTCAATTGCACCCGCTAATGCAGAAATGGCAATAAAAACATCTTCTTCAATCACTGAATTTTGTTGAAATTGCAATAATTTTAAAAATAACTCCATTAAATTATCAGAGACTGAGGCAACATTTTTACCAACTCTTCTAATAATGTTTGTTAACAAGTTTAATATGTTTGATTGTAATTCTTCTAGATTAGATTTTTCATCGGAATTTGTCACTTGTGATTGATATGTAACTGTTTGGTTGATTCTGTTCAAAACTTCTGATGCAATTTCATTGACAACTGGAGAAACATCATTTGAACTGTACATAACCAAAGTTGATAAAGCTTCATAGGCAGCAGCTCTTGCAGAATTCTCATTATCACTTCTTTTAGAAACCTCTAATAAAATAGGAACTAAAGCTGAATAATACTTAGAAATAACTGAAGTTTCCTCTTTTGCAGCATTCGAGTTCAATTGTTCGACAATATTGATTAAAGTCCAACATGAATTAGCAGAAACTTTACCATGATCATTTAAACCTTGAATAACAGCTTGAATAACAGATGGCAAGTGTTCATTAACATCAATAGATTCAATGATTAAATCGGAAATTCTACCAATACACCAAGCAACAGTTTCTTTAACTTGTAAGTTTTCATCAGTAATTAAATTCAAAATTGGACCTAAAGCTTGACCAATCAAGATTTTTAATTGATCTCTATCTGGACCCTCTAAAATTGAACCAAACGCCATTACAGCAGCTTCTCTATCTCTCCAAGAAGTTGAAGAAATACTTTGTTCAACAAATGTTAAAGTTGGTTGAACAACATAATTACCAACATCTTGAGCAAATAATTGTAAACAAGCACCAGCAGCCATTGAAACGTTCCAGGTATCATCATCTGGATCATCATTCTGTTGAGTTAATAAGGTAAATAGAGTTGGTAAAATATCATTGATTGCATAAAAGGCAAAGTTGTATAAAACTGCATCAGACTCAGCAAACTCTTCCTTTTCTAATCTAATATCAATCTCGTTTTCACAGACAGTACTCCAAAATTCAACAGCCATACAGGAGACTTTTTCATGTGAAGATTTCATACCAGTGACAGTTAAACCATATAAGGCCTTTTCCATATATACACTCATATGGTTATAATATAAAGACATAATTCTTGCTAAAGCACCAAATGCAGCAGCTTGTAATTCAACGTCTGAATCTTGAGTAGCTTCACAAACAACTTGCATGATGTAATTTCTTTCACCTTCATGTTCGAAATTATACTTAATAAATTCTAAAGAATCAACTAAAGCGTTTAAAGCAGTCAATCTAACAATTTTAGAAGGTTCAGATGATTGGGCACCTTGAACAATAGCAATTAAGATACCATTCGATTGAGAGACAACACCTTCATCGGTTGGATCAGCAGTTTCACAAATATAACCAATTGATAACAAAGAAGAACGTTTAACATGTTCAGGTTTTTCAGGTTTAGTATTTTCCACTATTATACCGATTAGCTCATTCCATTCTCTTCTTGGAAGTTCAATATCAGCAATAGCAGCAACTAATTGAGCAGCAGCATTAGCAACTCTATCATGTTCAGTTAATAAAGAATCTAATGCGATTCTTTTAATTTCTGTTTTAGCACCTTGGTCTAAATTTATCCAACGATTAGCTTGTTCTTTCTTTTTGGATAAATCCTTGGAAGTCAATTCATTTTTTAATTGAATACCAGCTAATATTCTAACTTCGACTCTTAATTCTTCATTGCCTAAAGTTTGCGTCAACATACCAATATACATAACAAAATGTTCTTTACATAATGCTTGTAATTGTTGTTCAGCTTCTGTTCTTTTGACTGGATCTGGATTCAAGATCGCAGCTTCCAAAATTTGAGCAATTTCCATGATTCTATATGGTGTTAGTATAAAATTTGATGGGGTTATAAAACAGAGTGGCCAGATAATAATTCTTAAAAGAATGGATATCAATTGATAGTGATACAATTCCACTTGAATGTAATATCGCAATAAATACTCACAATTATAGATATTTAAGTATGTGATCAAAAATAATGGTTTGGATCAATAATATGGATGTACAATTATCGAGTATAATCAGGTAACTAGATAAAAAACAACACACTAGGGCAATCTCTCAGACAAGCACGACTAAAATGGATGAGTGAATTTAATCAGTCTTTCAGTAAAGATTATAGATCAATTCAATTACTTAAAGACTTTCTAAAGAAGAATTGAATTTGTTTTAAATAAATTCCTAAAAAAACAAGAAAAAAATCGACACAGTCCCGAGGGCAACTTTGTTTTTGTTTTGGTCGGATTTCACTTATTGTTTACAGATTTCAGTTTTGGGAAAGGTTATGTGCGATAGGTTTACTATAACTACACAAATTATGGAATATTTCCTGTATCCTGTATATTACCCATTTAGAAGTTTCTTCTACTTTGTTTGGCTTTACGGTAATCACTTCTTCTACCACTTCTCTTTTTAGTCTGTACTTCATCATATTTTCTCTTGAAATAATTCTTACTATCTTGATCTTTCATGATACTTCCTAGTATAGTATCAGAACGTTCTTTATTCTTTAATCTTGAAGAGAAGAATTCAGCCTTAGATTCAATAATGGTACCCACTTGGAAAAACTCAGGAGTTTTCCAGTTTTCTCTTTTATAATGTCTTTTTGGATCCAATACACTTCTCAATTGTATAAGTTTGATATCTCTTTTATTAGCTTCTGATAAGTCTCCTTTTGGCATATTGAACCATTTATCACCTGAATCTGTCTTTTCTCCCTTTTTACCTTCTGTAGTAACTTGTATGGTGTCGTTTATATGTGTTATGTTTCTTTTATGATACTGTTCAGCTTGAGCACTTCTCAAATATTCTTTACCCTTTTCAGTTGATTTTTTTAATCCACTTAATGTATCATTTGGATCTTGTAATTTGGGTAGTTTTGAGACGGATTTTCTGATTTGTTCGAATTCATCAACAGATGAAGTTTTATTATCGGTAGTAGGATCCACATTATGTCTTAAATGATCAAATAATTCATCTAGATCTAATTCATCATAAGCTGATGGTTCTTCGAGTTTGATGTCTGAACCTGATTCTGATTCTTCAATGTCTGATAGTTTATTGGTTTCTGTTCTGGCCATGATGTGTTCTAATCTGTGGAAATCAGCAGAAAAATGAAGATTCATGTTAAATGAAATTAGAGAAAAAAAAAGGCAAAATAAATTTTTCTCGATGAGCTGCACGTGACTTTCGCGAATTAAACTATTTTGTTTTGTATTTAAAAAGCTTTGTCGCGGGGGAAAATATCAAAATTAACTGTGGGAAGTCACCCAGAAGGAAAATTTGAAGTTGAAGAGAAGATAAAAGAAGATTATGGTAGAATTAGGATATCATAAGAGAGTGTTTTTAGTATAGTTTTAAAATAAACAATTTAAAAGGAACAAAAAAGAAAAGTTTCGGGGAGTTTTCGTCACGTGAATAGATTTTACTGTATACTTTTAACCATAGTATGATATGAAACAAATGATTAATTGTATTCACCTCATTTGGTTTCAAACTAAGGCCGCTTGTTTCCCTTTGAGTTTGATCTTGCTGCATGGTCCATCTGATTAAGCCCTCGTTTTATATTAGGTATATCTTTAGCGGATTTTAACCTAATTCTTTCTAACGTCAGTTCCTGTGGTTTTCGACTATCAATCTTTTTCTTAATGAAAACCTTTTCTGATATTTTACCACCATAGTTTAATACTTGTTCGACATCAGTCTTGGTTTTTAAAAAGTCTGAAACTTCTGATTTATTGATTTTTGTACACTTTGGGCAAAGTTTACAAATATTGCGAAATAAATTGATTATTACCTTCTTGTGTTGATTCATCTCTAGGTTGAAACTCTTGGATTTCATCAGTGTAATGAAATCGTTTGTTATCCATAGGATATTTTTTAACAACCTCTTCAAATCACCAAACTGATCATTGGTTGATTTCTCTAAACTTAACATGAATAAACGTAGCAAGTGAACAAAAACGTTAACTTCATGTGGACAATTACTCGATGAATTTGATAACCAAGATGTTTGACATTCGATCTGAATTATTACATCAATGAAAATATCCTTTTAATTGGCTTGATTCGTAATGATTTTATATATTCAATATCAAAGACGAATTATGTTGTGTGGTATTCTTGCGCGCATTTCATTGAGAAATTGGGATCTGTTTGAATAATAATCTTCATCGTGTCAAATTTATTGAAAAATATGAGTAATTTTAAGCCTTCATTATAACTGCGTAAACAGTGGGTCTGGACTGGAAACCTGCTGAGAGTGGTCTACTCGTACGTGGTGCTCCTGTTACTTCAATTTACGAACCCGTTTAGTTTATAATGTATACCATATTGATTTTAGAATACGATCAGTATCTTCATTATCTATACAAATCTGTATCTTCTTCTGATATTTCGTTACGTATACTAACATCCAATAGCAACTCCTTTTCATTCCACAGCAGTTTCTCTTGTTTTTTTAATTCATGTAAATCTTTGTTCAATAATTCATTCACCTCAAATCCCCATAATAATTGTCTGTTTAATAATTCATAGATTTCTTTCAATTCCTCCTCAGATGCATTCTCTATTTTTGAATATACATCATCTACAGAACTTTCTTGTAACTTATTATACGATTTAATGAATGATTCTCCAATTTCTTTCTTAAATTTATCATTTTTCTCTTTGAACTCACTTCTCAATAGTACATTAATTTCCGAATTAGCTGTACGACCTTTCTTTCTAACTGGTTCAGAAACGATATCTTCAACGCTAATGTTTTGAATTTTTAAGAAGTCAATCTTCTGATTATCCATTGATGATAAGAAATCATTGGCATTATTGAATTTATTATATTTATTAACTAAAGTCTCAGTATCATCTTCTTCACTCTTTCTTGAGTATTTTTCAAGGTTTTCATATTCAATTAATAGTGTTAACCATGAGACTCTTTGATTATCTTCAGTATTATGTGATTTTTTCAAATGATCTTTTAGACCTTCTGGATTTGTGAAAGTTGATGAACAAGTCGCTATTGTGCAGAAATATGGCTCGTATTTGGTATGATTTCTGATATGTGTAATTAATGCCAATTTATTCTTATTAACCATCCCACAATCAGTCCAATAACATACATTATCATCCTGGATGTGACTTATTTCAACATGAATATTCAACTGTTTATACTCGTTGAATTTTAACCCACAATTATTCCATTGACAAAACACTTCCTGTTCAGTACTTTCCACCAAATCTGCGACAACGGCACTTTTAGCAATAGACTTACGTCTGACGATTGGTTTCTGTGGATTTGGCTGAGTTTCTGTGTCTGTTAAAGCATCATCTGTGTCTTCATTCTTAGTCGTTGTGTTTTGTATCAATTCTTCATCCTCGGTGGCCTCACCACTCTGCAAATCGTCTCTGAATTGGCTGCTTTCTGCGATCTCTGAGACCGGCTCATTCTCATACGAGATCGAATCACTTTGCAACTCTTTCTGTTCCATTTGATTCTCTTCAATCTTTTTCAGTTTCTCTTCAGTTTGACCACAACAATTGAAACAACTTTTACTCTTTTGTTTGCGGGTAACGAATCTTTTTTTTTTTTCCCAATTAATTTTTTTTTGAAAATTGTCGAAATGCTGATTTAACTCATCGAATCAATCTGATAAATTCACACTTTATACTCAAAAAGAAAAAAAACCAATAATGTCTGAGTTACAGCTCACCATACTTCAGACTTTGGACAAGGAAGGTTCCATCGCCAACACTTTACAAACTTTCCCGGACTTAACATCACAACAAGTCCAAGCTGCTTTAAACTCTTTATTAGCTCGTTCTAAAATCACATACAAATCAATTGAAAAAGAACAATGGAATTTGAACGAAGAAGCCTTAGATATCGTCAACAACGGGTCTCATGAATACAGATTGCTAGAAACTGTTTTGAAGTTAGAACATTTGAAAATCTCTGAAGTTGGTAACGTTTTAGGTCCACAAGGTAAAATGGGTCAAGCTAAAGCTTTTAAAAATGGTTGGATCAGTAAAAAAGGCGATGAATTAATCATTAATGAAAAATTAAACAAGGATGCTTTACCTGCTGATGAAACTGCTACTGAACTAAGAGAAATTCAAACTAATGGTACTTTATCAGATTCTAAAAAATTAAATGAATTGAAAAAACGTAAATTAATCACATTAACTAAAATCTTATCATTTAATGTGGAAAAAGGTCCAGAATTCTCTTTACAAATTGAAAAACTAGAAACTGATATAACTAGTGATATGGTCATCAATAATTCATGGGAATCTGCTAAATTCAAACCATATAATTTCAATTCAGAAGGTGTTTTACCTGAATCTGGTGCTTTACATCCATTAAACAAAGTTAGAGAAGAATTTAGACAAATTTTCTTCTCAATGGGATTCAGTGAAATGCCATCAAATCAATACGTTGATACCGGTTTCTGGAATTTCGATACTTTATTCGTTCCTCAACAACATCCAGCAAGAGATTTACAAGATACTTTCTATTTAAAAGATCCATTAGTCGCTGGTAAACCACATGATTCGGAATACTTCCAAAGAGTTAAACAAGTCCATGAAGAAGGTGCTAATGGTTCAATTGGTTATAGATATCCATGGAAAGAAGATGAAACCTTAAGATTAGTTTTAAGAACCCATACAACCGCCATTTCTTCTCATATTTTAAAAGAATTGGCAAAAGACCCAAAACCAGCAAGATTATTCTCCATTGATAGAGTTTTCAGAAATGAAGCCGTTGATGCTACTCATTTAGCCGAATTCCATCAAGTTGAAGGTGTGATTGCCGATTATAACATCACTTTAGGTGATTTAATTGGATTTATGGAAGATTTCTTCGCTAAAATGGGTGTTCATGATTTAAGATTCAAACCAACCTATAATCCATATACTGAACCTTCATTAGAGATTTATTCATGGCATAACGGGTTAGGTAAATGGGTCGAAATCGGTAACTCTGGTATGTTTAGACCTGAAATGTTGGAAACTATGGGTCTACCTAAAAACCTAAGGGTTTTAGGTTGGGGTTTATCTTTAGAAAGACCAACCATGATTAAATATGGAGTTAGTAATATTAGAGAACTATTAGGTCATAAAGTTAGTTTGGATTTCATTGAAACTAACCCAGCTGCTCGTCTTGATGAAGATTTACATTGAATTAACTCGATATAGATTATAAATAAAATTATATATACGCTAATATATTAGTGTTATTTAGATGCTCACATGTAAATCTTTGTGTTTTTTTTTTTTGCCCATTTGTAGTTGTTTCATTCATCCTATTTAATACTTGCTTTGAAAGATGTTATCAATGTACTAACATCATCTTCATTTGGATCAAACTTAACTAACTTAGTTGACGTTTTGCTAAATTTAGGTTTTTGAGTTTTTAAGTCATTATGATGTCTTGAACTACTATCATTTTCAAAAATTCTATAACTTTGACGTAAACAGTTTAAAATTCTTTGGAATGAAATTAAAATAGCACATAAGTAACCAATCTTCAAAAATAAGCTAGAATCTATTTCATTTGAATCTGTTTCATCAATTTGTTCAAGGATATATTTTGATAGATCTAATGATTGATCTGAATAAACTGATTGTAATCCATCAATTATTGAGTTGACTTCTTCATAACTTGAGAATTCACAATGTGCTAAATTGATAAAGATGAATAAAATATAATCATGGAAAATTTGAATTTCATCTGTTGAAATCAGATATGAATCAAAATCAAAAGTTTTGATCAATTGTGACAGTAATTTCTTTCTAGAACTTCTGGAATCTTCAATGATTGAATAAAATTTCTTCAAAAATAAATCATTCTCTTCTAAAATATTTTCAGTTAATCTTGATCTAAATAATGCAGCTTCTCTAAATCCTTGAATATAACTTGAATCAATTAATGATTCGTGTCTTTCAAAAATATCTTTAAATAATTGCAACCCGATACTTCTAATAAATTGGTTAGGTGATGCTTGTAATGCAATAACTGTTGTGACACATAATCTTGGATTACAATATCCTTTGTTGATAATAAATCTTAGATACTTAACAACAGTATATGAAATACCGCCATCTTCTAAAACTGATAAATTTAAAACTGGTGTAATATATCTTTGAACTAATGAAGCTGAAATACCGTCATTTTCGAAAATTTTATCTTTACCATGGAAAATATCAACATCTAATCCTGGATTAATTTTGTGTTTAGACTCTTCCTTATTAGAATTACCAGATAATTTTTCTTGTCTTTCTAAATATTCTAATAAACCTTGAATGATAACTTCTTGAAAATCAAGTTGTTTATCATTTTCAAATTCATTATCAAATATTTTTAGAATTTGCTCACTCAAAAATAAATTTGGATGTCTTGAGCAAACTGAGATTAAATTCTTGATAGCAATTTTCCGTAATTGGCTATTAACTGAAGTTCTTGTAAATATCACTATGTTCTTAACCATGAAACTTAAAACACTTTCCTTTGGCTTTAGTGATAATTTCTTTTGTTCTAATATCGAACGTTCATTCTCAAAATTACAATATTTTGCAAAATTACCAATCAAAAAAATTAATCTTGCACATCTTGAATCAAATGTTTGTAAATCACCTTTAGATGCCTTTACAATAAATGGAGTAGTTAAAGACAAGCAACTCACTGCTGCATTTGCCAATTTTGTGTTATCATTCTTTAATCTTGAAATACTTTCAAGTGATGGAACTGCTTGAATTAATTCTCTTGAATTTAATCTTGTTAACTTTTTCAATAATGAAGCTTCACATTGTTCTAAAAATTTTGGTCTTAATGAGGTTGAGGTTGAGACAGTCTGTCTCAAAATCATTAAGGAATATAATGATATATCTGTACCTGTAGTATCATTGGTGAAGTATGTCTGCAAAGACAATAATTGATCTTGACTGATTAATTGAGCATCCGATTTTGCAATGATGGAGAGAAGACCTAATTTTTTAGAAACATCTAAATCTGTATCCATATTTTGAATGATGAATGAAAATAATTCACTGATGATATTCTTAACTGACTTTATCAATTTTTCGTGAATCAGTGAGTTTAATTCTGTTTTAGCTAAAACCATTTCAAATAAAAAATTTTCAAATAAATCCCAGTTTTTTTCTCCTTTGTCAATGAATGATATTATAACATCGATCAAAGAGTCTGTGATAGATCTTAATTTAACTGGATCTGAACCTTTTAAAACATTTGGTAAAAATAACAGATTAAATAATGTGACTTGAGCTAATTCTAAAACAGTCTCTTCATCATCTTCTAAACGTTTGAATATTTTTTCAATGATATAAGATTTTATTTTTAAGTTATCTGTAGAATTATATATTCTTTCAGCGATTTTCAAAGATTTAATTCTAACACCAGTAGATTTATCATTTGTTAGAATGATCAATTGATAAAAACCTTCATACTCCTGAGGATTCTTAGTCAGATGTTCTTCAAATATGTCTAAAACTGCTAATCTGACCAAGGGGGATGGATCATGAATCTTACTTGAGAGTGATTGCTTGATTTGGGGAATCCTCAATAATTCAGAATCTTTATCAATTAATAATGATAAGTTTTTTAAAGTTCTTGTTCTTGATTTGATCTTTGGATGATCGATATATTTTAGAAGATTATTTAAAAAGCTTTCATACAATGAAATAAATCCTGATGCTTGAATGATTCTTGTATAAGATAAATTTGATTGATGTTTCAAAGATTCTTCATTTCCTTCATATTTTGGAAATATAGAATTATATGAATCTTGGAATACAACACGTAACATACTGTAATAAATCTCTGTGTTAGACAGATTATTATCTGTGTTAGAGTTGCTTGAAATTTCTGTAATCCAAGTGGTGATGAAAAAATCTGCTGAATTTCTGAAATTATGGAACTTTTTCATACTTAGTAAAAACTGATAAACTTCAGTTTTATCTTTCCATAACAATTCTGATGTACTTGTAGTTTCATCAACCCCCCTAATTTCTAACATCTTTGAACCAATCATACCAATAACTTCAAGAATAAAACTTTCTGCTAGAATTACTTGGTTATCTGATATTGAAAGTAATGTGGACATAATAGATTTTAATAAAACTTCCGCTCCTGGAAATTCAGCATACGTTACAACATTAAGTAAATCTGAAACAAATAGTTGAAATTGTTGTTTGCAAGTAGCAGATGGAGTTTTGATTATTTTATTTATTAAACCAGAACAGATTGACTGAACAATATCATCAATTTCGGTGTTTACATCGTTCATGTCTTGTGTTATATTGTTTAGCTGCTGGGTTAATTCTTTAAAGTCTTGGGTGTCTGGTGCTGGAAATGAAGCTGGTAAAATGATCTGTGGTTTTCTATTTAGGACATTGACGGACTCGACTAAATTGATCATTATATTTGTGAATAGTTGAATAGATGTGTTTCTATGAGTAACAATTTGCCTTGAACTAATTTTATGAGTTGGCAAAGATTCAAAGTTATTCAATAGCTCATCTATAATGAAAGATCTTTGTGATCTTTTATACTGAAAGATAGAACATAATAATGAAGCACTTTCCATTTTGAAAAATAGTAAAGTTTTATCACATTGAACAAAAATTATTAGAATGGTAAGATATTCTACTTTAGTGATGATTATATCATTAACTTGATGTATTGGAATATAGGTTCTTAATTGTGAAAATGATTTATTTATCAAGTTCATGAATGGTAATAACAACTTTAAGTCTGTTGTTTCTGATGATATTATTCTTATAATATAATCTTCAACGAACAAATAAATAAATGAAAGGACTTCAACAAGATAATTATCAAGTTGTAAGCTTTTATCTGATCTTTCAGAGTTGAATATCATTAAAATTATAGAACAAGCCAGTAAAGCATTTGCAGCAAAGACCAATTCCTTACCTGATTCTGAGCGTGTGATCCATTCAATATCACTAGCTGATTTTATCAAATCCAATGCCAAAATCTGTGTTCTATTTAAAACTTCTAATGGAAGATCATTGATTTGAGATGATTCGACTATCTTGGATAAACACTCTTCAATTTGAGTTAATGCAATATTCGACAAAAGGTATGAAGTATCTGGCCACTCATCCCATAAATCACTGTTCTCATATTCGGCTTCTTCGTCAGTTAGCCCTATTTTAGATGTTATTAGTTGTATAAGCTTGGTGATATGAAACTTCTTCAGCTCATCAGTTGGAACATCCAATTTTCTCTTTTTAGCGTCATTTTCGTGAATAGTATTTTGAGGCTGAAGTGTTTGATCAATGCTATTAGGAGGATTGCTGATTATATCATTACTATTGCTGTGAGAATGAATGGCATGTTTAGTTGGATTTTGTACATTATCATCTTCGTCAATATCTTCGATTAGATCGCTTTCATCAATCAAATCAACACTCTGTATGACATGTTTAGCAAACACACTTAAATTATCAAATAAAGATCCAGAAGTAGTGTTTTCTTTTGATTCTGGAATTTCACTAAGAGCATTGAATCTGATATCAGAGTTATTGTATTCATTGAAGACATCTTGATGAAGAGCTTGTCGCAGCTGTTGAGAGTGAATATCATTGAGTGATGGCGGTATCGTTAAAGCGTAAGCATTTGGGATGCTGATATCTTGGATTTGAGTGAATGATGAGACTGAAGAGTAGAATTAGTATTGCAAGGTCAGGTTCAAGTACCAAATCTGTACTTACCATTTTGGGTGGGTATCAAGTATGTTAGTGGTGTTGCACCTAGCGCCTCCACCAGATCCACCGGCAATCTCCTTTCAGGTGGTTCTCCCATTTGGCTGAGCACTTTTTGGCGTTTTAGTGAGTGAAGATTAGGCGAGCCGCCTTGGGTTGAATCTCTTGATTGGAAGCTTTGATCTGAATTGAATTTGTTTGTTTTTTTGTTATGGGCACGTTCCCAATGTAAAATAAATTTTAGTGATGATCTTACATATTCCAATCATCATAGACTCGACTCAAAATGTTTGCTATTAAAAGAGCTTTACAGACACCATCGCACTCAAGGTCAATACATAGCTCACTTACTGTGTCCAGAAGGCTGGATTTTTCTGAGTTTTCTCAAAAATTCAGAGAAGTGTATCAAGATGATAAATATGTCATTGTCAATAAAGCTCCAGGTTTCGATTGTCAAGATTTGGATAAAGGTAAAAAATCTAATAAGTCAAAGGATAGAAGAGGTCTATTTACTCTTCTGAAAACACTTGATCCTGAAATGAGAAACGTCCATAGACTGGATAAATGGGTTAGTGGTGGGATTATTGTTGCAAGAGATAAAATCACTTCCCAAAGATTCTCAAAACAATTACAGTTAGGTGGCCAACACGGTTATGGATTTAAGAGAAGGTATGTTGCTCTTGTTGAGCCTGGTGAATTTCCAGCTCCAAGTGATAGTATAACATATTTCAACTCTAGTCACACTAAAGGTTTAATAAAGACAAAAACTGAAAAAGGTGATTCTATTACAAAATTTATAGCTTTACCAGCTGAAAAAGATAATTATCAAGTAATGATTTGTCAAATAGAAACAGGGAGAAAACATCAGATAAGACAACATCTCAGTGAGGTCCTACAAAAAGCTATCAAAAATGATGCTAAATATAATCCAAAAGGTTCAAATCCAAAAGACAGAACACTTTCACTACATTCTGCATATATCGAGACCAAAGTTGGAATGAAAACTCAATCATTTCACATACCTGTTGAATATGATATATTAGGACAATGGATTGAACATATCGATTCAAGAGGAAACTTTTCGGAAGATATTCAAAGTACTCTTGAAAATTTTGAAACTTTGTTAAACTCTGAAATTTCATTTCAAGAGTAAATCAATCAAGAATATAATTGATCTATTCAGCTATTTCAGGTATGATTCTAACCACCAACAAGTCTAGAAGCCTAAATACTAGATTTTTGTTCATAGACTCATTTTCAAAACTAGTTAAAAAATTATCTAGAGATCTATCTAACTCTTCTGATTTTGGAGACAACATCAATCCTGAAATCAATCCAAATTTATTGCATACATCTTTCATCATATTCTTTGTAGTGTCTCTTATTTTTTTGAATTCTTCCTGTGTCGGTTCAATTCTTGAAGGCCCCATATCTTCATCAGTTGGAAATAAATTATTTCTTAAAGACTTGATAACGGTCACAAAAAGTTGTTCATTTTTTAAAGACTTCAATATTGTATTATGAAGAGCGTTTGTAAGTATTATATTTAAAAATTTTCTTTGAATGTATGCTATTGTTTTGAATAGAGAGTATAAATATGGCCTTTGGGTATCAATATTAAATAGGTTGTTTAAAAAGGAAAATACTGAATAGTTAATAGCATTAATGGGAGTTATATCTTTCCTAGTTGAGAAAGTTTCCACCAGTTTCTGAAGAAAGATATGACATCTTTCTATCAATGATTTAGATTCAGTCTCAAATTCATTTTTAGGATCTTCTTTCAAAACTTGATAACAAACTAGCTGAATAGTTTCAAATATTTGATAGGGTTGTGAAATTTTATCAATTATGTTCTTGAATAATAAATCAGATATCAAACTATCCAAGAATTTAGAAGCTAATTGAGATTTTTTGGTATGTTCAGGTGTTAACTCTTTTAGAATTAATTTTGTCAAGATTCTCAAATATTTTGCTTCTATATCAGGATTTGACAGTCCTATATGGCCATTGAAATGATCAAATGCATCTTCAATCGCATCATATGGAACTATCATACTTCCTAACCCTATGGTGACTCTTCTATAATTCTTGAGATGATCATTTAATAAGTATGGTACATCATCTAGCAACAAGACAAGAATATCTAGTTCAAACAACCTTATTTCCAATTGTTTGATCAATTCTGATATTAAACTCAATGCATCTGTGATAAGTTTCTGATCATCTGTAATGTTATTATACCATCTATTGATAAAAGATCTGAATAATAACCCAAATAGTGCATATAATTGGGTATCGACGTCTCTAGACGATGTCATCTGTGGGAGAAAGTCTCCATATCTCTTCATGGAAGAAGAAAATAGCTTTCTGATCAATAAATCAGTGTACTCTGGTGAATCTTTTTGGAATGGATCTAGAGATGGTGAAGATATCCTAGGAGGAGTGGCAGAAGAACGAACCGAATTAGGGCTAATCTTGCTACTTTTGAAGTTGATGATTCTATGTCGATTGAATTTCTGCTTTCTGGGTTCTGATGACATATTTATACGATCTTTGGATTCTAGAGTGTCTGTATTGCATATTATACTAATCTGAAATCTTGAACATAAACAAATAAAATCTTCGCGACTTCAATAAACACCATTTGAACTATCACACCTCAATAGATATGTGGACCCCTGAAGTTACGTCCAGAGGACTCACAGTATGTATGCTGCTTCCCATACGCTCGTGTTTATGAGCTACTAACTATCAAATTGAGGTCTCTGGTGATGATATTGTAAAAGGCTATGTTTTTGTCAAATCTGGTATGTCTAATCACCATCACAACAGCTATATTATCTTACTAACGGAGTTTTATTACAGCTGCATTCATTCTATCATTTATATTGACTATAATATTCAACTTTTCTGGCTCACTATCTGGCGAATTAACCAAAAACGAATTGTGAGTGCTTTCAAATCGAACAATTTTAAAGATAATTACTAACAATAGAAAGTCTTCCGTCAGTTAAAGACACAATAGCAGGATTTTACCCAAACAAATCCATCTTCCAAATACTAGTTGCATTGTCTTCATTTTTCCAATTAACTTTCTCGACTGTTTTGTTTTTATGTTTCAAGACATTTAACTCATCATTTGGTTTTACAATTGGATCTGTCGGTGCAATCAGATTGGTATCTTTATTATGTTTGAGTTACATAACAGCAGAAGATGATATACATTGGTTTAATAACTCTTTTGTTACCTACTTATTGAGTAACTTATGCTGGATCTATTTGATTGAAACCAAATTGAAATCTAGATCAACTCTCATTAACAGATTACGTCGTCATATCAAGTATTTATATTTTGGTAGTCTGGTTACTGCTTCATATTTTTTTTACAAACATCAAGTTCAGAAAGTAAATTTAGCCTATTCAGTTAGCTCATTATTCCAATGGTTGATGATTAGTTTAGACATTTACTTTGATTATTCTTTGGGTCAAGAAATTAGCGCAACTTCATTAAATTTGGACTTTCCTGAAGGTAATTTGAAAAAACATCTGGTTTGATAAAATGTTATTATAAGACTATATACTAAAACGTATTCATATATGCATGTGAACATCTAGATCTCTTTTATGCTATTGCTTCTATGTGTAATTCTAAGGAAGTGTTTCAATTTTTGTTGCATTGAAAGGTTCAGCAACCACAACACGATCCCCAAACTTGATCTTTATAACAGGTCCGAAGCTTTGTGTCCTTCTTTTTCGTCTTTTTTTCTTGATCTCTGCATTTGTGAGCTTTTCCTCCTCTTCATCGGTGTCACTAGCACCCACATAATCATATTTATTCAATTTTGTGTAAAACTTCAAATCATTTATTAGAGTATGATGCTGTAATATATGTGCTCTGTTTCTTCCCATAACTCGATCTTCCCTTCTTTTCCAGTCTTCAAACTTGGATAGAAGTTGCTTCAAAGAATCAATTGTCCATTCTCTTTTTTCATTCATCTCTTTGAAATTTCTGGGGTCTCTTATAAAAGTTATAGTAGGAAGTACCTTTTGCCATTCGTTACCATTCAAAGATTCTAGTTGTGATCTCATCTTATCTGCTTCATTAGATAACTTTTCTCTATCCCAATTCGTCATTTTTTTTTCTTCCTTTTCCATTCGCCTGTGATACGTTAGATATAACTCATCCTCTAATACGTCCTTTACCTTGGAGTTGACTTTTTTTGATGTACTCTTCCTAAATGATCTTCTTCTTAATTTTCCATTCGCATCTTCCTTGGTTGGGTCTTCTTTGGTCATTACCAGCTTTATTCCAATACTTGGTATCATATTGTCACTTTCAAGTACTGTGCCTCCCCTTCTTTCCTCAACAATATGTAATTTGCAGTGTGGATCTAGCGTAGAAGCACTCTCTTCAAAGTTGAATAAAGCTGAGTTGGCCTTAGGAGTTTCCTTTGATCTAAGTTGACGTTTTTGAGGCTGTTCCTCTGTACTTTTACCTCGAAGAGATCTAGTCATAATTCCAATAAAATGATATGGGTCTAAGCTTTTTTTTGTATCCGATAGTCAGCTCTATTGACAACCAACAAGTCACTCGATAGTCTAGAGTGTTGCAGGTATTAGTTGTCTAATAAAATAGGATCCAATTCACTATACTTAGTACTTAGCCTTCATCCGGGTCACGATTGAACAAAATTAAAAAACACAAACAAAGATACGGTACTGTCCATGAGTTGATCTTAATTATTACACAAACAACCCAAATAGCTACTCATTGAGTTTCAATTAGCATTACTTTACTATTTAAGCACTCAGCTACCAAACTAAGTGCATTCTGAGGTGTAGGTCTACTGTTCAAGCAGTTGTTTTAGATCCATACCTTAAATCACAATCATGAATAATTCAGAAACTCCTTCTGTTATCATAAATGACACTGAAATTTATTCAAAAGATGATCTGAAGGTATATGAAAATGATTCAAGTGATCCTAAAAACGATTTAATCAATGCAACTTCAAACAATCCTAGTATTCTATTAGAATTGGATATGGATGGTAATGTCAAATATTTAAGTAAATCATGGGAGTCAATTGTTGGTACAAATTTACTAAAAATTATCAATAAACCAATTTCAAATATTGTTTTTGGTACTGAAAATGATAAAAAGGTTTTCACTAATGCTATTTCTATTATGATGAGTGATGATGCTAGTTATAGAGTTAGATTTTTAACAGCAACTAATGATGTTTTACAACCGTGTGATGAAGAAGAAGATATGATTATAGATGATAATGATGTTAATGATGATGATGATAGCCTCTTGATTGAAGGCGAATCTGATAGAGTGATGGATAATGCTGATAATGGGTCTTTAAGTTCTCTATCTACAAATGGTGGCTTTATTGAACTTGAAGGTCAAGGTATTCTAATACATACAAATGGTATTCCCACCCATTCAATGTGGATACTCAAGCCATTTTACTCTAACACTGTCAATATCCAAGTTCCTGAAAAATTGGCTGAATCTTTAGGATTTGGTGTTGATATTTTTGCATCTTATCTGGAATCATTATCAGAAGCTGGGGTGATTAATGAAGAAGATGTCTTCACCCCTCCTCAAGTCCTATGCCGCATTTGTGAACAACAAATTCCATCATGGTGGTTAGAAAGACATTCTGAGTTGTGTTTGAATGAACATAAATGTGAAAGTGAAGTTCAACTTATCCACGACTCTTTAATTGAACAAAAAGATACAATCAATTCAATAATAGAGTCTTTGAACAAACAATCATATGGATTGAAAGAAGGTATTTCAACTTATAAAGGTTTACCACTACCTAAAGTTTCAGCTCCACCAGAGTTAAATAGCAACTCTCCATTAACTAGAGGTAGAAGTGGTTCATTATTTGGAACTCTTCGATTTCCTTTTAAAACATTGTCTTTATTGAATGAACTTTTGAATGAATCTATCAAAATAAACCCATCAGAGTTTCATGAAGAAATAGATACTTTTGCATTCTCCCCAAATACCAGTGGTGCTCTTCTGAATATTTCAACTATGAAAATACCAGAATCTTCTGATCCGGTTATTACTCTTTTATCCACAGATACCCAATCTCTAGTTAAAGAGAAAGTTGAGGCCGTTCTAAGAATGAAAAACATCTTGATATACTCTCAGAAAATCAAAGCTGAAGTTGATCAACTCATCCTAACATCAATAACTGAAACCGTCAAGAATATAAGAAATCAAAATTATAATCTACCAAGAACATCTTCAGCTGATCTCTTATCATCTACTAATACATCAAATGGCAATGATAATCACAATCTAAAATATCCAGTGCCTACAAGCGCCCAGTCTAATTTATTTACAGAATCATATTTGCAAGATGATATCCTTCCTAATAACAGTAATAACAGCCTAGCTGAAATCATGGATAAAAATGGTGAGATAACTCCAGCAAGATCAATAACTCCGGGTGAACCTATATCTAAAGAAGAAAGATTTGATCCACCAAAAAGTCATGAAATATTTAAAACATTCAATGAAATAAATCTGAAAAGTCCTGTTTTAACTCCACAAAGAAAACCATCTCCAGGTATCCCTCCAAATTTCCATAACTCACCAATGACTTCAATTCAAAGAAATACAAGGGCTCTGTCAGGTTTAGAAAGTTCTTCAGGTACCCCAATTTCATCCCCTCTAATTGTTGCTCATGATTTAAATGACTTTTTGGATAGAAGAATCAATCACTCTGGTAGTGATAATCTTCTGTCAATTAGTTCAACTTATGGTAAAGCCCCATTATCTCCTTTATTAGTCGCTACACCAGGTGCTAAACCAGTTACCCCTTCAATTAAAGATTATGAAATTCTAAAACCTATAAGTAAAGGTGCATTTGGAAGTGTTTATTTAGCAAGAAGAAAAGTTACTGGTGATTATTTTGCTATTAAAGTTTTAAAAAAATCTGATATGATTGCCAAAAATCAAGTCACCAATGTTAAAGCTGAAAGAGCTATTATGATGGCTCAATCTGAAAGTCCATATGTTGCAAGATTATATTCAAGTTTTCAAAGTAAAGATAATCTGTATTTAGTTATGGAATATTTACCAGGTGGTGATTGTTCAACTTTAGTTAAAATGTTAGGACGTTTACCTGATGAGTGGGCTAAAAGATACATTGCACAAGTTATTGTTGGTGTTGAAGACCTACATTCCAAAGGTATTATTCATCATGACTTGAAACCAGATAATTTGTTAATTGATTCAAGTGGACATTTGAAATTAACGGATTTTGGTCTTTCACGAATGGGTTTAATTAATCGTCAAGATAGATCTGAGAAACATCATTCTGTTAGTGCTGAAGATGTTTTCAGTTCCTCACCGATGATACGTCCAAGAACTGATTCAATTAATGGATTTACTTTATCTGCAACAAGTCCTAGAGGCTCATTTAGTGGACCAGCGAGTCCATTATCAAATCAATTTGAAGGTATCCATAACAAGGAAGTTGGATCAACAGCACAGGTTCATAGTATGAGATCAGACTCTCATAGCTCAACACCAGGCTCCCCAATGTTAAAACCTTTACATAGATCAGATTCACAAACATCATTCTCAGTTCCAGATCATGATAGCATTTCAAGTGTCACATCCTCAAAGAAAAATTATACGTTATTTGACCCTGAAAATTCATCAAAGAATAAAAAATTTGTTGGTACTCCAGATTATTTAGCCCCTGAAACTATTGCTGGTGTTTCCGATAATAAAGTATCTGATTGGTGGTCAGTTGGTTGTATTTTATTTGAGTTCTTGTTCGGTTATCCTCCATTCCATGACTCAACACCAGATAAGATTTTCCAAAATATTTTAAAAGGTGAAATTGAATGGCCTATTTTAAGTCAAGAAGAAAGTTCATCAATTTGTTCTCCTGAAGCTAGGGATTTAGTTCAAAAATTGTTGACTATGGATCCTAGTGAAAGATTAGGTGCAAATGGAGCAGAAGAAATTAAACAACATCCATATTTCAAAGATATTAATTGGGAGACTTTATGGTTAGTTGATGGTTCATTTGTTCCAGTTGTTGATGATCCAGAAAGTACTGATTATTTTGAATCAAGAGGCGCTGAAATGAATGATTTTCTGATTGATGATTCAGGATCAGATCATGAGGATAAGAATAAATATGCCACAAACTCAAGCTTAAATAGTCAATCTAATGTCACAACAGTTTTAGGCTCTCCATCTGCTTCTGGCTCTCCGACTCAAAAGCATTTATCACTAGCAATTCCATTACATATGAGAGAGAGGAGACCAAGTAAACTGAATGAAAGCGTTGGAGAGTTCGGCTCGTTCCAGTATAGAAATTTACCTGCATTAGATAAGGCTAATAAGAACGTTATCAATAGAATTAAAGCTGAACACATAGAACATAGAAATAGTATATCAAGCTCATCATCAGAGTCAGGTACCTTTTCTAGATCAAGAAACTATTCAGTTTCTTCACCATCATCAACATTACAAAGAGCAGCATCACCATCAGACTCAGTAAGGAGATCAAATTCACCAAATAGATTGAGCTTTTCTAATAACATCATTGCTCAGACTCCAACAAGTTCTGGTTATAGTGATGATTATAATGCATTTTATGAGACTTCTGGACAATCAACCCCAAGTACAGACAGTGGTTTACCATCAACTCAAGCATTTACCAAACCAACAACCCCAGTTTTACAACAACAACAATTATTATTTCAATTGCAAACGCCTCAACAAGTGCCACCAGTTCATCGTAATGGATCTAAAGGGTCAAGAAGCAGTTTATTACAGCGTAATTTTAGTGAGTTTTCATCAGGTAGTTCTGATACAGAAGATTCCAAATCAATTGCGTTACAAAGAGTTCGTAAAAGAAGACAAAGTTCTAAAAGGTCAGAAGGATCACAAACACATACTTCAATTTCCGCTTTAGATGTTTTATTATGTGAACCAATACCAATTGTTAGATATCAATTGACAAAGGATTTGGAAGAGTTAGGCTGTGCAGTTGTTGCTGTATCTGCAGGTGATGAGCTCATTAGAAGAGCAACAGGAGAGGTGAAATTTGATTTAATTTTAACAGCTTTAAAAATTCCAAGATTAGATGCGTTAGATATTGTTAAATTATTGAAACAAACAAGCAGTGTGAATTCAGATACCCCAGTTGTTGCATCTACAGTCTATTATAGTGAAGCAATGGCATCGGGAGTTTTCAGTGATGTGTTAGAGAAACCTGTTAATAGAAAACAACTACAATCAACATTAAGAAAACATTGTCATTGGAACTCGACTAATAATGAAGAAGCAATCAGTGATACAGAGATGTTATCTGATGCTGATTCCTCTTACACTGGTCACACGTTGAGAAAGGCATTCAAATAGTAAGAGTATAGATACCACATATATATATATATTATATATATATATATATATTTATACAACAATGAGTAAGTATCTTTCATCTCTTTGATTCTAATATGGGGAAAACCGGAGATGGAATTCGACTTACGTAATATTTTTCGCTTCTCCATTTTCGCGTCCGAAACCCGGAGCTGATTATACCAATCAGAAATCGTTTGAAAATAAGCACAAAATGACTCTCCCGAATAAACTGAAATAAAAATCAAATCTTTAACTAATACCACACAATTCATATAAACATCAAACAATCGAAATGTCATTCTTAAGATTAGGTCTATCTCCTTTAAAAAAATCGGTTCAATCAACTGTCCAAAGATCAGCTTTTTTCCACACATCTGTTAAACAACAAGTTACTATACCATTTTTAAAACAAATACCACAACCACCAGGATATATCGTTGGTACGGTCAACGATGCATACGTTGTTCCACCATCCTCTAAAACACATGGTTCTATTCACTGGACTGCTGAAAGGTTCTTCTCAGTTGCTTTAGTCCCATTAGCTATTGTTCCATTTGTTACAGGTACTGCTGCTCCTCTCTTAGATTCAATTTTTTCAACTTTCATTTTAGCACATTCATTTATCGGTTTCCAAGCTTGTATTATCGATTATGTTCAAGAAAGAGTCTATGGTAAAGCTCATCAATATGCTTTATATCTATTAACTTTTGGTTCTTTCGTCTCAGCTTATGGTATTTACTTAATGGAAAAATATGATGTTGGTTTATCAGGTTTAGTTGTTAAATTATGGACCTCTAAAAAAGAAGAATCTAAATAGGATCAATATTTAGACATTTCATATTTAATTCATTATTTATATTCAAAGGGACTTGAAATTAGTCATTCAATTGTTCTCTTATATTCTTGCACTTGTTAAATAAATTAAAATCAAGTGTATTACATATTCAACACATTCATTGTATTATTATAAGTTTATGTATATAGCTTATTGATCAATACAAGTTTTTTTCTTCTTCTGAATAAATCAAGCACGTATAATTTGTCATATTCATCATCATTAATATTGAATTGCTAACCTTGAGTCTTGCGTTTACGACCATTAACTGAACCAATATTAACCTCTGATACTTCTGGTAATGACATTGAAGTTTGACTAGGAACAACAGAAAGCCCCACTGTCGAGTGTCTTCTCCCATCTGGTAATAAACATTCACTTCCTGCGGTTGATGTTTCTCTGATCTCTTGAATTACATCACCTTGAGTAATATTTTCACTTAGTTCATCAACATCCTCATTAAAATTATCAGGAAATCTCAAATGTGCTTGAATCTCATCATTATATTTCAATGCTGTATCTATTCTATTAATGAAGTTTTCTAATCCTGATAGTAAATCAGAAATATGAGTAATTTTATCATACTTTGAATTGATATCATTATTGTTCAATGAAACATCACGCCCATTGCATGTGTAAACTTTAAAGACCCTTTGTTCACTGTATATTTTCCCATCAATTATCTTAGAGTATATAGATTCAACTATCAATCTTTCTAGCTCCCTATCTGAATCTATATGTAACCTCTCTCGCAATATATCATAATCTAGAGTCTGTAATGTTGTTAGTACAAGTTTAATGGATATTTTTATTTGAAATTTCACATACATTGGTCTCTAAGGCTTCAGATAACAATGATAACTGTTTCAGTTTGTAGATTTCTGGCGAGTTAAGACTGATATAATGGGCTGGATTTTGAATATAATTATCAAAAGTTCCAAAACTGAATAAGGTAACAGTGTTGTAAAGTTTCTCATTTTGTTCAAAGAGTCGGGTTAGTGAGGAGTCTGATATTAGTTCACCAAATCCAAACGTCTTATCATCACTGAATGATTGTTTTATGGATTCAATGGTAGCCATTATGATCTATATGTGGGATATTGACAATATATGATTGTGGTGGTTTATTTCGCACTTTACATACAAAAACACAAAAAATAAAGAAGTCAGAAAATAAATTAAACCGTCTCCAATTCAATTCATACTTGTTTCATATATTATCTTTCCTATACGTATACTACAGTTTGAGTCTGGTATCATTTGAAGCAATTTTGGGTGAGTTATGCCTAGTTAACTTGTATATGCTTTTACATGTTTTGGGCTGAAAACGAATGCATAAAAAAAGATCCCTTGGCCAAGTTGGTTACGGCGTGGTGCTAATAACGCCAAGATCAGCAGTTCGATCCTGCTAGGGATCATTCTAATTTTTTTACTCAGAACCTGATCTTACTTATTTCTATTTTACCTTGTTACTTATTAAAGAAACATGTGTTCTTGATATTCAATTCAAGAGGTTTACTTTTGTTTTCAATGCTTAGTTTTTATTTGTAAGAGTTTTATTAAACGAAAAGAAAGAACTTTATATTGGAATATATCATAAAAGTGTCATCCATTAAATACTCATTTTCACATTAAAAGTCTGTCAATAAATTCATCTATTCAGGTCCAAATTAGCAATGAGATCATCTAATTCGGCATCTTCTTCATCTTCCAACATTTTTTCTAATTCTAGTTGATATGAATTCTTTCTCTCATTAAACTTATTTTTTACTTCCTCTTCCTCTTCAATTAAAGCTTCTTCAACAGTATCCAGTGCATTAGATTCGGCTGCTCTTTTCAAACTATCTCTCATTAATCTTTCATTACGAGTTTCGATAAATCTAGCCATTTCATCAAGTCCACCTCTCTGCTCTAATTGTCTTAATGCTCTTTTCTCCTCCAGTTGTTTCCTAAAAGGAATATAACCATTTGATCTCAGAGTGTATTTGCATCCTCTAGTTGGGAAATGTGATTGTGTTCTTTGATTCCTTACTGGGGATGACATTGGATTGTGTATTGATTCCCATGTTTGTTGTCTTCTTCTTTCTAACTTATCAACTACCCCTTCATTTTCTTCATCACTTGAGTCCATAGTTGAAGATCTTAAAGGTGATGAGTGCTGCAGTCTCTTGAAGTCAAGTATAACGTTTTCTCTATTCATTTTAATATATTGCAAACTATTAATTTAGCATTCTCAAATTGCTGCTTTTTCGTAAAGCTCATCGCGGTGCTCGTACCGAGAATATTTTTTTATAGAATTTACATTGTGAATCCTAAGCTACAACAATAAAAAACTGCCAGTTAGATTGAAAACTTATACATAATGGCCACTTTAATAATCCCAGGTGACGAAATAACAATCACAGGCGATGCAGAACTCGTGATTGGCCCAGGCTTGAAATCAAATTCACTCACTAAGGAAATAATACCCATCAATTCAGGAATTTTTCAAAAATCAGAATACAACAATAAACAAACCATACATATAGAATCCAACACCAAGAGATACATACCATCCACTGGTGATTTTGTCATAGGTGTTGTTACCGGTACCTTTGGTGAATCATTCAGAGTTGCATTATCGAATTTCACTGCAAATGTTTCATTAAACTTTATGGCTTTCCCTAATGCAACAAAGAAAAATAGACCAAATTTAAAACAAGGTAATTTGATATATGCTAGAGTTAGTCATGCTGATCCAGATATAGATATTGAAATCGAGTGTTTGGATCCTAACACTGGGAAAGATGGTGGGTTTGGTCTTCTTGAAGGTGGATATTTGATTGATGTTTCCTTAGCATTTGCAAGAACGTTGTTATTTGATGCTAATCATGAATTAATGAACTTATTAGTTAAAAAGTGTAAATTTGAAATAGCTATTGGTTTAAATGGTAGGATCTGGGTTAAAACGGAAGATTTGAAATCTACTTTAGCAGCTACAAGATCTATTGAAAAGGCTCAGCATGTTCATAAAAATCAATTTGAAAACGTTATCAATACAACTTTTAAAGAACTTGGTCTATAATAAATAATATGCAATCATTAAACTATTCTATCAACCGTTTGTAGGTGCTGATTTTTTATTGATGAAAAAATTCCATTATACCTCCTTTATTATTTCTATAACTTGATTTACTTTCATTTAAAACATCACTAAAACCATGTAAATTTGTAACGCTTTCGTAAAGTGTTAGATCTTCTGCATTTATTTTTGTATCTCTGCTATTCATTTTATCAAATAGATCTTCAACAACAGGTCTGCTATTATCTTTGATCGAAGCATCACTAAATTGAACTCCATTTCTCTTAATAAAGTTATATGAACAAACGTCCTCGTATAATTGATAATTTTCAATACATATTCCAATTTCCTTGTTGAAATCCCAATCTAATGATAGATTTTGAGATTCAGTTGAGTTTGATGATCTATCTAAGATTGAAATATCTTCTTCTTTTTCTAATTCAGATTCTGTTTCATCTTTATTTTGATTTGCATGAAACTCAAATCCTAATGATTTGGTTTCAATTTCGACAATATTATCTACCCTAGTAGTAAAGTCTTTAATGTTTTTTAACTGTTTCTTAGAGACAGAAAGACTGAACTCTTCAAATGTTGAATATACTTGTTCTGAATTATTATTTTTATCATTCTTTAGTGATGATTGTTCTTTTCTTAAATTATATCTCTTCTTTTTTAGCTTATTATTGATTGATGTGATCTTTCTTGATTTAAATGGTGATATTTCAAAAGTTTTATCTGATAAACTCCAAGTTGCAGGTAAATATCTTAGAGTCGAGTTCATATTGATTTCAAATAACTGTTCGAAGAATGTCAACTTTCTAGGAACATAATATTCATTCCAATAGTTATCAAAAAAACCTTGGTATGGTTCTAAACTTTGAATTATTGGTCCATCTTTTTTAACTTCAAATGTTTCGAAAAATGATTTTAAATTAAATTCTGTCCACCAAAACCTATAACTTCTTTTAATTTGACTTGTGAATCTATGAACATTATGCAAGTAGTAGTCATTGTTAAAATCCCATAACATTGGTTTACCTTTTTCCCAGACATAATTACCTAAAAATAAATTAGTCGCTTCTTGTCTTTGAGCATCAACAAATGAATTACTATAAAATCTTTTAATACTTTCAATCATATCTCTTGAATGTGACGACCATTGATTAATCTTTCTGTAAGTTTCCATAGTGTTAACAAGGTGTGAACCACCATATTGTAAAGCAATAGTATCACCATGATCATGAAACATTTCTGTTAATATATTTACAACATCTGAATCGTAATTGATGAAAACATCTTCAACTATTCCCAGAGCTTTTAATTGATAACCTAACGCTCTTTTACCAATAACAAATTGAGCAGCATTGGTTCTATCTAAACAGTCAATACAGTTAGTACGACAAATACCTTGCTGTAATTCAGTTGAATGTAAACTTATCGAATTATGAAAGATGCCAGTTGTCTGTAATAATTCATCGGCATAACTTTCTAAATACTCAATAACATCTTGACCATCAGATTTTGATGCTCTACTCATATCCCAACTGGTATATTTCAGTTTATGCTTTTCGGGTAATTCAAGATTTAGGTATTTAATACAATTTTCAAACTCTTTGGACAATTTGGTTTCCCTTGGGGTACGTTCTTTTGTTTTTACAAGATTTAGAACCATTATAGGTGAATCATACCTTGCAAAAAGATTGTCAAAGTGAAGGGCAGCTGAAGTGTAAAAGGGATCAACAATATCTATTTCAATAGGTGGTTTAGCAATATTTAAATTAGAAGCTTCTTGTGACCAAAATAATGGAATTGAACCTCTATGTTGAACGTATGAAGAATATCTTGGATTATTGAAAAAGCCATATTTTGGATCATGAAAACTGGTCGTCATTAAATCAGAAACAATTTGTTCAGTTTCAACTTCATTAGCAACATTTCCTCTATTATTAACACCTCTTTTCAAAAATCTTGCTCCTGCAAAATGATGTGATCTTCTAGCTATAACAGTTAAATAGACTTTCTTATCAAAAATTGTTACATTTGCTTGATCAATAAATCCATGAATTATAGGTTGAAACCAATCAAAAACTCTTTCATAAGTTTGCTGCACAGGTTTAAGTAATGCGCCATTCCATACAAACATCTCATTATAATTTTCATGGAATTTACTAGTTGGGTGGAATCCTGAAGCTTTTTGCTTTTCTCTCAATATATTTTTCTGTAATGTGTTCGTTATATCATATGTGTAGCTAAAATAAAAAGTCTTTGAAAGATCAATATTGGAAAATGTTGCTAAGAATCTTGTCTCCTCGCTATATTTATCTGGTTTTTTATAATTACGTGCAATTGGAATCAGTTCAGTTGTATCTATGTGGTAAATGTAATGACCGCCTATAACAGCAACAACAGATCTTTTTGTCACAACGGATAAGTAATGACATTTTGTAAACCTTATAAACCCTAATAAACCAAAACCCGTCAATTTTTTGGTTAATCCTTCAGGATTTGTCTCCTCTAATTTTGATAAAACATTCATGATTTCCTTTCGCGTGAAAAAAACGTTGTCTTCAACAATTGATAGTTCATTCTCAGGGACCGTTAAGTCGATTTCAAGAACTCTGAACATTGTCTCTCTTCCATTACTACCAACAAGGTAAAGTCTAGTACTGGTCTCATAGATTGTATACTTCTGAAGAATTAATTTTCTGGCTCTAGATGTGTATTGATTCC
The DNA here is from genome assembly GCA_003707195.2 of Phaffomyces antillensis. Lineage (NCBI taxonomy): Eukaryota > Fungi > Ascomycota > Saccharomycetes > Phaffomycetales > Phaffomycetaceae > Phaffomyces > Phaffomyces antillensis. The sequence continues at coordinate 231,891 of PPNI02000007.1, forward strand.
AGTTTGGTGGAGGGGTAGAAGCACTGTCATCGTGGCTCTCACTAATATCTGGTTGGATATCTCTTTCCATATTATTATGAGCGATCTTCTACTTGTTAATGAATCTTACTCATTATTTTGTTTCGATATAAATCTAAAATGCGTCAAATTATATCTGTCTAGAGACCTGTTTTTCCGAGGGTAAACGTTGAGAGTTCCGGAAATTATGTCATAGTCATCGCATTGAAAAATTATTTTAAATAAAATGTTTCCAAACTTAGTTAAATTGAGAAGGTCCTTATTGTCATTATGGAGGTTGAAAAACTCAAGAAAGAGCTTACTGTCAAAGAAATTGAAAGGCAAAAGAAAAAAATAGCTAAAGATCTAAGAAAGAAGCAATATTCAGATATTGCAATTCAAGGTACTAATGATTATTCAATTGTATCAAAAAGATCTGTTGAAAAGTTATACACAACTAAGTTGAATAAACAAAAATATGACATTGAAATCCCAGAATACTTTCAAAATTTTGTTATGAAATTTCAAAGAAGATCACCAGCCATCAATAGAGGTTATTGGACAAGAATGGAAGCCATCAAACAATCATCTTATAAAATTATCAAAGAATCTGTTACTAAAGGTAAAAAAGTTTGTATTATCAATTTAGGTGCGGGTTATGATCCACTAGCTTTCCAGTATTTAGATCCTCAGAATCCAGATAATTTCGATTATAAAGGTATGCTATCATTTGTTGATGTTGATTATCCAGATCTAAATAAGATCAAGACTCAAATGATAAATAATTCTAAACAACTCACTGATATTATTGGTGAAAAAGAAAACACTTCCTTTCAAGGTGTTGATCTAAAAACTGAAAAGTATACTGCCTTATCGTGTGATTTGAAAGATATAAATTTATTCACTAAGCAACTTGAACATTTAAATCTAAATGATGAAAATATAACAAAAATTTATATCGCTGAAGTTTCAATTGCTTACATGCTACCACAATATGCAGATCCTGTTATTAAAGCCTCATCTCAGTTTCCAAATTCACATTTTTTGTTGTTAGAGCAATTATTGCCTGCTGGTGATCATCACGCATTTGCAAGAACTATGTTGTTTCATTTCGCTAAATTGAACTCTCCGTTGAACTCTGTCGGCACATATCCAACAATTGAAAAACAAATTCAAAGATTTAAAGATTTAGGCTATACTGTGACATCAGAAGCATCAGATTTGAAATCATTTTGGAATAGTTTATCTGCTGATTCCAAAAAAAGTGTCAGCCAAATTGAAGCGTTTGATGAATGGGAAGAATTCATTATCTTTGCACAGCATTATCTAATATTACATGCTTCAAATGTTGATTTCAAATTATTCGAGGAGCAACCATATTCCTTTGATAAATATCCAGTTGAAGAATCACAATTTCAACTAAAACCAAGAACAGAACATCTAGAAAGAAAGTTTCTATCTGCTGAAATTATAAAGAATAATATCATTATCAACGGTGGTGCTTCAACTTCAAGACTTAATACAACAATCTCAACATTTGAGATTAATATACAAGATCATCAACTTCCTGCTAGACAAGCACATTCCCTGACTTTAACTGATAAAGGTCTAGTTTTAGTCGGTGGTAGAAGCTCTCCAGATAAACCATTAACTGATTGTTGGATACTCAAAAACCTAGACTCTGGTGCCCACGAATGGACTAAAATAGAGGATTTACCAGATGTTAGATCAAGACATTCCAGTTTTAATTACTTGAATGATGTTATTGTCTACGGTGGTAATTTCAAGAAAACTCCATTTTTGAGATATTCTTCCAACGGATGGGAACCATTATCAGTGATTGGTGATATTCCTTCATTATCATCTGCTGCTTTAGCTTTCAATAATGATAAAGGTGTTATTATTGGTGGTATGAATTCAATGGAAGAGATTCAAGATTCTCTATATACTTTTGAAATGACCCCATATGGAATCAAGACTGAATTATTATTTAGAGATCCTTTATTAAGTAGATATAGCGCAAGAGCTACATATGTTTCCGAAAATGAAATAGTGTTGTTTGGTGGTGTTGGTGACTTGTTTTTATTTGATCAGACTACTTCAATTATAAAGATTCAATTGAAGACTAGAACCATTACAAGAGTTAGGATTAATGATGAAGTATGGAAAGCCTTCCCACTTTTGATTGGTTTTGAGTTATTACAGCTTGATGGTAAACTTATTACTGTTGGTGGTGGTGGTGTTTGTTATTCTTTTGGCTCTGTTTGGAATGATTTACTAATAATGGGAGATGACCATCAGCTAGAGTTTCAACTTGAAAATATCTTAAAGGTAGATCAATAAATGATATAGAACTGATTCAAAAGAGACTTATGTACCCTGGAACCTTATAAAGATGACTAAAAATAATTTCTTCTTTCTTCCCTCAAAACCTTACTTGAGTTCAATCTTGAATCTTTCCGAGAAAAAATACAAAAACACAAAATATTTATCGATGTGAAACGAATAACATGAATTCTTTTTCAGTATATAATTAGATATGTGTTATTCTAGAAAAAACCATTGTTATACTCTTTCAAACTCAGTAAAAAAATAAGAACTCCTCATGGGGGGCTCGAACCCCCGACATTTCGGTTAACTTCTGCTAATGAAATTTACTTTTCCTTAGTTTGACTGTAAAAGCCGAACGCTCTACCAACTGAGCTAACAAGGACGAGTTCTGTGCTGCGATTTCCTTTTATTTTTCTTATAGAATTTTATTGTTAGATTATGTAATATGAACATCAGGAGGGTTTGTATAGACAAATTTAATGAACAATATGATTATCTAAGAGAAAAAAAAAAGGTTTGATCGCACCAGAAGGAGTACTTAGGCCATAGCTACGTGGTTTACGAAACATAGTCGAACAGGCCAACATTGGCAAGACTGAACCGATGCTAACTTGCATGAATAATCATTCCTGGAAAAAAATGCTATAAGGAAACATCAATGAAGACGGTGTATCAAATAAAAGCCAGAAAGAGATGGAGTATAAGATTGTATAGACAAATTTAATGAACAATATAATTATAAAAAAAAAAAAAAAAAACAAGACTGAACCGATGCTAAAAGTGTGCAACACACCCATAGTCAAGTTGAATTAAAATTAAAACAAGAAGGTCAGAACGATTAGAGTCCTAAAAGTAAAATAATTTAGGGCTCCAACTTCCAATTGTTTACACGATCCACATTGTATTAGCGCATGCATGCTTTTAAATTTGAATCTTATATATATGTATACATAAATTCCTGTAAGATCAGTAAAAAGTTTATGTTCAAAACTGAAAAGTTTGAGATACATAAATACATATAGATTCGAGAACTCTTAATATAATTTGACAAGGAGTTGAATACTAGTCAAGATTGAGAGGTAATGCTAATTGCTAAGGCAATGAATCACGTAAGTACTTAAGTTCGGGGTTATATTTATCATTAAAGTTTCTGCTATTTAAACTGTAATATACACCTTTTTTGTGAATAGATCCAACATTAAAATTTACACCTTTAGCTTCTGGCTAAAAAATGCATTTCGATTTCAACCCCGCATATGATAATGGATATTATAATTGTTTATGTTGTCTGCGCTGGCACATACCTCAAGATCTTAGATTTGTAAATTGTCATTTGTCGCCTTTTACAATCGAGATTCAACAGCATGCCTCTTTATTCGATTAAGCTTGTTTCATGAGCCTTTTGGTTAATTTCAAAGTTTTTTCGGCCGGTAGAACAAAGAAAAGAAGAATTTGAAAAAAATATAAACAATGTTTCTAAGTTCGCCCTAGACTTGTAATTGGACCATTCTCCAATCCCTTTCTGGGCATTAATGGCTTATCCGAACATTCCAGGCTCATCGGGTAATGGCGAGAGAACTTCTAACTACTTCCTAAATGAATCAGCTGAACCAGAGTCAAACCAAAACATTACTTTTCAAAATCATTCCACTACTTATGGATATCAGTCAAACAATTATACACTCACTCCGCCTGAGAACTTTAGCGCCACAAGATCCACTCCTGGACTAAAAGAACAATCTCAGCTTTCCCGAATATTGGAAACCAACTCACCTCTACAATCTTCTAATGGTGCTCCTGTAAAAAAAAGAATTACTAGAAGAAGAAAATTCACAGCATGCGAACCATGTCGTGTAAGAAAGATCAAATGTACTCTTGACAAGCCAACTTGTAAAGCGTGCGCTAAAAGTGGAATTGATTGTGTCTATAGACCGGACATAACTCAAAAACCGTCTGTTGAAGCTTCAATACCTCCAAACCCTCCAAATGCTGAGAATCTAAATACTCAAAAGACTCAACCTCCAAAATCTCAAACTTCTAAACCCTCAAAAGAAAAATTTGAAAATGAAAATAAAACTTTTGCTGAAGTTGTAGATTTACAAAATTCTGGAGCAAAATGGTCAAGTAGTAATTGGGTTGATCATGTAGAAGATATTTTATCATGGCCTATTTTTGAAAATAAATATAAACTTAAAGAGAAAGGTTTGGGTGCTGCTATTCAATGTTCAGACTCAAATCTGCCTAATTTAAAGCCATTCACAAGAGAAGAAATTGATGAAATATTGAAAGATTTTTCAGAAAATCTAATGGCGTATGTCATACGTTTTAATGATAATTTGTTGAACAAAGAACTATATATCCAGTATTCAATTATTGATGACACTGTCAATTTTATTAGGAGTTTTTTACAGACTCATAAATACTCAAAGCTTCTAGATATTGAGATTCCGTCCGATTTAGCTTGTCTTCCATTGATGTTTGTTATTGTTGCTAATTCTTTAATTGCTAAACCTTTTGGTCCAAGCATTATCATGGATTACAGAACCTCATTAGAAGAAAAATCTGCAACTTTTTTACTAGCAATGAAATACTATACACTAGCAGAATATTTGAATGAACTCCCAGCTTATAAATTGCCTACATTCAATATTAAGAACGCACAATACCTGTTACTGAAGTCAGCATTTTGGAATTATAACATGAAACCATTGAAAGGTTGGTCATTGTTAGTTAATTGCTGCACTACTGTTATGACATTAGTTGAAATGTGGAAATCCACGCCAGACAAATTCACGGAATTTGAGTATAGAACTTTGGAAAGACTATTTTGCATGTGTTATAGATATGAATGTTATTATAGAGTTACATTGTCACCGCATGTTCCATCAAGTGGTATTTTAAATTATAATTTTCCAAGAATCCATCCAACGCCACCTTCAACGTTGAGTGCAAGTGAAGAATTAAGTTGGGTCTATTGTTTAACTGATATCTCACTAAGAAGAATTGACACTAAGATATTGGATGATATGTATAGCCCATTTTATGAAAATACAGGAGATTCATCAACAGAAGGCACAGGTGCCTATTCATTGCATTGGGATAAATTGACATTGCAAGAAACAACTCAAAGATTGGATAAATATTTTGTTCAAATAAGACAAGTTGAAATAGCGGTCAAGAAACATATCGAAAATGTTGCAGAAGGATGGGGGTTTGATATTAATGATTTTAGAAAACCTTATGGATTTGCATATCAAGACGTTTTTGGTCAAACCGAAAACTCACTTAACCATACCACTCTTGTTTTATCTGAACTTCCAATAACGCCAGCTTCAAGTACTACTGGTGGTGCTTACTTCAAAAGACTTCCTGAAATTTTGAGTTTTTTAAGGTTAAGATCTGTGACAATCAGATTACTGTTGTATAGACCAATTTGTTATATTTATGTCCATTCCCCAATTCCAAACGAAGTTTTATTCAAAGACCCTGCATTCAAAGAATACTTAAAGATTACAAATGAAACTATAGACTTATCAAGTTATGCTTTGTCAATTCATAGACATTCTGGATCATGGCATTATGTTAAACAAATGTTAATTTTTGCATTGAATGTTGTTGCTCAATATAAAAGATTTGGTGCAGAATTTGCTTCAAAAAGAAGAGTTTGTGGATTTTTGGAAGATTGTTTGAAAATGTATGATTTCTGGCTAGATGAATCGCCAGATTTATTGAGTAATAGAACCTGTATTGCTGAGCTGCTAACTGATCTAGGGTATGACTTTGATGAATAATGTATATTGTATTATAACTGAACATTGGTTTGTTTTATAAGTTCAAGCTCTACTATATAGACCTAAAAAAAAAGTCATAAATTGAATTATTTTAATACAAAGATTATATTTATAAGAATTTTTGATATAAGTTTATTCTCGGTTTGACAGTAATTTCACCAAATAGTTCATTCTGTTGCAATTCAACTCCATCTCCTGTACCTAAAACCAACAGTTCAAAGAATAGTCTAGTTGCTTCTTTCCTTGGGATATTGGATAATGGTTGCTCTGATAAAGAATCTTTTTCAATAACATCTGTGAATGTGATACTTTCTTTATTTTTAAATAATGTACTTAGATGTGATGCAATAGATTTAGTGGATTCTGAAATCCCTTCTTGAGAACTGCTTGAGTTGAATTCATTTAATTGTTTTTCTTCGATTTCCAATTCTTGTTGTTCATTGTCAAAAGGAACATTGTTTTCTTCTGGCCCGTTATCCCAATCAAAACCAAAATCGAAGTCATTACCTCGTTCATCATTGAAACCTAAATCGTTTTCTTCGCCAGAATGTTCTAATTCTGGGATATCATCTGGTAACGATGTTGATGACGATGTCTTTTGTCTTTTGACGGTTAAAAGAGTTCCAGCAATATCATCCCTAATGTATGTATTTTCTTTCAAAATAGAGTCAATTAATGATCTTTTACTGTTGAAATCTAAAGTGAGACCTTCATCAATAATAATATTATCAGTATTTCTGAAATTTTTGATTGGAATTTCAATTTCATCATCGTCAACAATTTTTCTCTGACCAGCAGTGGATATTCTCGGAGCTCTTATCTTTTTTATAGGAGCAATGATCTTTGTACTTTCTTGTTCTTGAGGTTCTTCAGCTTCTAAAATTGGAGCATCAAAATCAAAGTCAAAATCAATGCCTTGATCAAAATCATCTCTAATATTATTAGATAGATTGGCAAGAGAGTCTGCTCTTCCAACTTCAATGGATCTGTCAAATGAAAGGTCAACAGGATCATCTGATCCAATATTGTTATTTAAGTTTTCATTAATATCAAAATTCAAATCAATATCTAGATCATCATTTTGTAGATTATCTAATTCATCAACTTGGGTTCTTGGAATTTCAATTGAATCAACGGTGGTGTCTTCCATCGCGTAACTTTCAAAAAAATTAGTGTTTGTGGCAGGTTCTTCATCAAAGGTTAAAGGTTCCTGAAATAATAAATCAGATTGTGTGATGGTGTCTTGTAAGATTAATTGATTAACAGATGTAACAATTGTAGCATTGAGTGGTAATGTAATAGTATTTGAATTTGACTTGAAAGCTGATTTCAGTTTTAATAAAGCATCAGATACATCATCCAATAAGTATTTAGCCTTTCTTGAGTAAATTCTAACCACACCATATAATAGTTGACCTGATAATCTCAAAGCTAACGCCTCTGAATCATCATTTTGAGTAGTAGCTTTAACGATAGCTTGAGTTGATTGGATAATATTGGACTGGATGAGCTGGTTCTTGGATAGTTTTCTTTCTAAGTTAGCAGCTAGCCACACTTGTGCTAGTGGACCTTCTTTAGCTAGTAGGTTTTCTGAATAAAACATTTATAATCTTCTATGAGTATTAAAGAAAGAGTTCAAAGTTGTTGAAAAGAATATAAAAGTGAGCAAGATATGAATCAAAGTGTCAAAAAGTGAATAGTGTATAGCAATTAAACAGACGTAGCAAAAATGTTTACTTTTGTGCTTTCAGTATGATATGAAATTCTCAATCACGTTAAGAATATTTTTTGTTTTGAAAAAAGTGTAAACAAAAAAAAACGCGTAAAAAAAACCATGACGCGTTTCCGTTGCCATAGTGATAATTACGTATATAAATTGAATTTATAACAAGGAACTCTTAGTAAATTTTTAATCGAAAATAAATGTTACATCATATAGCCTATATCTTTACCCTGAGGGCTGAAATATCGGAATTGAAGAGCTGAATAGGTTTTAAAAGTCGATCGATTCCTTCTTATGTAATTAGTGAATTTTTGTGTTCAGCTCTATTCTAACAATAATTTTTCGCAAAAGCAAACTTCACTATGAAAGCATCACATGATACTCACGCGGTTTGAACATCCAAGATCAGTCTTTTGAGATAATTTTTCAATGAGGGAGTAACGCTCTGTATTTTTCCGCATGTCAAGCGTTTTTCTCAAAAAATTAAAACGGAACTTGCCCAGAGAGCCTGTAATAACTATGAAAATAATACATTAGACGCATTATCCTACACCAACCTTCTATGATACATAATATACATTAAGTGTTAATATATAGATTTGAGATTCCTTTTTGTTTTCTGGTTTAAAACCCGGTTAATTTTAGTAACAACTGAGCACCTTTGTTCCCTTCAGAACCAGCAGCAGTTTTGACAACTTTCTTCAGTTTATTTAAATCTTTGGAAAATTTAGATTTCTTGTCTAAAGCTTCATAAAGGGAAACAATAACGAATGATAGACTTTTGCTGGAGATCCACTGTTCCAAATCTTCACCGATAACTTCATTGTAAAATTTTTCACCAAATTCAGAACCTAAACCTGGTAATTCTAATTTGATCAACTGTTGGTTTTTAGCATCCCATTTACCACTTTGAATCAAAGACTTTAGTAATCTAACTGAAAAAGCTTTATTTATCAAACTTTCTTCATCTTTAATATCACCTTTCAAGGCTTCACGAACAGCAGCCAACGCCGCTTCTCTTTGTTCGTCATCAATTGGGGCGTTATTCAAGAAAACATCAGCAACGAACTGAGAACCCATGTTTTCAGCCAATAAACTAACAGAGTCATTGATTATCCAACCATAGAAAATTGAGGAAAAACTTGAAAGCAATTCGTTTCTTCTTTGGTCATGAGGTTTTTTGGAAGTTTCTTTTGAATATTCAATGTATTTGTTCAATTCTTGCTTTATAATTGGTGAAAAATATCTACCATCTAGATCGTTCAATAAATATAAGAATGGTCTTCTAGCGTACTTATCAACAATTATCTCACCAAATGATTCATTGTAGATGGTAACAAATGGTTTGATTAAACCTTTAGTATCATCAATAGTTAAGAATAGAGTGATTAAAACCAAGTTACCATATTCATTTCTAATTAATTTATCAGCATGTTCTTTCAAGCTTTTGACAATGGCTTTTCTTTCTTTAGCATTGGCTTTAGCAATTAAGGTACAAGCAACTTCACAACCTTCTGGGGTGTGGATTAGTTCAGCCATTTGATCCGCTAATAAAGCAATGAAATCTCTAACTTCTTGACCTTCAAAAATTTGAACGTATTCTCTCATACCAGCATGTAAAATTTGAAAACCAGTTGAACCTTTTTCAACAGAAGCAGTAATTGTACCAATTAAATTTCTTTGAATGACAGTTCTCTTTTCTGCATTTTCTTCGCAAACTTCTTTGATTGTTTTGCCTTTACCAGATTCTACGAAAACAGCATACTCAGCACCCCAAAATTCTCTAATCATTTGTTTCTTTTGCTCAGAAGTAGAGTATAGAGTGTACAAATCCTCAACAACATACGCACCTTCTCTGTGTCTCATCAGTTTTCTCAATTTACCATGTAATTCAGATAAAACCAATTCTCTTGATTGTTTTGAGCCATAGTGTAATAACTTAACTAACAAGTATTTACCATAAGAGCTTGTAGCTAGTTCATAAAAATGACCTTTCATTGAAGCAGTAATCATTTCTCTTCTTTCTTTTGAGGAATATTTTATTAAAGTCTGAACAACTCTTGAAGCATCATGTTTTAAAACTAAATCAGTAATACAATCCTTCGATAATTCCCAAATTTCATTAGATAATTTGTCACGAACTTCTTTTGGAACTGGAGGATTTTTAACTCTAAGACGTTCCCATAATAATTTGATTTGTTGAATTTGAGCACCTGATTTTCTTTGTAATTTTCTATCTTGTAAAGTTTTACGTTGTTCAAGACGACCTTCACGCTTTTCTTCAGCTGTTTTGGTTGATTTGCCTTTAGTTTGTTCACCTTTATCTTGTTCAACATCTTCATCAACATCTTCATCAGCACCTTGCTCTATTTCAATTTCATCTTTATCTAATTCATCTCCAGAATCACTTGAAATATCTAATTCATCATCACTTGATTCTTCTTCAGCTTCTTCTTCTAATTCTGGTTCAGATTCATCAGGTTTAGCTTTGGTGGCTGAAACTTTGGACTTCTTGGAAGTTCCATTAGCTGATTTTGAACGCTTATTACCAGAGACAGGAGCAGCCATTTCTTTAAATTTAATTATAAACTCTTTTTGATAAAATCGAATTCTTAGGTATAAAAATTTTTTATTGATAAAATAAATTTTCGGTTGCGGCAACATCCTCATCGCTTATATGTATGTAAACTTACAAAGTAAAAATCTAATAGAATGCAGTTTTGGTATTAATTAGTTCGTAACTCTGCACGTTTATGGTCCTCGAATTCTATTCAGCGACATAGTTGGAGGTGGGTTCATCTCCCTTGTTGTTTTTTGATTATCTAAATCCAAAATCTCTTGAACTAGTTTATGAATTAATAAGATTTTACTTTCTTTGAAATTTCTGGTAAATGTGATAATTTTTTCAAAATTTGGGTAATTGAAGTTATTCGTGATCAGTATTTTTAATAACTTGAATAAATTTATTTGAACAGGTATTTCTTTTTGATATTGATCTGTTATTTTATCGAAAATTGAATCGATAATAGAAGAGTTTTGAAATATTAATAATCTGATTTGATTTGCAGAAATTGACCTGGTATAACAATTTAACAATTTCAACAATTTCTCTAGAAACAATTCGTAGTTTAATCCAGAATCTGTTATAAGGGCATTCATTAGATATCTGTTTGGGTCAGATAATAAAAGATTGGTTATAACATCTGTTGCTTTTTCATTTAAATGAACTAATGAATCCATTGCATTAGCTTGCCATACTGGATTGTTTAATAAGATCAAATAGTTGTATAATAACTCATCATCATCAGTTAAGACTGGTACTATTGTAGAGTTTGATGAGAATTCACAAAATAATGGTATGATGAACTCAGAACATGGAAGCTTTAACCTTAGAATTTTTTTGATTATTGCTAAAAAATCCATTTTAACTAATTCAATCTGTTTTAGTTTATCTAGATGACACAAATCAAAGATAACAGAGCATGATATGTTCAATAATCTATTATTAAAAGCACTATTATTCTCATTATATTGTGTTTTAAGTGATGTTCTAGTAGCTTGAACCATGAACTTTAATAACTCTGCATTTTCATTGTCATCTTCAATGGTTGTATTCTTCAAGAAATCAACAATTGTAACCTGATTCTTAAATGATAATTGATCATAAACTTTGAAAAATGAATTCAAAAAGATTGGTTTAACAATTAAAGGGGATGAAGATCTCAATTCTGAGATGACCATCATTAATTTATCTGTAGATTTGAAGTCACTATGATTGACGAATTGTAGCAATACAACAGCCAACCACTCTAAAATGTTTTTGAATGAAAACACCATCAATAAGATAGTTGATTTGGAAATTTTATTGGACTTAAACGTTTTAAGTAGTAAGGATATCACAAAAATCAAAAGTTTTCTATTTTCTTTGTAATCTTCTTCTAGTAATTTCAATGAGGTTATCAAGCCACCAGCTTGTATAAAAGCTTTCAAATTCAAATCTTCTTCGAATAGTTGATCAAATATGTCAACTATAATGCTCTTAATTGGTGGTGATTGTCTTTTATTCAAAAAACTCAACAATAGAGGGATTGCTCCAAGATCAACGAATCCACAACTATCAACTGAAATTAATCTACTCAGCAACTTCAAATATTCAACTGTAATTTCAATATTTGAGCGAAATATCTTAATCCATTCTAAAATCTTAAACATCATTGTTTCATTAGCGCAATTATTTGATTGACTTGGGTTTTCATTTAAAAACTTGATTAAATTTGAAACGTTTTTATATTCTCCTGGCTTTTCTTCGAGTCTCTTGACGAATGCATCCAATGTATCTTGTAGATTATTTGAAACTGGATCAAAGTTTGTTTCATTCAATATTCTATCCTCATTAAGCTTCAAGATATCTAATTTCAAAGAAAACCTAGAAACGTATTGTTGATGTTTGAATGTACTTATATCCATTGGTGCAAAATTATTATCATCGTTGTTTCTTTCAATTAATCTGTAATCTTTTTGAATAGATTCATCGATTTCTGTAGTTATATTCATAACTTGTGGAACTTTTAGTGTTTTCTTTGAGTTTTCTTCTTGATTTAACCATTTATGGTTTGCTAGTTCTTTTGCGGTGAGTCTCAACCTTGGCTTCTTTTCAAAACATTTCAATAAAAACTGTTGACATAAAGGTGAAATAAAATCTGGAATTGGTGGGTGATCATCTGTGACAATAGCATGAAGAGCAGCCATCTCATTCAAATGAGAATACAATGGTTCACCTGTTAGTAACTCAACAACCGTAGCACCTAATGACCAGATATCTGACGCTGAAGTTGTACCTTCCATTGTAATGATTTCCGGTGCCATCCAATTTGGTGTACCAGCAATCGAGAATGTTTTGATTGTGCTAGTGGAAACTTGAGTTGAAACCCCAAAATCTGTTAATTTGACATGTCCGTCTTTTGTTAACAATATATTAGCAGCTTTGACATCTCTATGTACAACACCTTGCTCGTGTAAATATACTAAGCCATTGATCACCTGTTTCAATAATTGTATAACCTCAGGTTCATCTAAAGGACCTTTTTTCTTATATAAATGCCTTAAAGATCCACCTGAACAATATTCCAAAAAAATCAACATTTTTTTTTCATTTCTTATAAATCCATGATATTTTACAATGTTCTCATGTTTTAGGATCTTTAAAAGATCAATTTCTTGCATTAGCTCTAGAACATTATCATCATCTTCAATAAAAATCTCTTTAATTGCAACCTCATTGCCTGTAACTTTATTAATGGCTCTGTAGACGTTAGCGAATGCACCTCTCCCAACCGTTTCTTTGAACTCGTAAGAGGATAAAATTTCACTTGTTGTAGGTGTTTTTCCAGGTATTCTACCAGGTCTTTTCTCCAACCTTTGAGCAGGTGTCAATGAAAATTTAGACATAACAAAATCATTTTTAATTTTAGTTGGTGAAGAGGGATTAAATTTCAGTAAAGGTTTTCCTGGAGGTTTGATTGCAATTCTTCTTTTTGAAGGTGTCTGCAGAAATGGATTTGACCCTGAATATCTCAGCTTAGGTATGCTATCTAAACTTATCGACTTATTTTCATTTAGTTGTGATTTAGTGGGAGAAGAAGAATTTGAAGAAGATTGTGGTGATTTTGGAGATGATGATGAAGATCTTTGAAATTTCTTGAATTTGGGCGATTCCAGTAGTTCGGATTCTTCTATTCTCGATAGTTCCTGACATTCAAACTCATCTTCTTTGAAACGATCCAGAATTTCAAGCTTTGTTGGTTTCCCATTCATAATTAGTATATTACTGTAAAACCAGTAATTTGCGCCAACTCTGTTCTTTTTTGGTGAAAGTCTCTTGTTGGAGTGATTAACCAGCTATAAGATGAGATGTGCACAAACTAGGAGTAATTATTGAATTTGAGGTGAGATCTTGGAAACTGTTTCAATGTAAATGTTCTAATCACAAAGATTTTTCAAATGTAAACAAACAAAAAATGCGGTTGAATTTTAAAATTAGAATGAAAATACCAATCTACAAGCAGAATCTTGAATAAAAACCATGACAATAACAAAATTACTATTTTTACAACTTATAAATTAGTATACACACAACTGGAACCTGAAACTATTGGATGTCAGTTTCAATCGGTTTGTTCCAACTTAATCTTGAAACATCACCCATTTTACGTGGGAAGATCAGATTCAAAATCAAAAAAACTAGACCAATGACTAAACATAACACGCCACATACTAACCAAGAGATACCCAGGAAAGGGTTTCTGCCACCAACTACTGATCTTGTGGTTAGGTAGATGGATTTTTTACCATTGAATTCAATGACTGGCCAATGTAAACCTACTTCAACTTCGTAAGTACCAGATGTCATTGTTTCGTTATCACTTCTTAATACTAACTTGGAGAAGGTTGGTAAACCAGGAGTTTGCATCCAGTTTTGGAATTCTTGCCATGTTGAAATATCAGGAATATTTTCTTCCGTATAACCGTTTGGAAACATCTTGATCCAATTTGGTGGTGGAACAACCTCTGATGCATTGTATTGAGTCTTTTTGAATCTGTTCTTATTTGTAGACCATGCAATACCTTCTGTAGTCATGTGAAATGAACTTGTGGTACCATTCACAGCTGAAGGGACTGTATAAGTATCATTGAATAAAGAATTGGCAATCAACCCACATGGATAAATTCTAACACCATTAGCATCTTCACTTAAAGGTTGACAATTTTGACCTATAGTGTCTTTGATGGTACTTAAAGAAGCAGGTTTACCTTGAATTTGGTCTTCACTGTAAGATTTAGCAAAACGACGATGATTTGCATAAAAATTATTAATTTTGTATAATAAATAGACAGCAGGACCTATGTCATTTGGAATAGAAAATTGAAGAGCACATCTACCTTGTTCCACTGGATCTGACTCGGATTCATCCAGAAAATATCTCCATTGTGGTGGATTAGTCATATTGGTTTTAAAATGGTATTGATAGTATTCACTTGGAATCTCGGTATAGTACTCATTATTAGCTAAATTTTGACATTGGGTATATTCAATAGTTAAGTCTTCAACCTTGTTTGCACCATAAAGCATACCGGCACCTAATGGAATTAAAAACACAGCTAGTGCAATGAATAGTGGAATGACATATTTAGGAGTGATGATAGGGTGAACAGCTTTAAGTCTTTGTTGTGTAAAGTTATTCTCTTTGGGTCTTTTACTGCCTTTGACAATTGGTTGAACTTCGTCTTCACTGACAGAGTCTGAGTCGGACTGATGGTCTTCAGGCTCCTGCTTTCTGTTTCTGCTAAACAGATTTCTAGACTTCAAAGCCATCACAATAAGTCTCTCAAGTATATAATTGAATAATCAAAATTCAAATCAATTTAATGACAGAAAATATAATTTTAGTTGTAACTTCGGCAAAGACACTAATTTTGAGCCCAGAAGTTCCGTTCCCAGTTAAGAAATTTTCCGTTTTTGGATATTATACTGTCATTCTGAAACTTACTCTGATAATTGGAAGGAGCCGCTCAATGTTTTCCACGTAACTCTCATCCCTAACTAAGCTTTCTGAATTTTTTTCTTTCTTCAACACTGAAAAAAAAATTCTCAACATGTAAATCTGATAGAATCTGATAACATCAACTTCTTTTCAATACTAATCTAGCCATGGAAAAGGATCAGCAACAGCTACAAGAAGAAGCCCAAAAAAACATTGAGATCTGGAAAATTAAAAAGTTAGTGAAGGCTTTAGAGAATGCCAAAGGTAATGGTACTTCTATGATTTCATTAATTATTCCACCTAAATCACAAATTTCATTTTATCAAAAACTATTGACTGATGAATACGGTACCGCTTCTAACATTAAGTCAAGAGTTAACAGGTTGTCAGTTTTATCTGCCATTACATCTACCCAACAGAAATTAAAATTGTATAACAAAGTCCCACCAAATGGTTTAGTCTTATTCTGTGGTGATACTATCACTGATGAAGGAAAAGAAAAGAAATTAAACATTGATTTCGAACCTTTCAAACCAATTAACACTAAATTATATCTGTGTGACAACAAATTCCATACTGAAGCTCTATCTGAATTACTAGAATCCGATGATAACTATGGGTTTATCGTTATGGATGGTAATGGATCATTATTTGGTTTATTATCTGGTAACACTAGAACTATAATCACAAAATTCACAGTTGATTTACCAAAGAAGCATGGTAGAGGTGGTCAATCTGCTCTTCGTTTTGCAAGATTAAGAGATGAAAAAAGACATAACTATATTAGAAAAGTCGCTGAAGTTGCTGTCCAATGTTTTATCCAAAATGATAAAGTTAACGTTAATGGTTTAGTTTTAGCTGGTTCTGCTGATTTCAAAACTGAACTATCAAAATCTGAAATGTTCGATAACAGATTAGTTGCTAAAATTGTTAAAATTGTTGATATTTCATATGGTGGTGAAAATGGTTTCAACCAAGCTATTGAGCTATCTGCTGAAGCTTTAGCCAACGTTAAATTTATTCAAGAAAAGAAATTGATTACCAAATTTTTCGATGAAATCTCTCAAGATACTGGTAAATTTTGTTACGGTGTTTCTGATACTTTAAAAGCTTTAGAAGCAGGTTCTTGTGAAATTATCATTGTTTATGAAAACTTAGATATGGTCAGATACGTTTACAAAAACTCTGAAGGTGATGAAGTCTCTGTTGTTGCTTCTCCAACTCAAGAAGATAAATCTTACAACTTAGATAAAGATACTGGTGCCGAAATGGAATTAGTAAAAGAACAACCTTTATTAGAATGGTTAGCTGAAAATTATCAAAATTTCGGTGCCACTTTAGAATTCGTTACTGATAGATCAAGTGAAGGTGCTCAATTCGTTACTGGTTTCGGAGGTATTGGTGCTATCTTACGTTATAACTTAAACTTTGAGCAATTAACTGACGGTTCAGATGACGAATACTTTGATGATGATGATGATTTCATTTAAACTACTGTACATTAATATACAAAAATACATTAAACTGCAATATCATATACACACATAGTGAAGTTTTATCTAAATTCTTGTAATCATTATTTTTTATTAATCGTTTTAAATGGCTTTTTCTGTGATTTCTTTACATCATTAGAGAATTTCTCAATGACTTTTAGTGGGAGTTTCTTATTGGCATTCTTTTTTTGAGTTTTCTTTGTGATTTTTGAATCACTTGTCTTTGTACCTTTATTTTTCTTGATATCTTTTTCAAGTTTAGCTTCTTCGGTGGCTTGAGCTGTCATTCTGGCTTTATGTTTCTTGTCACGTTTCTTCAATTCTTGCAAAGCGTCAACTTTATCATGACCAATAATAGTCTCATGACCACCACCTTTAATCATAGAATCTGCAAGGTTCAGCAAACCACCGGTAATGTAACTTCTTCTTAGATCTTTTTTGATATGCATTTTCATCAAAGCTCTCAATTCAGCTTTTTTGGCACTGATTTGATGCTTTTCAAGAGTTTTACTTTCTTTCTTCTTTCTATTTCTTTTCAAAATATCATCTTCTAAATCATCAACATCATCAAAATCCAAACCTAAATCATCAGCAGCTTGTTTCATCCAAGTATCTTCTTTAGTTAAAGATTTAGTATTCACTTCATTATCCGCTAGTTCGCCTGCAACTTTAACTCTTTCTCTAATTTGTGAAATGATATCACTTTCAATATCTAACCTATTAACATCTTTAGTCCATTTCTTGGATGATTTTCCTCTAAATTTAGCTTTATCACTAGATAATGCTTTACGCAAATTTCTTAATGGGCCACTTGCTTCTTGCGGAGAACAGATCATAACGGACACACCTTCATTACCTGATCTAGCTGTTCTACCTGATCTATGGATATAAACATCAGCACTTCTTGGTAAATGATAATGAACAACATGCTCAATACCTGGAATATCTAAACCTCTAGCAGCAACATCAGAAGCGATTAAAACTGTTGATTTACCAGAAACGTTGTTTTTGGAAGCTTTTGTGAAATTCTCAATGTTCTTTAATCTTTGTTTTTGAATCATATTTGAGTGAATAGCAAATGTTGAAATATCTAAACTGTTTAACAATGGAACTAATCTTTTAACAGAATCAATTGCATTGGTGAAGACTAATGTTGTACCTGGATACATCATTAGGAAATAATATAAGTAAAGATCTCTTTCAGCAGGTAAACATTCGATTAAAGCTTCTATAATATCCTCTGACAATCTACCATTTGGATTCAAATCGATAAATGTTGGTTTTGATTTGAATTTCAATTTTTCATTGAATAACTCAATGATCTCTTCTTGTTCTGATGTTTTGCTATTATCTTTTGGTTTGAAACCACGGTTGCTTAATTTTGAAAACAATTCCTTAGCAAAAGTGGCAGAAAAGACTAAAGACTGCCATTTTTCAGTTTTGGTTCTAATTTTTCTTAAATGTTTCACGATTTGTTCAAATTCATCAAAATGACCATCTTGTAATAATCTATCAGCTTCATCTAAAACCAAAATATCTAAATTTGCAATTTTTAAAGCTAATACTTCATTTTTTTGAATAATTTCTAGAAATCTACCTGGAGTAGCAACGATAATTTGACCAGCTTTTCTATAATTCAAAACTCTTTCTTGTTTTTGAATGGATAAACCACCTGTTAAACTAACAATAGAATGCTTATTCATTGGGAAATACTTGGACATTTCAGTTAAATGATTAACAACTTGTTTAGCTAATTCTCTAGTTGGGGTGAAAATAACACCTGATGGAAATCCAACTTTTTCATTTTGCAGACATCTTTCTAAAATTGGAATACCATAAGCTAAAGTTTTACCAGAACCAGTAGCAGCTTTACCAATTATATCTTCACCAGCAATACATTGAGGAATACATCTTTTTTGAATTGGAGTAGGTCTGATGAACCCCAATCTTTTCAAACCTAATAATGAATTTTTGGATAGATTGACATTTGACCATTCTGGTAGTTCAACTTCTTCTAACTCAAGAGCTTTATCAAAGGCATCAACATTTGAAAGAAGACCTTCTTCTAGTTGAGCCTCTACTTGAGTTTGTTCTTCGTCGCTGTTTTCTTCAGCATCTTCATCTTCATCTCTGATATCTTCATCTTCATCTTTGATGGATTGATCATCTACTTCTTCGGTTTCTTCTTCTTCTAGGATATTCGTAACATCAACTTGTCTTTTGGAGTTCTTTTGTTTCAACTTCTTAGATCTATTTTCCATGATTTTCTTTTGTTCCTCAGATGGTTCTTCTTCAGCAGTATCATAAACAGTTGTATCATTAGTTATATCAGCATCAGGTTCTACTTTATATTCTAAACCTTGAAATTCTTGACCATTATTGAAGCGATCATGTTCATGAGCTTTTTCTTCCTTTAATTCTTCTTCGCTTTTTACTTTATCATCTTTAACAACAAAAGTAGCCTTACCGTCAACATATTTAACTGTGACACCATCCAATTCTTCTAAACCATATAAACCTTCAAAATCGTCTAGAGTGTCAGGTATATTGACTTCTTTCCACTTTAATTTATCAGAATCAAGAACAGTTTTGGCCTTCTTCCTTTTCTTGAGGTCAGCTTTTGGAATTCTCGCATCTTTACCCAAATGGATACCTCTATCACTTTTGATAAGTCTCTTTCTATCCAAAAGTTGCTTTCTTAGATCGGTTGGGGCCATTTTGAGGTAATTGAATGATATTTTATGAAAAACTAACAATAAACAACATCACTGTTAAATTTTTTTTCATCTCATCGCTTATGTGAGTATTATGTAATATAAGATGATATTTAGGATATGCAGAAATATTTTCAAAAGAGAGGTTTTAACACGAAGCTAATTTAGGTCAGAGTGTGCTGGAATTACAGTCATTTTGTGTCGTTTATGTTTCAAGGATGGCTAAAAAGGGTGGTTTTCTGAAAAAATCAAGAAGTATAACGGGTAAAGTGTTCACTAAACCGTCGATCAAACCGCAACACACAAGAAAGATAATAAGAAGGTATCATCTTTTGACAAGTAAAAAAGATCTCATATATGATAAACTTAGTGAGTTATTAGGTGAAGAAATCAATGATGAGAGTATATCTGAGTACAACAAACAACCGCTAGAAAAAGTTGTTCCTACAGATGAAGAGCTTTTGACTTCAAGTAATGAATCAGATCCAACAAAGTTATATACTCTATTAAGAAAAATTGAATTCGAAATCATAGAAAATGGCGGGTTGCAGAAATACCAAGTTGCTTCATTATATGGGCAAGAAACTAAAAGGGGAAGTGATTCTTCTAAATGGCTGTTTGATAATGTTCCTGAATTAAAGGATCAGAATAATTTCAAAGCTTTAGAAATCGGTTGTTTATCAACTAAGAATCATATATCGAAATATATCAAGAACATTGAGAGAATTGACTTGAACTCAAATGAACCTGGGATCTTAAAACAGGATTTCATGAAAAGACCACTACCTAAAAATGCTGAAGAGAAATTCAATATTATTTCATGTTCATTAGTTTTAAATTTTGTTCCAACTCCAAAACTTCGTGGTGAAATGATGAAACTATTCACAAAATTTATCATTCCTGATCCAACCTCTGTATTGTTTATCGTGTTGCCGTTAAGTTGCGTTACAAACTCAAGGTACTGTGATAAAGATCATTTTTTGAATATCTGTGAGTCTCTAGGATTCGATATTATAGAATACCACGAAGCTAAGAAATTAGTTTATTTAGCCTTAAGATGGGCAAGGCATTCTAAGAAGAACATTAAATGTTCTAAAAGGAAGTTACATGATGGTGCTACCATGAATAATTTTAGTATTATTATTGAATAATGCATACGCCCACGCTATCTTATAAATGATGATTTTGAGCCCGGAATGCGTAACTGATTTTCAACAAAAAAAATCGAGATTTTTGACAAAATTTATAAACAATCAGTTCAGATTTGACTAGAATTTCGAACTATTTCAAACTTAACTAGTCTCAAATAATAGAAATTCATTTCTAAAATGGTAAGTTTTATCCCAGCAATTTCTCAGTCAATTGAATACTAACAGCCGGAAATCTAGGGTCAAGGTGCTTCTGGAATGCCTGGTGGCGATAAAAAAAAAAAGGACAAATCAAAGAAACCAAAGTATGAACCTCCTGTAAAGACAAAAATCGGAAGAAAGAAACGGAAAGGCGGTCCATCTACGTCTGAAAAGCTACCTGAAGTTTTTCCAAGAAACCGTTCCAAATTAAAACTATTAAAATCTCAAAGAATTCACGATCATTTATTGATTGAACAAGAATACGTTACAGCTCTAGAGAGTTTAAAACCATTCGAAAAGAAACAAAATGAAGAAAGAGACAAAGTTGATGAACTTAGAGGTACTCCTGTCACTGTGGGGACTTTAGAAGAAATTATTGATGATGATCACGCTATTGTTAGTTCGACATCAGGACCAGAATATTATGTATCAATTCTATCATTTGTTGATAAAGAATTGTTAGAACCAGGTTGTTCAGTACTTTTACATAACAAAACCGTTTCCATTGTAGGTGTTTTAGAAGATGATGCTGATCCTTTAGTCAACGTTATGAAAGTTGCAGTTGCACCAACAGAAACATTCGCAGATATAGGTGGTTTGGAATCTCAAATCAAGGAAGTTAAAGAAGCTGTTGAATTACCATTAACACATCCGGAACTATATAGCGAAATGGGGATTCAACCACCAAAAGGTGTTATTTTATATGGTTCTCCGGGTACTGGTAAGACTTTATTAGCTAAAGCAGTTGCAAATTCTACATCTGCTACATTTATAAGAATGGTTGGTTCTGAATTGATTCAAAAATATGCAGGTGAAGGTCCAAAATTAGTTCGTTCATTATTCAAATTGGCAGCTGATAATGCTCCATCAATTGTTTTCATTGATGAAATTGATGCAGTTGGTACCAAAAGATACGATTCTCAAAGCTCTGGTGAAAAGGAAATCCAAAGAACCATGTTGGAGTTGTTAAATCAATTAGATGGTTTTGATGATAGAGGTGATATCAAAGTGATCATGGCAACAAATGCAATCGAAACTTTAGATCCTGCTTTAATTAGACCAGGTAGAATAGACAGAAAAATCCATTTTCCACCACCAGATTCAGAAAATCTAAAGAAAATTTTCGAAATCCACACAAAGAAGATGACATTAAGTGAAGATGTTGATATTGATTCTATTATAAGTGCAAAAGATGAATTAAGTGGAGCAGAAATTAAAGCAATCACAACAGAAGCAGGTTTATTAGCATTGAGAGAAAGAAGAATGAAAGTTACTAATTCTGATTTTGTCAAAGCAAAGGAAAGTGTTATGAAAACCAAAGTTGATGAATCATTAGAAGGTCTTTATTTATAATTTTAACATTTTCAATATGAAACAATTTTGAAATGTACTGTGATATTTTTGTATTATGTAATATTTCGATTTTTCGATTTTGAAAATAATGCTAAGTAATTTGTAAATATTGAGATGAAAATTTATTTATAAATATTTTCAAATATAACAACACAAACTAATTGATAAATCTACTCGTTGCTGGACTTCCAATACTACTTTATTAAATCATACAACTCTTTAATCAACATCACTATACCTAAAGAGAAACAATTAAAATACCCTAATTTTCACTACAACCATGAGTAATTCAAAAGATGCTATTGAGAATAATATCAATCCATATAAACTTAGCTATTCTGTAGGAGTCGCAGAAAATACCAACAGAACATACAGACCAAGCATGGAAGATGTCCACACCTACGTGGAGAACTTCGTCGAGAGACTAGATTGGGGCTATTTTGCTATATTTGATGGCCATGCAGGTCAACAAGCTGCTAAATGGTGTGGCCAAAATCTTCATTCATTAGTTGAGAAAAGATTGTTGGAAACAGAAGTGGATGATGTTAGGGAAGTCTTGAATGATTGCTTCGTTGAAGCAGATAAACAAATTATATCTAATTGTAAAGGTACAAGTGGTTGTACTGCTGCCGTTGCTGTTATTAGATGGGAAATACCAAATGATGAAAACGTTAATGATGAAAACAATAATCCAAATGATGATGACGATGATGATGATAATAATAATAATATCAATAGTAATGAAGAAATTGAAAAAGATTTGAATAAACATGAAAGAATGTTATATACTGCCAATGTTGGAGATACAAGAATAGTTCTATTCAGAAATAATGAAGCAATAAGACTTACTTATGATCATACGGCTTCAGATGAATATGAAATCAAAAGAATCGAATCAAAAGGGGGTATAATAATGAAATCCAGAGTCAATGGGATGCTTGCAGTTACAAGATCACTAGGTGATCAATTTTTTAAAGACTTGGTAATTGGTAATCCATACACAACAAGTACTAAGCTTGACTTTACAACTGATAATTTTTTAATTATTGCATGTGATGGGTTATGGGATGTTATAAGTGATCAAAAGGCATGTGAATTAATTCAAGATATAACTGATGCTAATGTTGCAGCTAAAAAATTGGTTGACTATGCACTGAACCATTTCACAACGGATAATATCACTGTGATGGTTATTATATTGAAACAGTGAAATCGTATGTATCTTATATAGTTATATAGACACAACATTACGAATAATGATAATAAATCAATTTTAATTTTTAAAACAAAATAAATACATTCAGTCATTAGTAGCATTAAATGTTTAACATAGAGTCGATTTCATTAAAAATGTCATCACTGATGAATTCTTGATTCCCGTTGTTAACACCAGTAGAATTACTTCGGTCAGCATAATCATTGCTTTCCATTAATAACTGTTGTATGTTTTCATTAAAGTCTTCATTCATACTCATATCGGTAGCATCTGGTACAGTTGATAAAAATTCGTTTAAATCTTGTAAAACTGCATCACTACTAGAGAAATCCTCAACAGGAATTCCGAAATCTTGTTGTTGCTGTTGTTGTGCTGGTTGAAAATGTTGTTCGTTTTTTGGTTGAGTTTGGTGTTGCTGTTGTTGTTGAACAGCTAATTCTTGCGGATCAGGTATACGAGATTTTCTTTCTCTTTCTATCGCTCTATTCTTAAGTTCTGAATCAAATAATGAAATGTCACTTAATTGCATCAGTATAGTGTCTAGACTTGAGTCAAATAACTTGATTGCATTATTCAAATCATTGGAAACATCATTA
This sequence comes from Phaffomyces antillensis, assembly GCA_003707195.2. Taxonomy (NCBI): domain Eukaryota; kingdom Fungi; phylum Ascomycota; class Saccharomycetes; order Phaffomycetales; family Phaffomycetaceae; genus Phaffomyces; species Phaffomyces antillensis. The sequence goes on from PPNI02000007.1 coordinate 255,995, forward strand.
TTTTTAGGTAGGACTAAATTTGAGGTTCTATTTAAAGATAACTCATCGAATAGATTACCACAGTGTAAGAGCACTTCCTGAGGAGAGAGTTAGTGAATGTTCTTGGTGGTGACGGTAAATAGAGTATCATACGTTAAAAGAAGTGACTAGATTGTCGATTTGAGTGGTCATTGCCTGTGAATATGAAAAAATGGAAAGTGCAAATTATAAAATGGGTATTAAGTAGTACATGCCTATGTGCTACATACAACAAACGAAAACCGATTACATAATCTTTGCACTAAGCAAGCAGACAAAGTCTCCATGGTATATGCCCGATTTCTTCCAATGAAAAATGAAAGAAAATAACCTGGAAAAAAATATTTGTTAACGGCCCCTCGATTTTGAGTAGAGTAACAATAGATTAATACTAAAATGTTCAGAAACAACGCCATTAGAACTGCAAGAGCTGTCCAAATCAACGCCAGAAGAGCCTACGCTGATGTCGCTTCCTCTGATGTCTTAAAGTTATCTTTAGCTTTGCCACATGAAACTTTATTCTCATCATCAACTGTTACCCAAGTTAACGTCCCAGGTGTTAATGGTGATTTTGGTATTTTAGCCAACCACGTTCCAATCATTGAACAATTAAGACCAGGTGTCGTTCAAATCATCGAAACTAACGGTAACACCAAAGAATTTTTTGTTTCAGGTGGTTTTGCTACTGTTCAGCCAGGTTCAACACTATCAATTACTGCCATTGAAGCTTTCGAACCAACTCAATTCTCCTCAGAATCCATCAAAACTCAATTAGCCGAAGCTCAAAAAAACTTAACCAGCTCTAACGAGCATGAAGCTGCCGAAGCCGCAATCAGAGTTGAAGTCTTAGAAGCTTTACAAGCTGCTGCTAAATAGATCTCTTGATTTGGTTTACTAGGAAAGTATATATAGAAAAAAGAAAAAGAATTTTAAATGAAAGATGTTTGGTGCGAAGGAGAGAATTAAAATTATTTCAATTGATTCAATTGGTTTATGAGATTATGGTAAACAGTTATTTTTATTATTAGGAGAAGAGATGTTATTATTATTTCTATTATTATGAAGTATTTGAGAAAACTGGCTTTTTTTCAATTAGTCTTTATATAATGAGGTATCTTCAATCTTTAGCATATTATTTTTTCATATCAGCTAGTCATTTTGTTTGTTATAACTCTTGTTGAATTGATCTTTATTTTTTGAAATTTTAATTTTAATTGAATGGGTGTGTGTATGTATGTTTATGACATTTTTAGAAAAAAAAATGAAATATTTATGAAATATTCAAAATTACGTTATTAGAAGTTATATCAAATGTAGTATTGTTAAAATATTCACTAAGGCAATCGACGTCAAATCTGTTCGAAGAGTCAGTGAGACTTATGTATTTGAAGTAACCAACTAAGTGATTTTTAAGATGCAACTTTGTCTAAACGAGAAAAAAAAAAAAAAAAACTTCAAAAATAGAATATGCCATTACCTGGAATCGAACCTGGGTTTCATCGGCCACAACGATGTGTACTAACCACTATACTATAATGGCAAATAGCATTACGTAAAATGAAGTAACTTTGCCAGAAATTCGTATGGAACACACCCAAAGGAAGATTTAGTTGAAAAGAAGATTATCGAAGAAATTGTAAAAATTAGAATAAAAGAGAGTTGTATTTAGTTGTATAGTTTTTAATAAAAAATTTAAGAGAAAAAAAAAATCATGCTATAGCCAAGTTAAATAAAATTAGAACAAGAGGGTCAGAACGATTAGAATCCTAAAAGAGAGATTTATACTAAATATAAATCATTTTAGAAAAAAAAAATCAGAAAAGAAGTTATGGGGGAATAAGATAACAACATATGGCTGGCATGAAATTTCTGGTCCAGTTGAAGCCTTTATTCGTCACAAAAACTCGATGACATATAATTAAACAACAAAAAAGTTCCAAAGAGATTAGATGATGTCACAAATACAATATATACAACATATTAACATTTTAAACATTACAAATGAAGAGTATTCAACATACTAGAAATTATCACATCACATTAAACACACAGGAAAATACGG
>PPNI02000007.1:258174-329955 GCA_003707195.2 Phaffomyces antillensis
TGAAGCAGTCGATATAATTGGTTAGATAGATGCAGGAACTACAGTAACTGGATATTAGTCATTGAAACGTAATTTATAGTATATATAGATGGGATTCCTGAATAATAAGTCTGAAAAGGTTTATAGGAAGGAACCCTTTCAGAATACATATTTTGACACTACAAAGTAAATACTTGTTATATAAAAGAAAATCACCACTGATGATTAAAACAAAAACATAAAAAAGATTGATTACAGATTAAAAGAGAAGATAGTTTAAACAACATTTCCTGTCTCATTCTATTTAAATAATGTTACTTGAAGAAATCTAATAGCAACAAGTAATGTGCAAATAGCTGGTTGGTTTACAAAATATAGTCGAACAGGCCAGAATTGGCAAATGCAACACACCCATAGGAAAAGCTAAGTTGAATAAAGATAAAAATAAGAAACGCAAGAATGAATAGAATCCAAAAAGAGAGGTTTTAAGTTGTATGGAATTGAATATAAGTTATTTTAGGAGGAAAAATAGGTCCTTGATAAAAATTGAAGATAAAAGAAGGTTATGGGGTAGAATTAGAGTATTCTAAGAGAATGTTTTTAGTTGTATAGTTTTAAAATAAGCAATAAAAAAAGAAAGATAGAGATTAACGGCTGAATATCAACCTATTAACCTGAGAGTTCTCTGAGTAGGCTAAAGATGTTTTATATAGCTTCATTAAGACCTAACTACTCAGATCATAACTGTCTCTACATTCTTCACAATTAGACGGCTTTTTACCAAGATCACACAGAATATAAGCGGTATCGTGACAGTTTTCAAATATTAAAGCTTGATCTTTATATTCTGTTAAATTAATTCTAATGGATTCAAAGTCTGACTGTAAGTCTTCCCTTTCTATAATACATTATGGTGTCTATATGTTCTAAGAATACTCTAACACTTGGTATTTTAGGTGCTTTATCGTCGATATCAATAGAGTTTGGGTTATTTGTAAATGTTAAGAATAGAGTAGGAGGTCCATATTCTCTTGATATAGCTATACGTACTTATAGTGTTCATTAAAGTATCCCTTTGATCCTATAACAGAGTTAGGATCATATTCAGTAAATTTGCTTTTTTGTTCCATTAGTCTCATTTGTCTTAATCTGTCCTGATTAATTAAAGCATACTGCATGCAAAGATATTCATCTCCTAATGATTGAGATTTATGAAATAGGTTTGTAATTCCTTCGTGTCTGTATATTAGAGCTTGTAGACGTCTATAGTCTGTGTCTGATCTATTATTAGATTTTTTGTGGATTGTATCATAATATTTATAGTAAAGAATTTCAGTTGTACAGTGGACAATCCATTGGGGAGTAATTGATTTCTGATCATCATTAAACGATTAGTGTCTACAAATTTAGCAAAGTGAGTTGAATATATATCAGTGTCTTTCCTTGCCCAAATCATATAATTTGTCGAGTTAATTTCTTCATTTTCATGTTTAGTTGATTCAATACCATGCTCACTTAGTAGAAGAGAAACTTCTTTTCACTTGAATCAAGTTTACTGTTTGATGGTTGCTTGTTTAAGGGGCCTGTAAGTACAGCAAAACTTTGGGTATCTAGACAAGAAAATAAAAGATGTTTATCGTTTATTGTGTCTAAAATTTTTTTTATGGTTGAGTATTGTTTGACAATTGGTGATTCATTTTTTAGTAAATCAAACAAACCATTTGTTAAAAGTATCTTCTTGTTTTGAAATGGTTGTATTCGTTACATTTGTTGATAAGTTGAATATATTTTGAGTTCATATGATATAAAGACCTGACCTTTAATATATGATGTTATTCCTTCAGAGTTACATAAGGAGAATGAATTAGAAAATTGTATTGCACTAAGCGATCTGTTTAAATGACGTATGTTTTGTCGTTATTCGATTGTTCAATGAAATTTGGATCAATACTATCATTAGTGTTTGTCTCAAGCTTTTCGTTTTGTGTCTTGAGAAATTTCGTTTTTATATATTAGTCCAAGACAATTGGAGCATATGTGATCTTCTTCTCCAATAGAATAACTACTTATTTTGGATTTTGGAGGGAATTTCATATTATATAGAGAAAATATCAAATATCATCATGATCTCATGATTTTTCCATTTTCTTGCGATATCTAAATCAGTTTTCAATCATCTAATTGTTTGGAACTTTTGTTTTGGTTTAATAGTACGAGTTAGGAGATTGTTTGTGACGAATGAATGGGCTAACCAGACCAGAAATTGCTTCTCAGCCATAATCAGTTAGCTTCGTTCCACCATACCTTCTCTGCTGACGTAAACGCCAAATGAATTCAATATAATTGTCGACTTCTTTGGCTTTATCAAACCCCATTTTTCCTAGATCTGGTAAAATGATATCTTGTTCCAAATTAATCTTGATGTTGTTTTGTGATATACTTGACCATATTTCTTGTGATACTTGATATTTTTTCGCCCGCTTTAGTCCGACGGTCTTCAGGCGGTTATTACATGGTTGCTCAGACACTTCTTTCAAAATATCTTAAAGACTTCATGGCCAAGTTGGTTAAGGCGTGCGACTGTTAATCGCAAGATCGGCAGTTCAATCCTGCCTGAGGTCGATTTATTTTTTACTTTCATGATCTATTTTTTTTTTTTGGCCCGATGATTTTTTGAACATCTTATAAGATTATTTAGTTTTAATTATATATTTCATTTCCATACCATTAAAATGAGTGAAATAGAGACAGAAGAACAGATCTTGACAAGACACAAGAAAGAAGTTAGACAATTAATCGGTAATATCACAGGCATGAAGAAACAAGCTACAAAATCTAAAAAGAAAGAAGTTCAAAATAAATGTATCGCTTTAGAAGAAGAGTTAAAGAAGAAACATGAAGCTGAATTGAAAGAGTTTTATAGTAAATCTTCAGATGGTACTGATGAATCAAAAGATGAAAGAAAAGAAAATGGGGATGATGATGAGGAAGAATTTTCTCCTGCTAAACTCCTAGCTCAATTAGAATTAGAAAAAGAGAAAGAAGATTCATTAAAAGCAAATGTCAAAATAGAAAAAACTCAACAAACACAAGAAAGAGTTCCAAAGCGCAATCGTGCAAAGGAAAGATTAGCTAGAAGAGCTGCTTTACTAGAACAACAACAAAGAGAAGCAAGAGAAGAAGCATTATTACAACCAAATTTAAAAGAAATGGAACAAGAACATATTCAGGAATTATGTGAAAGATCAGGACTTGAGCAATTTGATATTAAACCTGATGGAAATTGTTTGTTTGCAGCAATTTCACATCAACTGGAAACTAGACACCAAATTCGAAAAACTGTTCAAGAATTAAGAACACTTTCAGTTGAACATATCAGAAAAGATCCAGATACTTATATTCCTTATTTGTTTGACGAAACTACAATGAGATTAAGAGATATCGATGAATATACTAAAGAGATTGAAACCACAGCTGCTTGGGGCTCAGATTTAGAAATTTTAGCATTAAGTAAAGAGTTCGATTGTCCAATTAGCATCATGATGAGTGGCAGAGCTACATTAGTCATTAATGAAGAAGGTAAAAATAATGAACTAAAATTGGTTTACTACAAACACAGCTATGCATTAGGTGAACATTATAACGCTTTGGATGATGTTAAAAACTAAAGTTTTCTAGATGTAATTATTAATATTTAATAATTTCATGACGTAGTTGATAGTTTAACGATTTTCAGATTTAACGATTTTCAAGAAAAAAAATAGAGATGAGATCTAAACTAAGTGACGTTTAATTATTCTGATTTGTATCAACTAGAGATACTCGCACAATGAACAAATTCAGTAACTCCATGAGACTGATACACAATACAGCAGTGCTATTGGCAAAGAAACGACCAAAAGAAGCTGGAGTAAAAGGAGGGAAAAATGCATTTTTGGGTCGTTCATCAAGTAAACTATCCGTTGGTATCGTTGGGTTAGCCAACGTTGGTAAAAGTACATTTTTCCAAGCTATCACCAAATCAGAACTAGGTAATCCAAATAACTATCCGTTTGCTACCGTCAACCCAGAAGAAGCTTTATATCAAGTTCCATCTGAAAAATTAAATGAATTACATTCAATTTATAAAAGTGAAAAAATCATTCCATCATATCTGAAAATTGTTGACATCGCTGGATTGGTTAGGAATGCTTCAAAGGGTGAAGGACTAGGCAATCAGTTTTTGAATGATATTAGAAACGTTGATGGTATTTTCCAAGTTATTAGAGGGTTTGATGATGAAGAGATCACACATGTTGAAAATTCAGTAGATCCAGTCAGAGATTTAGAAATTGTTACAGATGAATTGTTATTAAAAGATTTAGAAACATCTGAGAATGCAATTGAAAAGAATAAAAAACTTTTGAAAGGTGCAACTAAAGGTCCTGAAAGAAAACAAGTTCTCGATGAAAATTCAATCTTACAAAAATTAATTGATTTAATGACTGAAAATGGTAGATTATTGAACAACACTACATGGACAGAAGAAGAAGTTGAAATTATTAACAAATATAAACTATTAACTGCTAAGCCAACTATATATTTATTAAATGTTTCAAGAGATGATTATATCTCTGGTGAAAATAAATATTTTGATAAAGTTCAACAATGGTTAGATGATAATTCCCCAAATGAAAAGCTTATAATGTTCAGTGCAAATCATGAACATGATGAATTTATTTTACAAGAAAATGAATATTCAAGATCAACTGTTATTAACAAAATGGTCAACACGATGAAAGATGAATTAAATTTGATCAGTTTTTACACAATGGGACCAAAAGAAGCAAGAGAATGGAACATTAAAAGATTATCTACAGCCCCAGAAGGTGCTGGATTGATCCATACTGATCTACAAAAATACTTCATCAACGTGAATGTTTTAAAGTTTGATAAACTAATTGAAGCTAAAGATCAAATTCAAGATATCAAAGATATCCCAAAATTTGTCAAAGAAGAAAAACACGGCAAAGATTATCTTTTAGAGGATGGCGATGTTGTATTATTTAAGAGTGTTGGTGGTAAACTAAGATAAAGGAAAACTACATTGTAATTTGTTGATCTGAATATTCCTGTATATAGATTTGAAATATAACATCAGAAGGAAACATCTATAGGTTAATTTGTTAGTGAAATCTTCTTTAAACTCGACCAATCAACTCATCATCATATAATTTGTGTCAGAGCATTAGACAAAAAATCTTCTCATATACAAAAATTTCGAAGAGCTGGGTTTAAATAATAGCAATCTTTTCATCATTATAATTATATGACATGAATAGTAATTAGTGTTCTATGATTCAAAATTGATACATACTTCTCGAATATATTCCAGATGTATTTCAGGGTGAGGTTTGATTATTATCAGCATTTGAATATAAGAGGATAAAACTGACTTCTCAATTGAAAATTACTAAAACATGTTTAAGGTTGGTTAAAATGAAAATTTTTTAACTCTTTTTTTGAATTATATACCGCGAATTATCTTAAATATTTTGAGGGTTGGGATACACATTCAAAAGGGGCCCATAGTACTTAGTAAGGTCAGAAGAATCACAAACCATTACAAGTCAGCAGACATTGGAGACAATAAGATTATCTTTATGGTTTATGTACTCATTTGGCAAAAAAATAATAATAACAACCAATGTAAAAATTTTTATTGAATTCTTTTTAAAAATTAATGCTCTCACTCAGAGTCGAACTGAGGATCGCCACATTACTAGTGTGGCGCCTTACCAACTTGGCCATAAGAGCTTTGGTTATGAAGCGTTAGTACAATTCATTATATCACATAATAAGTTAAGTAATCACAATTGATTTTTTTTTTTTTTTTTCTCTAAAATAATTTATATTAGTGGTGATTTTCTTTTATAACAAGTATTTACTTTGTAGTGTCAAAATATGTATTCTGAAAGGGTTTCTTCCTATAAACCTTTTCAGACTTATTATTCAGAATCCCATCTATATATACTATAAATTACGTTTCAATGACTAATATCCAGTTACTGTAGTTCCTGCATCTATCCAATCAATTATATCGACTGCTTTACATTCTACTGCAACTTTTCCTGTATGCTCGTTATTTCTGACCAATAATTGTCACAAATACAATATATTCAACATATTAACATTTTAAACATTACAACTGAAGAGTATTCAACATACTAGAAATTATCACATCACATCAAACACACAGGAAAATACGGACTATGTACATACATTACAATCAATAGAGACAGTTTATTGGTCAATTAATGAACTTGCATCAATCAAAGAGATAGAATCATTGATTATTGGTCAGAAATAACGAGCATACAGGAATAGTTGCATTAGAATCTGAAGCAGTCGATATAATTGGTTAGATAGATGCAGGAACTACAGTAACTGGATATTAGTCATTGAAACGTAATTTATAGTATATATAGATGGGATTCTGAATAATAAGTCTGAAAAGGTTTATAGGAAGAAACCCTTTCAGAATACATATTTTGACACTACAAAGTAAATACTTGTTATAAAAGAAAATTACCACTTTTCATTCCGGAAACATAATCTTTCGTTTTGAGGCTTTAATTCCTAGCGCTTCTTCCGTGTGAATTCATCTAAGTTTGAGCCATACGGGTTCTTAGGGTCAACTACTCTTATTAGTTTTGATAAGTTCTTTAGCGATTCTAGCAGCTCTGGTCTGTAGCCTGACATTTTCTTTGAAGTTACACTCGTTTGATATTCTTCTCATAATCTTTTGACACAAAACTTATATAGCATAAAAGCATGGATATTTATGTAATCCAGTGTGACTAATCGGTATACTGATACTGCTGTTAATAATAATGATACTAGGTCAGATTTGAATAAGACTTCAAATGATATCAAAGTCGGTCAAATCATAGGGGCTGAAACTATTGGCAATGTTGCTATTGCATGCACTAATTGGAGAAGAGATGATAATGGGGATACAATTTGTAATGCATGTGGTTTATGCTATAAATTACATGGAAAACATAGACCAATTTAGATGAAGAGGGCAGTCATTAAAAGAAGGAAGAGGAATGCTGCTTCTGATACTGATACTACTATGACAACGACTCCTACCGTATCACCTGAATTACAGCCAATTAATAATGGCCCATTACAAAACTCCTCAGCACAATTGGAAGTGTATCACATTGATCAATATAATGTCATTGAATGGTAATGTTAGTAATATTGCCAACAACAACCAGAAGACAGGGGAAATAGTGGGAATAATAATCATAATATTAGTGTTAACTCATAATTGAATGAATCAAACTCGTTGCCTATGAAGCCCAAAAATTGAGCGAAGTTAGAATTTGTATTTTCAACCTGTCAAATTTGAGAGCTGAGACGTTATAAGCTGATTCGGCTCTAAAGTGCCAGGAAATGAACATCAATGGATTTATCAACTCACGATGTTCAATGATGTAAGATTAGGTATTGTGTCTGATGAATCTGCTGAAACATTCCATGAATTAAAAGAAATATTAATGAACCATCTAAATTTTTGGTGGGATTTTAACAGATGAGGCAACGCAAAGGTAATTACAATAGAAAAGGTCTACATGTGACTTCACATTTCATGTTGCATTTTATGAAATTAGTTCAGTACTTAAACCAAAACTATTACTTCGACTATTCAAATCAACTGGTTGATCAATGTGAACTTTTTACTTCTAGAAACTTTTTAGATCCAGATATAAATTTTTCCAATTCTTCAACAACAAGTTCTTTCACATAACTATCTGAATTGGGATTAGTCATCTAAAGCATTGAATCGAATATTTGATTTAAGTGAGTGAAATCAATCTGTGAATTCCGGAAACGCATTCCTATTACGAGGGTAGAGTTGTCAAGAAATGAAGGGAGATTGCAACAGTTTTAACTTCTCATGATCTGTTCTCAAGTTCGATATGAAGACACTGAAGGTTTTGAGCATGTATCAAAATTTGGATCAGGATCTTGAACTTCATATACACAATGATCGTACGTGTACAGTAAATTGATTTTATTGACTAGAGTCTAGTGAGATTCGCGAATACTTGAAACTAAAAAGATTGATCAAGTGTAATGATAACTTTAATTACAAGTTGAAATAAGATGAGAGTGGTGATACAGAAAGTCAAACAAGGTTCAGTTACCGTGAATTCAGAGGTTGTGTCATCGTAAGTGACTTCAAAGCTCTTTCAGAAAAAATATAGCTCTTAACTTAAATATTAACTGACTATAGAATTCAAAAAGGTTATGTATTATTAGTTGGTATTTCAAGGGATGACACGCCTAAAGAAGTTGCACGTCTTTCAAATAAGGTTTTAACACTAAGATTGTTTGAAGATCAAGAAGGTGTTATGTGGAAGAAAAATATTTGTGACTATGAAAACGCTCAAATTTTATCAGGTATGTAAAAAATGATTCCAAGAATAGTTTTATCCAGAAAAGCTACTAACTTCATTAATTCAGTTTCTCAATTTACATTATTAGCAAGAACCAAAAAGGGATCAAAACCTGATTTTCATGAAGCTGCCAAAGGTAAGCACTCATTGATTGAGAAAGTCAATTAAAGAATTTTCTGAAGAAAACCATACTAACTTAAAACTCCAGGACAAGAAGCTAAAGATTTATATGATTCATTTTTAGATCAATTAAAGGCAAAATTGGGAATTGATAACGTTAAGGATGGTGTTTTTGGTGCGATGATGGATGTTGGTTTAGTTAATGATGGTCCAGTTACAATTACTTTAGACTCAGATGATTATAATGATCAACAATAGAAAAGCATATATATATATATATATATATATATATATTAGATATACGAGACAAACCTCGCTAGCCTAAATTCCTTGTTTTTTATTTTTACTGAGATAGTAAAAATGATATGGTGATAGTTTTGATGTTATACTTAGATCTTATGATCAAAAATTGATCGGATTGAATGTTGAATTACAGGGTTTATCTAAGGCTTAATTTTTTTACCTTCAGACCTCAACACTTTCTCTTCTCTCATCCCTGTGATCAAACTTGTCAAAATAAGTCATTTTTTTAGTTTTATCAGAATCTCCTATAGTTGAGAGTAACTTTAACTATTCTCTACAAAAAAGTTGATAAGAGTAAATCTGTTGTAGGATCTATTAGTTTCAGATTATAGTTTAGTGATTATTAGACAAATTTTCGAGGAACCGTTTTCTGGAAAGTTGTACAAAATTTGTAGCTTTTGGTTTTCGATTTTTTTGTATGTACATGTTGTAGTTACTAGTGATAACGTAATTTTCTTTGTAACCATGGTAACAAGGTGATGAGCTCAAAAAAATTTTCACTTAAAAAATTAAAAATTTTCATTTCTCTTTACTCTATACTAGTATAATTCAGATAACTTTATCAAGATTATTATTATTAAAAATGGCTAAATCAACTAAAACCGATACCAAAGCTTCTAAGGCTACCAAGCCAACAAAAGAATCTAAAAAATCTAAGAAAGAAGAATCCTCCTCTGAGGAATCCTCTTCTGACGATTCCTCATCTTCTGAAGAGTCTGAATCCTCCTCTGAAGAAGAAGAAGAAAAGAAAGAAACTAAGAGAGAAGAATCCTCAGACTCATCAGACTCATCAGATTCAGATTCAGATTCAGATTCAAACTCTTCATCTGACGAAGAAGAAAAAGAAACCAAAAAAGAATCTAAAAAGGAAGAATCATCAGCCTCATCAGATTCATCAGACTCATCAGATTCATCAGACTCATCAGATTCATCAGACTCATCAGATTCATCAGACTCATCAGACTCAGATTCAGATTCAGATTCAAACTCTTCATCTGACGAAGAAGAAAAAGAAACCAAAAAAGAATCTAAAAAGGAAGAATCATCAGCCTCAGATTCTAGTTCAGACTCCTCAGACTCAGACTCATCATCAGACGAAGAAGAAGAGAAAGATACTAAAAAACGTTCTGCTGATGAAGAAAGTGCTCCAGCTAAAAAGCAAAAAGTTGAAGAAACTACTGAAGAACCAGCTACTTTATTTGTTGGTAGATTATCATGGGGTGTTGATGATGAATGGTTAAAGAGAGAATTCGAAGGTTTAGATGGTGTAATCAGTGCTAGAGTTATCATGGATAGAGCTACTGGTAAATCAAGAGGTTACGGTTACGTTGATTTCTCATCAAAAGCCGCCGCTGAAGTTGCTTTAGAACAATACCAAGGTCGTGAAATTGATGGTAGACCAATCAACTTAGATATGTCTACTGGTAAACAACATGCTAGTAACGTTAAATCAAATGACAGAGCCTCCAAATTCGGTGATACTCCATCAAGTCCATCAGATACTTTGTTCTTAGGTAACTTATCATTCAGTGTTGACAGAGATACTTTATTCAACACTTTTGGTGAATATGGTTCAGTTGTTTCCGTTAGAATTCCAACTCACCCAGACACTGAACAACCAAAGGGTTTTGGTTACGTTCAATTTTCTTCAACTGAAGAAGCTCAACAAGCTTTAAACAACTTAAACGGTGCTGATATTGCCGGTAGACCAGTTAGATTAGATTTCTCAGCTCCAAGAGATAGCAATGGTCCAAGAGGTGGTTTTGGCGGTAGAGGTGGATCCAGAGGTGGTTTCGGCGGTAGAGGTGGTGCCAGAGGTGGATCCAGAGGTGGATTTGGTGGTAGAGAAAGATCATTCACTCCAACCGGTGCTAACAGTGCTCCAGTTGAATTTAAAGGTTCCAAAAAAACCTTTGATTAAACTTAGCATTTAACCTTAAGTTTTTCTTTGTAAAAAAGTTGTTTTGGTTTATATTCTCCTAATTTTTGTGTACAATATTTAAATTCATGTTGATGAAGGGTTAGATTAGAAAGGGTCTACTTTAAATGAAAGGGATGTTATTTTTGTTTAATTTTTATGTGTAGGAAATCATAATTGTGTCACTTTTTGCGAGTCGTGACACGAAAGCTTGTGTTCTTTCTCCATTTGGACAACTTATAAATTAAAAGATCTATTGAAAATAATTATAGACGCCAAGTTGCATTAACGTAACCACATGACATTGTTTGATGAGTACATATTATCTTGTAAATTACTGTATTATGAGGTGACACATAGAATATATAGCATGTAGTTGAAGATATGATTGAAGTTTTAACTGCATTCTTTTGATGTAACTAGTTAGAATTACTTCTGTACAAATGTGCTGCTAACTGAAAAATGAGAATAGTTGTCGAAGACAGATATATTAGTGCAGCGCTCCAAGATCCAGAGATAGCACCATATTCGAGAGACATCTCTATAAACAAAACGGAAATAACGCCCTCTAGAGATTTCTTGAGGCATAAAAGCGATAATCTTGGGGCGGTGAAATGATTTTGAATTGGATAAATGATAGAAGAACACAGGGTGTACAAATAGCAGTATACCAGGGAAATAGAGTGGTTCTGGTCCGCTTGAATCGTGAGAGACTACCTGCTGAAATCAAAGCAGAAGAGTAGAACCAGCATTGCCATTATATATTTTCGAATATATCACAAGAACTTTCTAATAAATATAGTTGTGTTACTGGAGTGGAAATGCAACCGGAAGAAAATTTTGACGTGGTTGGCACATGAATTTTCAAGAGATTTGTAGAGAGATCAAAGAGCCTGGGCAAGTCAAATCCTCTAATTTTCTTATTTATTTGAAAACAATGGAACCTGATGGCTATGCAGTACACTCCCACCAGTAAAGCTGTTAACACCTTCAGGTTCTGCTCTACTATGGAGTCTATAACAGCTCACTGTAAAATTTATATTTTACATGCGGTGTCTGGATGTTTGCAATTGAAAAAAGAAAGAAAATTAAAAATGCTAAGATATTTTGGCAAACAGATTTAGATTTAGATTACACTGAAGACTTTAACAACTTAACGAATTTCCGCTATCAAATCTTTATTGTCACTTTATACTCTTCAACCAGGCGACACTGACACACACATACACATTCAGCAGAGCTACTCCTTATCCGTGCTTTCCGGTCCGTGTCTAGAAGCTTTGTCCGATTTAAGTCCACCCTTATTTATTAATTTCCACTTCAACTTCAATTTCTATTTCAAAAGAAACAAAAAAGTTCATAAGAGTCAATACACTAGCTGCCATCATTCAGGTAAACACCCATATAAATATATTCAGTGCCTGCATCCTCAAGAACGACAGCTTCAGTCCCCTTTTCCCCTATAAGCTAATCCTAAATTGAATTCAAGATTGTTCTCCATTTTTTTGCACAGTTCTAGTTCAAAGAAAACCAGAAAACGATATATATAGGTCTCAACCCCATGAAAAAAGCTGTACAGAGGCTTCTTCCCTCTAGAAATGAAGGGAACTATTCAACTTCTTCGTTGAAAAAATCATTGAAATTGGATAGTATAAATTTAATCGAAGATTTTTATATTGAATTAACTGATCCTCATAAAACTTGGAGTCCAGGTGAGTTAATCACAGGTACAACCACCCTTGATTTAAAGAAAAATTTATCAAATGTTAATATAACGTTGACGTTATTAGGTTATATAAAAGTTAAGAACATCACATCAACAACCACAGTAAGGAATAAACCAACTATTTTATTCTCCCACACAGCTATCATTTATGGCCATGACCCAAATGAATTACCTGGAGAAGAACATATACTTGGTCTAAGTAAAGGGGAACATAATTTCCCATTCTCCATGAAATTACCAAGAAAGAACATTTATACTTCAATATCTTTTGAAAAGGGTTCAATAACTTATTCATTAAGAGCTTCAATCAATTATAATGCTACATCTCCATTATCTTCATTAAATTCATCTCCAGCATCTATATATTCAACCTCATCAACTTCAACTTCTTCAAATGTTTTGCCTTATTCTAAAAATTCTATTCAATATTGTGAAAAGAATATTCAAATCATTGTACCTATTAACGTTGCCAAAATCCCTAAACCACAAACTAAGTTTGCTTATTTGAGAGTATCTGACAAGAAATTGAGAAAGACGTTATCATCAACTTCAACTGTTAACTCAAATTATACAAATAATAGTGATCATAGCTCATCATCAAATGAAAATCCTTCACCTATAAAGTTAGCTGTTGATATTCCAGAATCTGGTTATCTAAAAGGTGAAATAATACCCATCAAGATAAAAGTCTCGCATTATAAACCAATCCAATCATCAAATGGTATAATCGTCTCATTAATAAGATTATGTCGCGTTGATAATGATCCAGAATCTCCAATCCAATCTTTTAGGAAAGATTTGTCACAAACTATTGCCCCATTATACATTGACCCAGAAACTCTATCATGTGAAGTTAGTACTTCTGTTAGAGTTCCAATTGATTCATTTCCAACCATCATTGGATCAGATATTGTTTCATTTCAATATTATATTGAAGTTTTAGCGAATGTTTCAAATAAAAATATAATACCAATTCCAAACTCGAATAATAATAACTCTGGATCAACTAAATTTAGTAATTCGATTGTTTTTGATCTAGATTCAACCAGGGAAAGAAGCTTATCATCAGCTGAGAATTCCAAATTTTTTATCAATGTTGATAAAATTAAAAGAGCTAAAAATTTACTAGGTTTAAATACTGAAATTATAGTTGGTACTGAGAGAACAGTTAAAACTAAAGAAAATATTGGTAAGAAAACAATTATTCAAAATGCGTTACAGCAAAGTAATGAAAATCATGGTGTAATTGATAGTGATAGTTTGCTATTAGATACCATAAGTCAATCTTCAGTCAGTCCTTTAAGTATTAATATGAACAATAACGTTAACAAAAATGGTAATATAAATACTGATAATAATAATGCCAGAAATAATAATGAAATTATGGCCACAGCAAATCATTTATCAGAAAAAGAAGTGCTAAGAGTTAAAGAAGAAACTCTATTAACATCAGATCCAAACCTTAATATTCCCGTACCAAGTTATTCACCAAATGAAGCACAAACTTCAGAGAATTTAGCTTTAAACTCTTCAAATTATGAAACACCACAATCTCCAGTTTTACCAAGTGCACCTCCTGCTCCATCATCACCGATAAGTTATTCAACTTTTAACAATAATATTACTGGTTCTTCATATCCTCCAAATGAAGATAAAAATGAACTAGAAAGAAGAAGATTACAAACTTTAGAAAGTGATCCACCTGAATTCGATTACGTTCCCGAATACATTGCAAATCCAACTCAATCCTCCTCATCATCTTCACATTTAGCTGATATTATCGCCAGTAATAGCACGATAGGTCGTGATTCACATACTGTGAGTCCATCACCTTCTATTCATAGAGTTAATAACTAATCGAGAGAGGTTCTGTATCTTTTTCCTTATTGGGTTTTCATATATGATTATTCAATTTCATTCAATTCGTGTTTATTCTATACTTTAATTTTACAGAAGTTTATAAGAGATGAGAAGAGAGTGTCATTTCATGTCTTATATACAGCTGGCTAGTGTAATGACATTTAATGAACTTATAAATTTTTATAAAATCAAGAAATAGAGGTGTAGAAATGATAATTCATTATGATTAAGTTGATTACAATTTGTAACCTTTCTTTAATAAGCACAAAGGTTTGAATAATGAGTAATCAGTATTCACTGGGCTTTAAATTCAGAAAATGGTGGATTTTTGGTGTTTTGCAGTGCTGAGTAATATTCAATCTTCAGAAGATTTGATTAAGTGAAACTGTGATCAACAAGTTAGTTTAACCTAGTCACGCACTATACTTCAGTATTCTTTGAAAAGGGACTCAAACTTTCGAATACCCCTGGGCCCTTCTTGCTGAAAAGAGTAGAAACCAAATTTTGAACCCTGTTTCATGGATGCTCATTGCTGGGCCCTGTCCTTATCACTTTTTTTTCTCTTTTGTGACACATTTTTCTCCATTTATTGACACGGAACATAAAACAATAAACCACCGAAATTCGTGATTTAGATGTAGGAAAAATGGAAATCAATCATCCACTAGCGGAGCTCTGTCAATCTGGAATACTCCACCACAATCAATGAAGTAAACTTGATAGTTGAAGAGTAAACGTGATTTTATGTGAGAAGATTTTATTTCCATGAGATTTTTCTGCTCATATTTAGAACTTCACATGAAAAAATAGGTAAAAAAATTAGTTAAACAGTCACATGCCTCTAAAAACAAAATCAAGATAAAAAACTCTTTGGGATTCGTTGATGATTTTTCCATCTTTTATTTGAATCTTTCACCTTTTCTTTTATCAAAGAAAATTTCCTTTCAACAAGGTTTTTTATTCCGCTGTTTTACTTTATCTCATATCATTTAACTGATACAGGCCTTTTTTAGAAGTGATTTTGATAAAGTTTATAAGATAACGCAACAATGATTCCTGCCACTTTAAGCTCACACGACCATATTGTTAAACCAACTCACTCTTTTGAGAATGACACAACTACTTCCAGTGACTCTGATGATTATATCAACATTCCAACCAATTCAACAACTGGTGTTGAATTTGCCACTGATAATGAAATTACCAAACAACCGAAAAAAACAATTGGCAAAACTCCAAATGGTACTACTTTTGAAGTTCCTGAGACTCACGATATGGTTCGTTCCTTGTTTGATCCAACTTTGAGAAAATCATATGGGGAGATCCTCATTTTTACTTCTTTGATGTCAAACTTTTGGATTTACAGATGGTTAGGGACTCATGAATATAGAGTATATGGATTTTTAGCCCTTTATTTCTTTTGGAGATTAGCCTATAATGTGGGGATTGGTGCTTTATTGTATGAACAATCAACCAAAAGATCCTTAGTTAATTTTGCAATTAAAGATCAATTATTTGTAAAGACAAAAAATCCAAATCTATTGCAGAGATTAGCTCAATTAGAATTGAACTCTAAAATGGGGAAGGCTTATAAAATGGATTCCTATCCTGTTGAATTCAATACTTGGATTATTTTCAGACAATTTGTTGATTTGATTTTAATGCAAGATTTCACAACTTATATGTTTTTAGTTTATACTGCTGGGCAAAACTCAACTTTAAGTCAAACCCCAATTTTAAACTATTCAAGAATTATTTTGGGTACGTTAATGGTTTTATTTAATTTATGGGTTAAAATTGATGCTCATAGAGTTGTTAAAGATTATGCATGGTATTGGGGAGATTTTTTTTTCTTAGAAGAAAATGAATTGATTTTTGATGGTGTTTTCAATTTATCTCCGCATCCAATGTATTCAATTGGATATATTGGATATTATGGATTTGCATTAATAACTAAATCTTATTTAATCTTGATTGTTTCAATTATTGCTCATTGTTTACAATTTACATTTTTATTATTAGTTGAAGAACCACATATCGAGAAAACTTATGGAAGCTCAGACTCTAATGAAATTATCATTGATGAATTAGAATCAAATGAAAATTATTTAAAGCCATTAGTTAATATCTATAAAAATTTCCATTTGATCAGAATTACTGATTATTTAACTGTTTTATTTGCAACTGGTACAATAGTTAGTCCGTTCTTCATTGGCATTAATTCCAAAAATTGGGATTGGTTTTTCTTTTGCAGTGCATTGGCAATTAAACTAGTCCAATCGTTTTTAACTACTTATATTTTACATAAACAAAGTGATTCCAAGACATGGACTAAAATGTACTTGAAATATGGTATTGATACAATCCAGTCTTTTGCAAATTGGCAAGTCTTATATAATTTGACTTTAGTTTTATCATATTCCTCTTTATTCAGCGTTTGTGTTAGAGAGGTTCTGAATGGTCAATTCCAAGTGGGCAATTGGTTATTATTAAGAATCATTTTAGGAATCTCGTTAATTTCTTTACAAACTTGGACAAGTTCTTCAATTTATAATTCAATTGGTGAATTTGGTTGGTTTTATGGTGACTTTTTCCTACCTAATTTATCTCAAAAATCATTAACAAAATTTGGTATTTATAGATATTTGAATGATCCTGAAAGATTATTAGGTATTAGTGGTATTTGGGGTGTTACATTGATCTCTTATTCACCTTTTGTTTTCATTTTAGCAATGATTTGGACTATTAACACTACTTTATTCATAACATTTGTTGAAAAGCCTCATATGATAAAAGTTTATGGAGAACAACAAGTTTTAAGAAGTGAATCTGGAGTTTCATTGACTTTGAAACAATTCATTCCAAAGGGTCTAAATACTACATTTGATTCAATTTATAATAGAACTGTTCATAAGGTTGATGATTATATCAAAAGAAGAACAAGATCAGAAGTTCAAAATAGAGAATTTTTAAAGAATTCAATTTTTGAAAACTCAAATAAAAAGATAACTCCTTTAAATACAGTAAATAATGAGTATTCGTTAGATATTATTAATTTAAATAAAGATTCTAAAATTGAAATTGGTGAGCCAATCAAATTCAAATTCACAGCATCCAAAAACCGTGGATCAAAAGATTGGATTGGAATTTATAAAGTTTTGAAAACTGGAAATTCAAGAACATACACCAACATCTCAAGTCTTGGTAAATGGATTGCAATTGAGCCTAGTTCATATAATAATAGGACAATTGGGCATGTCTCAACAGGATATAAAATTGATTCGAAGGGTTCAGTTTCAGGAATGTTAGAGTTCAATAATGACTTATTAATTTTAGAAAAAGGTGTTTATGAATTAAGATATCATAATAATGAAACGCATAAAGTTATGTGTATTTCTAAACCATTTGAAATTCAAGCTCCAAATTTTGAAGTCAAAGAAGATTTAGAAAAAAAATTATTTGAATTTTTCAAACATATTCAGCCTGATTTGAAATCAAGTGATGATTTGATTAATTTCAAATTGATTTCATCTTCTCAAATAAGTGAAATAATTTCCGATTCAACAAATGTTGACATTGCTAATGAAATTGTTCTGAAATTAAAAACAATCTCAAATATCTCAAAAAGAATAATCAAATCTAAGAAGCTTCTTGATGAGTTAAATAAAGATGAATTATGATAAATACATAGAAAACAGTTTACAATTATAACATGATACAACCATTATTATAGATATCTTGTAGAAAATCTGCATCGGTTATTATTATCATAGATCTATTTATTAAATTGGCTTGCTAAAAAATTAGTCAATGAACTTTTAACAACATTTGAATTATCGAATATATTTTGAATACTTCCTTCTAAATCATTCAAAAATTCACTATTTTCACATAATAACCCAATAATCTCTCCATTTTTGATAAAACTAATTATTATTTCCTTCTTAATATCATAACTAGTGGCAACTAAATCAAAAATTTCAATACCTGAGTTAATTAAACCTAAAACAACACAATCTGAAATCAAACTTAATAATTTCAAACTTAATTTGTTAACATCTTGAATCGAAATAATGTTGATAAAAACGTCTATTCCTGATTTAGGATATTTCTCTAAATTGATAACACTATTCAAATTATTTAAAATATAATTAACAAATTTTTTGTTCATTAATTCATTCATCAATCCAGTGCTATCATCAATATTAACATTCAACATCGGTCTTTCAATAAATGTCCCCCTGATTGGTCTTGGACCATAGACAGACACAGAAATAATATTCCCATCCAGTTCTAAGTAACAAGACCCATTAGCATTGGAAATCAACCCAATTTGAAGAAATGTTCTTGAAATTTGTGCATTTATATTGGATTCTAAATCTTGATCGATTTGTGGATTGTGGAAATGAGATTTGGGTATTGGACCAAATGAGAGTGGTTGTGCATTAGATGGTCCTGTTATTCTTCTTCTATCTTGAGTGCTCATTATTATTTATTGTTGGGAATTAGATATATTTGTGTTACTACAAGTATAATCGATGTTTATGGAAATTTTTATATCAATAACATCCGGACACCAGATATGAAGCGATGAGCATTGAGAGTAACTATGGAGACTTCACTATTTCTAGTGAATCATTATGACTAACTATGGGGAATTACAAAGAGCTATTAAATGACAACTTCAAAGAGTTGATAAATTGGACTAAATTATAGTATATAATCAACAATGTGAGTATGATTTGAGATCTTTTAACTACATCAGAATTTTCTAATAAAATTATCGTTATTATAATAGGTATCCAGTACATCTAGAAATCTGCTAATACCTTTTCCAAAATCTCAACAAATAAATCAGCATGCTTTTCACCAAAGGTTAAAGTTGGTCTTAGTCTAACTGACACATCAGCACAACCACCAACGTTAACACCGTTTTGTTTCATTTTGTATAGGAATGAGTTTCTTAAGTCACCAGTTTCGAAATCCCATGCAATGAAAGTTGCTCTGTTTTGACCTCTTAAGTTTTGAATATATTTTGGGAACTTACCAGCTAAAGCTTCTAATTTAGAATATAAGTAATCACCAACTTGTGCAGCGTTTGAGACTAAGTCATGTTCTAAAACTTCTTCACCAATGGCACCAGCAATGATCATATGAGCTGGATCACCACACCAAGTGTTAAATTGTCTATATGCAAAGTTTGGTACAAATTGTGGGTCATGGAAGAAATAACCAGCAGATTGGAATTTCTTAGAGAATGTGACTAAATCAGGGGAAGGAGTAATGTTAAAATGTTCGTGGGCCCATAATTTACCAGTAGCACCAACACCGGTTTGAACTTCATCAACGATGAAAACAACACCATGTTTTAAAGTAATGTCTCTCAAACCTTGGAAGAATTCATTACTAGCATGATTGTCACCACCTTCCGATTGAATTGGTTCAATTATTAACGCAGCAACAGGAATATGCCATGAAGTAATAATATCTTCAACAATTTTTAAAGTTCTTTCATCTTCTTGTTTGTTGAATTCAACATTATCTTGTAATGGATATTTATATGATGGAAATTCAGCTTTTGGCCATTTAAAGGATGGGAAGTCTAATTTATGAATTGGTTTAGAAGCGGTAACTGAACCAGAAGCAAATAATCTACCATGGAAAGCTCTTTTGAATGATAAGACAGCTAATTCTGGGGAACCTGGGGAAGCATTTTGCATGGTTGATTCGTTTTCTTCAGTGCTGAAAGGAGTTGAATAACCTCTCTTTTTAGATTGATACCACATAAAGGCAGCTTTGAAAGCTAACTCATTAGCATCAGCACCTGATAAACCTGACCAAACGTGATCTTGACCTTTTGGGGCAACTTTTAAAATTTTCTTAATGATACCTTCTGCATCTTTACCTGGGAAGTTTCCTAAAGCTGGTCTTTCAATTAAAGCTCTAATCATTTCTGGAGATTTAGCCGCTTCAATTAATTTTGGATTGTTATAACCTAAAGCGATTGATGCAATTTGGGCATAGACGTCCAAGTATAAATTACCATCGACATCAGCAATGTAGTTACCTTTAGATTTTTCGTAATCAGCAACGAAGTAAACGGCTCTTGAGTCAAAGACTTCACCTAAAGAAGCGATAGCTTTAACTGATTCTGGACCCGGAATTTCAGTAGTTTTAACAACTGGAGCAGTTGGTTCATCTGGATAGTATAATTCAGCAATTGAAGACATTATCCATGGACTTGACGAGAATAATGAATAAAGGAAAAAGAAAAAGAGCTTTAGTAGAATTAGGGAATTTCTAATTGCTTAAATACTCAAAATTGGATTAGAAGCAAAACGAGGGCGCGCAAGTTGACCGCAAGCGGTAATTTTGCGCGCGAGATAACCGCATTGGGAATTTCAAAATGATATTGATAGATGATTTATTTTGTTTATATTTGGAGAGAAAGAACGAGTTTGAAAAGAGTCACAGACATGGAGTGATAGTCATCAAGACATTTGGAGATTTCGGAGAACTGGTGATGGTTTAATTCTTTAGTTTCGATTAATGAACTGTGTCAAAATTGATGAGATGAGAATATATGAAATCTAGAAGATGTTACATTGATCACGATGGTATTTTGTTCACAGAAGGGTACAGTTATAAACCTTATTGGATCGATCTGAAGAAATATTTCCCATGTCACCATATAAATTTATACTCATGAGATGTTTCATTAATATTAATATACACAAACACGTAAAGACAATCATTATACATAAAAGAGCATACAAGACTCGAAATAAAAACATACAACAAATAAAACAAAGGTTAATATAGACAAGGAGAAAGGGGAAAAGAACAGCACAAAAAAAGATGACATTTTCATGGACAAACGTCATCTTCAGTCCATTGATCATCATCATATCTTTCATAAATGTTTCTTGTTGAAGCATGACTGTTCAAAGTGACATGATCGACTTTGTCAACTAATAACAAGATTAAAGAGAAGAATTTCTCACCATCATCTTCATTTGCACCGTCGACACCTCTTGAAATTGAATCTAGTAATTTCTTTTTATCAACATCAATTTTAGAGCCAGGTGCAGGATTTCTGAAGCTTGATTTCAAGTTTCTTGATAAAGAGTTCCATTTACTGGTCAATTCTAATTCCCATTCTTTAGCTGATGGCTTCTCAAAACTAGAATAATCTTGATGTTGTGTTAGATCCAATGAAGATGAGTGGCTTTTAATGAAACTTGGAGACACTAACGGATAAGAGCCAAGATCCTTATTGATATTAGCTATTGAGTCTTTGTTTAATACTTTGGCATGGCCACTTAATCTGTATTGTTCGTTTGAATTAGGAAACCAAAAGCATGCTTCAAATTTAGAATTCTTTAATAAATGGTGATATTTTTCCATCCTTATATCAGTAGTCAAAGTCAATATGTTTGTTTTCTTATCGTTGAACAAAAATCCTCTATATATACAAGTTCTAACTTTTGGAGAACCTTCTTCATCAACTGTTGCAAATGAAAATGAAACAAATGGGGCCGACTCAAGATGTGTGTTGACTGCATTTAAGAATGAAGGGACCCAAGGACCCATATACTGCATGACCATTGTGTGTAAGTATGTGTCTAGAGGTGTGAATAAGGTTAAATTAGATGGTTGGATGTTAATATTATGGATTGTTCAGATTTGTGGGTTATGGGATCAAAGGATAGACTTATGTAAATGAAAGATGATAAAAAAATCAGGATGCAAAAGAGACAGAAAGCACCGATTAAAACTCGACTTTTCCTCAGAGATTGAATGCAAGAGATGGACTCTGAAATGCTGAAGATCCTTTGATAAATTCTTCAATAATTTTTTAATAATTTTTCACTTTCAACTTTTTTTTTCCAACGAGAAGAAAGAAAAAAAAAACTCAAAAAAACCAAATTTGGGAAAAAAACGTGTGAGCTGCTGGGGATTCAGGACAAATTAAAGATTGAAGCCTACAGGATTCAACACAAATTTGACTTTACGGAATAAATTAACGTTTAGAATCTCAGAATCTGATTGGTCGAGGACCGAAGTTTATTCAGAACTTGATTTTGATTTTATGGAAATGATGAGCCATCACGCGAGGATTATAATTGCGGAACATCATTGAACATCAAAATCATTTCTTCAAATCACAGAATAATACATCAACATATATCGAGCAAGCCAAAAGTCAAAAGAAGCAAAACAAAATAAGTAAGTTGTAGATAAACTAATTCCATTTATATAGACTCGGACTTTCGGTTTTAAATACCAATAGAAATTTTACGAAAAGAATACGTTTTAAACAAGTGAATTTCCGTTATAACCCCTTATCTCATACCATCATATGATCTTCGTCTTTGGTAGCCTTCATTATCTCAAAGTTTCTAAGCTGCTTTGCTTGGGCCTTACAGATATTTTACTGGACAATTCGCTAAAGTATTTAGATCTGAAAAATTATATCCACCAACAACAAATGCTTGCTAATAATGATCTCATTTATATGCTTCTATGTAATCCTACTTACTCTATCTTTATATTCATCTAACTTCACAACCAACCAACTTCTTCACAAACGCAGAAGATGATTTATTCACACTTGAAACCAACTTATGCTCAACATCATCTTCCCCTAAAAACACAACAACACCATCATCATTAGTCTCTAGTCTCTTTTGTAATTCTTCCCAAACTTTGGACTTCAATCTATTTCTCTTTTCAATCTCTTCAAATCCTTCAAACTGTAAAAGCTCACCAATATTTGAACCAATTGGCGGCGACACGATTTCTACTTCTATATTACCATCTTGATCATTCAATGGTCTGTCAGCGGCTAGTAACATCGCTTCTGATTTGATTCCTCTCATTTTAGATGGTTTCAAATTAGTCACCAAAACAACTTTCTTGTTCACCAATTCTTCTCTTTTTAAATAATTAACTAATCCACTACACACAGTCAATACTTCATCTTGTGATCCCTCATCTTCAGGAGAGGATAGTTTTGTAATGATGGAACTGACGTATAATTTATCTGCATCTGGGTGTCTTTGACATTCTTTAATGAACCCAACTTTCAATTCAATTAATGAAGGTGATGGAAGTTCTTAATGTGTTAGTGTTGTACGCCTGAGTACTTAAGTATATGGACATACTTGGAGCAGTGCTGTATAAAGCTCTTGAAATTCTCGAAATGCTGGATCTTAACATCATTGACTAATGGTCAATTATTTACAATTAAGTAATTGGTCGGATCTTTTAATGATATAATTTTTTCAGAAGAATACCATCAAGTTATCAAACTACAATAATATTGATTCATTATTTTGAGTATCCTTGACATAGGTTACAATTACCAAATCATTACTCCTCCCATTTATCTGAGCTCATGGCCAATCAAGTTGCACTTTTTCGGATCAACCTTGAAAATAAATTATACTGTAAGTTTCTAATTTTTAATGTTTCATTATCTGTATCCACTTTCTAAAGAATATATCTCAGTGAGATTTTGAGATATTTCCTACAGTCAGAGTTTAAAATGAATTTCAAGTCAAATAAGATCATTAAATAAGCTATTTAGATAATGGTAAAATATGAGGAATTGGACCTAATGGAGTAATACCATGTGGATTGATAGCGATATGAGATTTGGTGTAATGGAATTTAATGTGATCAAAGTTAACGGTATCTTTTATCAAAGGATAATTCCAGTAAATATCTCTAACCCAATCATGAATAAATGGATAATCATGACGAATATCACCTAAATTACATTTGAAATGTTGAACGTAAACTGGATCAAATCTGATAATTGTGGTGAATAATCTGATATCTGATTCTGTCAACTGATTAGACAATAAGTATTTAATACCATTGGAATTGTTTTTTTGTAAGATTGATTCAACCTTATCTAAATGATCAAATAAATTCTTAACTTCAACTTCATAAACTTCTTGCTTTGTTGCGAAACCAGATTTGTAAACAGCATTATTGATATTCTCGTAAGTTAATTCGTTCATTTCATTGATCTTGGATTGTAATTCCTTCGGATAATAATCTAATGCCTTTTGCTTTGGATCTTCGATAAAGTCATTGAATTCAGTGTTCAAGAATCTGATAATTTCAGAACTCTCATTATTAACAATAGTCTTAGTTTTGGTGTCCCATAATACAGGAACAGTAAATCTACCTTCATATTCAGGATTAGCTGTATAATAAATTTCTTTGATTCTTTTGAAATCATATAAATGATCCTTTGTTGCACCAGCAACCTCATCACCTTCAGTTGGGAATCTCCATCCATTAGAGTCCATATGCCAGTGAACAACGCTTAATCCAATGATGGAAGCTTTGGTATCGATTGTTGATGTTTTTGGATTGAAGTCTTTGATTAATCCCTTTGTTGACAAGTAGATCAAAACACGACAAGCCCAAGGACATGCTAATGAAATATATAGATGATATCTTCCTGCCTCTGGTGGGAATTTGGATCCTGGTTTAGATGAAATAAAATCTCTGAAAACTGATGCTTTTCTCTTAAAAGCACCATCTTTATTAGCGAATTCTAAAATCTTTAAACCTGTTTTCTATTGTGTTGATTGTTAGTGATTTGGGCTTCAATGATATCAATTGAGTGAGTACGTACTTTGACTTGTGACATATTTGTTGTGAATGTTTTAATAATTGCTATAATCCTACGAAAATCAAGTAGGATTTGATGTTATTTAAATACTTTATGCAAAGATAATTGATTGCTGCTATTACTAAAAATCGTGTAATGCATAAAATGCTGAAAATTGAATTATTAATTGAAGAACTTTAAGTAACAAAATGGCCAGTGAATTGAAATAGCGGAAACTAGTATGTTTCAGACGTTGTAAAGTTTGAATGAAGTATCGATAGACCTGATGGTTGGAATTTCTCTAGTTTATTGATGTGAATAGTCAATATTATACCACAGATCAAAATGACGTCATCGCTAAACATTATAAGTACAAGTGATATAATACTGTATATAATCATATCTGTGTGCATGCAATCTACTCGATACTCCTATACAGTCGGTGCCATGTATCTATTATCTTCAACAAGAACTACAGTTCTTTCCGAGAAGGTGTGCGATCAATTAGCCTCATTTATGATCACATAAAGAGAGGATAGTGCTGACTTTCTTCACTGAGCGTAATCAAATTGGAAACTGTAGCTGAAATGCGCCTGAAAAGTCTAAACATAAATTACCGCCTATAAATTTGTGTTTTTGTGTTCCAAATAAGCACATAGAAAGAATTAAGTTTTTTGTTTATTTGTTTTGATTTCATTTGATTTTGTGGTTCTAAAAAGCTTTCATTAAATTAGTTAATTTGTATTTAAAGTGATATTTCTCAGATGTTTTCACTCGCAAGAAAACTTTTCAGATACTTCATCACAAGAACAGCTGTGACTTGACTTCCAATATTGATTAATTTAATCTAACCAATATGTCAACTCCAAATTCTCCAAATCTCAATGGAACTGATATTGATGCACATTCATTTTTATACCCACTTTTACATTTAACTGATCCATTTCTAACCACAAAGATTCATGCAGATGAATCCCATTCAAGTCTAATTTCTAACATGGTTGATCCTGTTTATTTAAATCAGACTTATGTTAAAGATGAAGTTTATTCAAATTCTGCAATGTTTATGGATACTTGTGAAATATTCCCTGATTTTGATCCAGAATTACTTTTACTTCAATTTAAAAATGATAACTTGAGTGGAATTCACGAATTAAGAGATGATGAAGGTCTAGATAATGATAAAGATGATGAAAATATCGCTTCATATTACAATGAAGAAGATGATGATGAAACCGAAGACGAACGTGATGAAAATGACATTGAAAATGATAATTCTAAATTCAAAACTCCCCAAATTTCAACAAGAAACGTATTAGGATCACTTTCTCAAGCAAATAATACCCTCAAGTCAACTTATAGCGAAAAATCAGGGTTCAAATCCTGTAGAAAATTTTCAAAAAGAATTTCAACACCAATTCAATCACCTTCAAGACCTTATATTTGTAACCAAAAAGACTGTCTTAAACATTTTGAAAATAAAAATGAATACAAGAAACATTTTAGAAGTCACAAAACCTTAATATTTGAATGCCCTTATCATTATGTGATGGATAATCATAAAGGTAAACATACTTTTACAAGAATGGACGTTTGGAAAAGACATTTGAGAACATTTCATTTTGAGTTTGATCCAAATGAAATCTCAAATCAAGGTCTGGGTAGTTGTAAAGTTTGTGGGGAATATTTCCAGTACTTTAACTACTTTGCAGATGATCATATTGAAAAATGTGCAAATCAATTAAGAAATCGTTGAAAAACCTTTCCCTTTTCAAAGAAGTACAATTAAAGCATTTAAAGTCATGATTCAATTACGTTATTTTCCTATTTCATATATCTTTATATTTTTAAACAAAAATAAACAATCACTATCCTGTAATCTGTTAAAATAAATTTCCACAATCGACAAATTCATACAATGGAACTATATGAACTCCTATTAAACCGATAAACCAAACCCATAACAATAAAAAAATAAATGGCCATATATTAACTCATTTCTTTTGAACAAATGTCAATTCATCAACATTATTAATGATAGTAACATTTGAGTTTGAATAATACTGATCAATTTCACCAATTTTATCAATTTCAATTGCCTTACTCAAAGATTTGACTACATATGTTTTATAGCCTAATTTGGAGGCAGATTCTGCACTGAATTTAACACAATAATCATAGGCCAATCCAATTAAAACAACTGTATCAATTTGGTTCTTTTGTAAAAAATCATTCAGTTCAGTATTATCGTCATCCCAAACATCATTGAAAGCACTATAATAATCACGATCTTGTAATTGACCTTTTTGAACTATTGTTTTAGGAATATCATGAATATCTTTAAATACATTAATTAGTTCATCAGGGAAATTTGCGCCTGAAGTATGTTGAACACAATGATTTGGCCAAACTGTTTGTAATTTCTTTATATTTGGATCCTTTGTGGACTGAAATTCAATCTTTTCAAACGGTTTAATGTTATGATGATTTGATGCAAATGAAGTATGATCTTTTGGATGCCAATCCTGACTGAATATAATTGAATCCCATTTATAATTTTTTAATAGATCTACTGATCCTTTGATGATTTTATCACCGTCGTTAACGGCCAATGGCCCACCTGGTAAGAAATCGTGTTGGATGTCAATGACTAGAAGTGCAGTTTTCATTATATTGTTGGGAAGTTAGACTTGTTTTGATGGTAATTCTTAATAATGAGCATGAATTTTTATATTTTTGCTATCTAGGCTGATATATAATTTATTATTACGTCATTAAAAGATTGGATATTATCCCCATATAGTAATTACCGAAATAGGAAATAACAGAGATACATCAAGAAGAAAAACAAGTGCCAGAAAATGGAAACAATCGAAGAGAACAATCTAAGGAAGTGAAACTTGATTACTGTAAATTATGCTGAGTGGACAGGTGAATCGCGCCGCTGAATTCTGTTAGCTGAACAGCGCCAAACTAAATCATAATACAGCTTTATTTCTATAATAAATTTTTATTTTGTTTCAAAATCGTTTCGATTTCAAAAGAAATTTCATTTCCAAACTGGAAAAAAATATAAAAGAAAATCAATTTCTTCAGTTTTAAAATCTGATCTCAAGTTTAAACACAACAAAAATTATTCAAATTTGGGCGCTTCAGTTCAATTCACTTAAAGAAAAAACTTTTATATTTGTTCAGCAATCAAGACTCACTTCAATCAGCATTGGTGTACTTTTTTTCCTCCTTCATTGATCTTCCTAGTGGCGTCAATTTTTTTCATCAGGGTACAAGATCATTAAAGGTGATTCAGATATTTCCGTTATTCGTATGAGTTCTCAAATTGAGACTGTGATGTGTCATTTATCAGTCCAAGGTACAGTTGAAGACAAACACATCATTAGAGAAGCAGATCATCTGTTTATTTGCGATGATGATTCTATTACCGCTGAACCAAGATTGAAAGAATTTATTGGCGCGTTAAATAAATTGAAATTTATCAATGATGGCGTTGATGAAGATCCAGTTACTCAGCTAGACTTAATTCTTGAAATGTTTCATCTTTGTGAATTCAAGGAAATTAAAACAATTGAATCATTAAATTTTATTCAAGTTTTATCCCTTTTCATCTCAAGTGATAAAATCAACAAAATTATTAAGAATGAAATGAACACTGAAACTATTGAATTCATTTCAGATCATTATGTTGACACTCTTGAAGTCTTAAGAAACTTATCTTCAGCTACAAGCAAAAATTCATTGCTATCCCATTGTTCATTCATTAGTCCTTTGTTGATCACAATTTCATTTTCATTCAAATTAAATTATTCAAAATCAAAAAGATTAATCAAAATTTTAACTCTGGTCTTTATTTATCATCTAAATTACAATAATATCTTATTCAACGAACTGATGAAACTATTTATTGTTAATGATGGTTCCACTAATGTCGAAGTTTTTGATGTTTTTGGAAAATTATGGTCAAAAACTTTGGAAAATACCATTGAACAAGATAATTTAGATATTAAATACTTACCTGGTCCAATTTCTTTATTAAACAGATTCAAAATTTTAGAAAATGTTCCAATGTCAACTGAATTAATTGATCAAGTTATTCCCTTTGATTCAAATGAACTATTATTGAAAATTTCCAAAGATATAGTTACTATTCATTCAAATTTAGTATCAATAAATAATCCATCAACAGTTTATGAAAACTTATCTGTTGTTCTGGAATATCTTACAAATGATTATGGTGCTGACTTGGTTTTGAATTTAATCATCAATATGAATTACTATGAAAATTTTCACAAATTACAAACCCAAAATAAAGATTTGAGATCTATTATTAACTACATGTTTTTCAAACTATCTCACGTCGTAAATTTAGACTCAGATCAAATTTCACCTTTAACTAAGAACATTTTGAATTCTGACATTTTAGATCTTATAGAAAAATCAGACTTTGCAAGGTACAAAATTCTATTTGACGTTATTGATCAAAACTTGAAAACAGATTATCGAAAGGATTTCCAACTGTTATTTTCTTTAGAAAATTCTCTATTTTATCAATTGAAACAATATGATTTTGATGAAGAGGTTGATGCCTTGGTTGAACTAGGTTCATATTATTCAATTGAAGCTATTCAAAATAACGTTGGTTTTATCATTCAAAAATCTTTATTGAAAATAATCAACCCAAAGAATGAAGTCCCAAATTCATTTGATCAAATCATTAATTTTAAGAGATTTCCTCCATTACCAAGATCAGATTTCTTAAATTTTGAATTTCATGATATCAGTTCTAAGACTCAATTGAATTTGAAAAACTTCAATAGATTATTTGACTCTTTGATTTTAAATAATTGTGTTATTGCAAAAATCATTGAAAGTGAAATCTTGAACCAGAAGAAGTTAGGACTAATCAACGATTTAAACATTAAAGACATCAACAGTAAATTCAAAACAACAGATTTATTGTTGGATCAAACTTTCGTCACACTATTCTCCAATTTTTTGATTGTTGAAGAATTAAATCAAAAATCTAAAGGTTTAAATGATAATCGAAAATTATCCTTATTATTTTTTGATCATAGATCAATTTCAAATGTTTTGAAATTACAAACTTTTAAAATGTTTGAAAAACTATTCGAGTTATATGATACATTTGGAGTTTTCAAATTTTTGAATTTTATCATCAAAGTTAGTGAAGAAGATTTGACTTTACAGCAAATTTCAGTTTCTCTGTTGAATCATTTATATTTTCATACAACTATTGGTAAGAAGTTACAATCAATTACAACCGAAAAATCGCTGATTCATAATTTGTTAAAAGAATATATCATTAACTGGAATGAACCGTTAAATCTAAATTATAAGGAATTCAACCAGTTTTTAAAAATTGATGAATCAACCATATTGAATTTGCAAAAAAATGCTAAATTTGATAAGGTATCAATCTTAAAAGATTTAGGTTTCAATGAATTAGAATTGAATCAATTTAATAAACTATTGAATATAGTTTCTCCAGCATCAAGTTCCAGCTCAACATCGCTAGCTACTTTCAATCTAACACCAAATTATAATGTTGATTCTAGCAACACGTTTTCAACACCTGAAAATTCAATAATCTCAAACAATACTCAATACTCACCAATTACACCAAATAACTATAAGAATTCCAATAATTATAATGACTATGCTTCCTCGAATACAGATTACTCATATCTCAACAATAATACAAGAAAACCAGACTATAACATCAAAAGTTACAATTATAATGATAGCAATGCCAACAACAATAATAATTTCAAAAGCAATTATTCACGTAATGCTCAAACAAACAGCTACATGCAACAAAATAAATTTGCAAATCAACAATATTATTATAACAGCAACAATAACACTAATGGCAATAACAATAATAATAATAATAAGTATAACAATAACAACAACAATAATAATAACTATAATAATAACAACAACAATAATAACTATAACAAAAGGAATCACTATGAAAACTCCATTCAAAATGATGTTGTGCTAATGAATAATTTGAATGTTTTAAAAAATAGTTATAATACTCCAACACTGGTACAGCCAAAGGGTTCACCAGCAGCTTCTATCTATAATATAGAACAATATTATAATAATTCATGAAATGGGACTAGTGGAAGAAAAGAGACAAACGAAAAACATTTTTTAATTTAGAACAATTTGCTATATAAGGACATTAAGGTAGTAGAAGGTTTTTTAACCTCAGATTTCATAATATAACTTGCTTCGTTTTCAAACTACAATATTAATCAGACACATTTTTATATAATTATTTTGTAAGTGAATAGAATCTTTGAAAATCTAGTTTTTCCCGCCAGAAGTATAAATAGTTTTGACAATCTAAGAAATCAGTAGCCTTAAAACCAAAATAACTAAGTTTTACGCAGTCTTTTTAAAAATATAAGTCAATTATATATCTAAACTATTTTATTTATTCAAATTTAGTCCATTTAAATAAAGACTCATTTGGATTGATCAATTCTCTTTCATTTTTAGTCTCGAAAATGGCACCATTACCGTCACCAGAAACACAAATAGCAGTTAAATATGTAAGTAACTTTTCAAAATTTAGCCCATTAGCGGCGTAATCTTCCTGTAATGGTTTAACGAAATCATCAATTGATTTATAAGTTTTATTCAATTTAACACCGTTTACTCTTTCATATCTAGCAATGACATCACCTAAAGTGACTGCATCTGAGTAAAATCTAATTAAATTAGGTAATTTTGAGTAATCATCAAAGGTTGCAACTGAAGCAGTTGATAAACCAACATCTCTGAAATAAGAAAGGTTAACTTTGACTGATTCATCTCCAATGATTTCAGCTGAATTGGTTTCTTTATTAACTGGATATAATGGAAGGTCTAAACCAACAAACGTACCATCAAAGAAAAAAGTTGAAGCTAAATCAACTGTTTTAATACCTGCTTCTCTGGCAGCAGCTGAATGTTGAGTTTTCAAGGCCAGAAATCCAGGGAATATCTTATTAGCAGCTTCTAAATCACAACCGAATTGAGATGGGATATATAATTTGACTTTATTGGCGATAACAGCATCTAAAACTTCTTGTAATGGAGAAAATGGAACATTACCTAGATTAATAACAACATCCACACCTTTAAAAGCTTCAGTGAATGAAGATTCTTTGTAATTGATGTATTGGACTTTATCTGATTCAATTGGTTTTTTGTCAGAACCAGTAACTAGTCTGATTGGAGTATTGATTTTAGAGACAAATGGCTCAGATAATAATCCTTCGATGACTGGTTTTCCTAAGAACCCATTGATACCATAGACTGCTATAGTTGTCATTTTTTTAAAACTGTGATTATAGTTAGATGAAGCAAGTTAGCACACTCATTGGGGAAATTTAACGCATATTTATAATCAAATGGTTTATGCACCTTTCAAAAAATAATTCTATGGCTTTTGAAGATTAGTAAAACGGGATTTGAAATTTGAAACCTGAGATCAATTTCATAATTTATATAAGTCATATATTAGTAATTGGTAATTAGTAATACTCGGTTTACAACGAGCAGCGGTGTGTGCCATTGGTTAACAAACTACGCGAGAATGTCGGAACATTAGGCGTACTCTTACATTTCATGTCATGTGATCAAACAATTATGTTTCCAAATGTCAATTATGTAATGATTTCATAATCGTTTAAGCTTTATATTATGCTTCAGGGCTTCAAATTAATTACACTGATAATTAATTATTATAATTCAACAATATTTGAACAAGAAAGTGTATTGATTGGGCACTTTGTCATTGAAACGACTGAATGACTATGTTAATTATTCCAGACTTTAGAACACTAGGTAACTGCTCTAAATCAGCTGAAAAGGCTCAAACAGTAAATGAGATCTTAAATCCGGGTAACCTCCAATAAACAGAAAGAATAAACAACAACATTATAAAAAGATAAAAATATCATCTAGATTATAATCAATTAAATTAAAATCTTATCAGATCAATTATCAACCATAGAAATCTAATAATACAATGGTCAAAGTCTCACTTACAGTTGGTAAACTTGATGCCTCACTAGCTTTACTATTAACCAAAGATCATCATTTAATTGAATTTCCAACAATTTTATTACCAGATGGTATTAGTGCTGGATCTGTTGTTACAATCAAAGTTGAAAGAGATTTAGAACAAGAGAAGCAAGATACTTTGGAATTTGAAAACGTTCAATCTTCAATCGTGGAACTCTATGGTACAAATGAACCAACTGCACCTGTTTTAAAAGTTAAAAATATCACTCAAACAAGTATTATTTTAGAATGGGATTCCTTAGAATTAGGTTCATCATCAATTAGATCATTAACGCTATATAAGAATAATGTTAAACTAGGACATATTCCAAAACCGCTAGTTACTAAAACTACAAAACTATCAGGCTTATCAATTGATACAGATTATGAATTTTATTTGAGATTAGAAACAACTGCAGGAATTTATAAATCAAATAAATTGAATTTGAAGACTCATAAAATGACTGATTTATCAGGTATAACCGTTTGTGTTGGTGATTTAGAAGATGGTATAACAATTGATCAAATCAAACAATCTTTGAAAAAAATTGATGCTAAAGATTTACAAAATCAAGTTAAAGTTGATACTACCCATTTCATCACAACTAAAAGCGTTGGTGAACAATGGAAAAAGGCATTAGATAACAACATCCCTATTGTCAGACCAGAGTGGCTAAAAGCTTGTGAATCAGAAAGAAGAATTGTT
The DNA here is from genome assembly GCA_003707195.2 of Phaffomyces antillensis. Lineage (NCBI taxonomy): Eukaryota > Fungi > Ascomycota > Saccharomycetes > Phaffomycetales > Phaffomycetaceae > Phaffomyces > Phaffomyces antillensis. The sequence goes on from PPNI02000007.1 coordinate 291,967, forward strand.
GGAGTTAGAGATTTTTATTTAGACGCCGATCCTAAATTTCTGGAACAACATAGATTTACCAAAGAAGTTGCTGTTCCAGTCACTAGAGATGATGAAGCTTCTAAGGTTGGGGATAAGGAAGAAGTTAGAGCAGAAGATCAAGTTGATGAAGTCAAAGAACAATTAGATGAAATAAATATTAATGATACAAATGAAAATCTACCAAATAGTGCTCAAGATACAGTGGTTGCTGAAAACTCCGATGAAATAGTGGAACCTGTTAAATTAGCAGATGAACAATATGCTTCTGGAGCTCCAGTTGAAGAACCAACAGTTGAAGAAGTTTCAATTGAAAAATCAAAAGCTGAAGAAGTTCCAGTTAAATCCACACCAGCTGAAGAAAATGTTATCCCAACCACTGAAGAGGCCGTCGAACCTGCTGAAGAGGTTGAAGAATCACCAGTTGAAGAAGTTATCCCAGCTGAAGAAGTTGTTATTTCAACCACTGAAAAGGTTGCTGAACCAGCCAAAGAAGCGAAAGTTGAAGAACAAGTTGAAGTTGAAGGAGAACCAGCTAAAGAGTCTCTTGAGGAAGTTAAGATTGATAAAGCAGTTACAGAACCAGTTGAAGTGCCAACTCTTGAAACAGCCGAAGAAGTTAAACTAGAGTCAAGTCCACAACATGAAGAAAATGAACCAGTTGAAGACAAATCAACTAATACAAATCCTAAGAAGTCTAAAAACAAAAAGAATAAAAACAAAAGGAAATAGTTTCTTAAAAGTATCTATAGACTTTATGAAATAAAAATAATAGTGTATTATGTTCAAACAAATGTAAGTAGATACCATTCATGAAACAAGCAATCTACAATTATATAACATTTTATCTCTAAACTTATATAGATTACCTGAATCTATATACCCCAATACCGCATGTTACTAGTATACACATTATTTATTCCCCAAATAATCTTCTAACTCTTCTTAAAACTGAATCCTTTTCAGGATCATAAGGATGTTCTTTTGAAGGTATTTCTAAAATAGCAGGGAATGCATTAGTGAACCCATCAACTCTTAATCTGATTTCTTCAGCAATATGTTGATTGATTAATAAAATAGCAATATCATCTCTATTTTCAACATATTCACTAAATGCTTGGTCAATTTGTTCTGTTGTAGTTTTACCATCAACTGAGAAGAAGTTCTTCTTACCGTCTTCATTGACTTGTCCAATACCAGCCAGTAGCATCCCCGTTATGGTGTCTTCATCACCAATGACTGCAATTAGTGAACGGTTCTTGTTTCCTTCACTCATCTCTAAATTTTTTGTATATCATTTGGTTGATTTATGGTTGTTTGAAATGAAATGCAGTTGAGAAAAAAGTAGAGATACAAAGTTACCCGGAATACTTGATGTTTAATACCGAACTTTTATGAATTTACATAATAGTAAGAGTTCATTTAAAAAATTAATTTTATAAGAGAACTATCTCAGATGTTGAAGATAATATTCCAAAACAAAAGATCATTCAGTTCTTCAAGTCTCGTGGCAGCAGGTCATTCAAAGTGGGCAAACATCAAACACGATAAAGCTAAAAATGATGCTCAAAAGAATAAAATTGCAAATAAATTATCTCAAGCAGTGGCAGTTGCTGCCAAATTAGGAGGTCCTGATCCAACTAAAAACATCAGACTAGCAGCTGCAATTGAATTTGCCAATAAGAACAACGTTGGCAAGAAAGTGATTGAAAACGCTATTAAAAGAGGTTCAGGTAATGGTGACTCTGGATCTAAGACTAATGTTGAGACTGTTGTTTATGAAGGTTTAGCACCAGGAAACGTCAGTGTTATTGTTGAAGCGTTGAGTGATAATAAGAATAGAACTTTTAGTGATGTTAGAGGTGTTTTTGGTAAATATGGAGGAAATTTAAGTAGACCAGCATTATTTTTATTTGATAGATTTGGATTCACAGTCTTAGAGGTATCTAAAGAGTTAACATTTGATGAAATTTTTGAGAAATTCAGTGAATATGAAGATGTTGAAGACATTGAGGAAGCTGAAAGTGAAGAAGATGGAATTCAATTGATTGAAATAATTTCAGATCCGACAAATACTGGTAAATTATCAAATGTTTTAAAAAATGAAGGTTATAAAATCAAAGAGATTGGCATCAGCTATAAAGCAAAATCTGAAAACATAGTAGAAATAACAGATGACGATGTTCGAAAGAAATATGATAAATTTATTAGTGCATTAGAAGATGTTGATGATGTTACTGATTTTTATGTCAATTTAAAAGAGTAAATATCTATATAATTAGAAATAAACAATTGTACATAGTCATTAATTGCGTCAATCTCTCTCTCTCTCTCTCTCTCTCTACAATATCTTCAAAAAAAGTATAAAACATAATAATAAATATAAATATACTGAAAAACAACCGTTTTCTCTGAAAAGAGAAAAAACACTAATTATCAGAATGCCAAATGTATGTCTTCTTGTTGCAATTCTTTAAATCCAAAAAAAAAAAAATATAATAAAAGTTTTCACCATGTCAGTTGATTTTAACACAAATATCTATAACATCCATTAAACATCTTTTTTTCTTTTTGTTGCTTTCCAAAGAAACACCTTCTTTCTTCCCCATATGAACCGAATTATATTAGAAAATAAACCTAAGCTGAGTCTTCAGAGGCTTTAGCTTCTTTGACATATCTCTGAACATCTTCATGTGATTGTTTTGGGTTAGCTCTACCAACTCTTAAAGTACCATCATAAGCTAATTTTCTGTAAGTGAAGAAACAAGCAGAGGCACAAGCAACACCCATGGCAACGAATAATGGGGTTAATTCTAATGGAATTTGGACACCTGATGATTTTTTAGCAGCGTTGAATAAGTATTGGGATGGTCTCATTGTTGATTAATTATTACTTGATTTAATAAAATGAAATGTACGATAGTTTTTTTTTCTATTTTTTTAAAAAATCGTTTGAGGAATTTTAAAATGAATTTGGTTGGTTAGAAAGTTAGAAAGATTATTATTGGTGTTTGGATGATATCGGTTGATCTTAGACTTCCGGATCGGGTAATCCTAATCTCTATATATTCTAATATGTATATATGTACATGTGTTGTCTAAAGTTCAACTAACCAGTCTTTAACCATCTCATAAGTTAACCAACTAACAGCCATTGAAGGTACAACTTTGAAAAGGTTAGCAGTCAAGCCTTTATAAGCACCAAAAAACCCTTCGGTTTTAAAAATTGTAATTAATGCATTTGTAACTGAAGTGTATTTGAAACCTAATTCATTTTGTCCCATTGTTAATACTTGAAATCTTCTTCTTAATAAATCAAATGGATACGTTAAAGTTTGTGCAACACCACCCGCAATTGCACCCATTAATAGTTTAGTACCTGGTGATGAATGTTCTGAATATTCTTTTAACTGTTCATAAACTGCAAAATTTATAGCAACGTACGGTGCAACCCCTAATGTAGTCGGCCAAATCCCTCTATATAATGCGAAAAATCCACCTTCTCTTTTATATATATGAATTAAAGAATCGAAGAAACCTGGAGGTTTTTCTAATGAAGAAACTTTAGATTTTGATAATTTTGATAGGTTTGCAGTTTGAATAGATAACCTTGTTCTCACTAAATCTAAAGGATATGTTACCAAAACAGAGGCAGTACCACATGCTCCACCACTTATCAATCTTTGGATGTTTGTTAATTCCTTTTGATCTTGTTCTAACCAGTTTATTTTAATTTTTTGAAATACATAAAATTGAACAGCACTATATGGGAAGATTCTAAGACAATTTAACCCATTACCTCTAAATAAACCTTTAATCCCTTCTTCTCTATACATTTTCCAAATGGTGGGAAACATACCGTTATAATTTGATGCACCTGGACCTTGTACTTGAAATAAGATTTTAGCTCTTTCAAATGGTGATACTACAGTCCTTGATACTGCACCTGCAATACCACCAGATAAAAATGACGCAACGCTATCTTCTTTTAACCATTGCACTAATTCATTTGGGGTAGATGCCATGTTTGATGTAATTTTACCTTATCATAGAAGTGATGAAATTTTAACTGAAGAAATTCGGATTTGCAGAGATTATGTAATTCTAAAGATGAAAAATTTCGCGATGATTATGACACCTTCTGGTGTTTGGCTGTTGTGGGGGGTCAGAACAAATTCAATGGGATTGATAAGAAATTTGAAGTGTCTGTGAGTTTATATTTTTGGCATATTTTAATAAAATGAGCCATTATATCCGTCTATGAGAAGTATGGCACAATTTACCAGATGGTTCCACAAATTTCTGCTCGGGAGTTAGGATGATTCTATAAAACTACTAAATCGAGTACATTTCGCGAGTCACGAAACCGCAAATGATGCAACTTTCCGGAGAGTCCGGGGTAGTTCTGGATTTTCGGAAAGGGCTTTGCAGTTCTAGGCAGAGAAATTCATGGAGGAACTGCCTGGAGGATTAAAAGAATTATCTTCTCCCCGGATTCAGAAAAACGTGAAATTACGTCCCGAACAGCCGTTTTGACAATCTGATATGTAAAATGAAAATGGAATCATGGAACATTCATAATGGAAAAGTATTTAAACCATAAAGAATCCACTACAGTAATTTGCAATTTTGTAAGTCACCCTTTATTGAATATTATATACTTGATACTTTAACAACTACTATTTATTTACACAATGTCCAGAACTCTATTACTTAAGAATTTCCAAACCTCAGCAAGATTCTTCTTACAACCAAAACCAACTTTAACTCCATTATTCGGTTCAAGATCTTTGACTTGTTCATCAAGCTCTAAATTCCAGCTATATAATCAAGAACCTGCTCAAACTTCAGAGCCACACAAACCAACTATCTACTCTGAAGGTGAAGTCGAAACTGTTGGTCCTTCAATCAGAGTTTAAATTTATTTATGATGCGCTAAATATGAATACACCAATTCATTTTGATTTTTAATGATGTTTTTGATTACATGGGAGTCTCAGAGATACGGGTTTTATTTCTATTACATAATTTGATACAGGTTTATTCAATTATGGAATTTATTGTAGTTATAGAACATAATCATATTTAATACCATCAATGCGACTACCATTCATACTAGCTTGAACATACCTTTGAAACAAAATCTTATCTCTTATTAGAACACCTGCACTCTCTTTATTTAATGGATCATTTGGATTGGGCTCAAGAAATAGGTGTAATAAACCAAACAATATAGCATTTAAACTCCAAACAGGGGACCAATCCTCTCTTAAAATATTCAAACAAACATTTCCATCTAAATCGATATTTGGATGATATATCTTCTGAATACATTTCACCTTTGGTGGATCAATGGGAAAATTACTATTAACTGTCAAGGTAAATTTGAAAATCCCATTTTTGAAATATCCATCGTCAGGTGTAATTAATATCTCAAAGTTCTTTAGCTGTGACACTGGCTCCAATATGTTTAGTTTGATAGTCGAAGGTAATTGTAATTCATTTATGTCTTTTTGAATTCTTATTTGTGAAGGTGATAGTAATGGTGAATTGTTGTTACCTGAATTTTCAAGTTCTTCTTGCTTCTTTTTTTGAAGTTGCCTTAGTTTTAGCTGTATCTTGTTAGTAACGGGAAGCTATAGTGTCCATTGATGTCACGTACCATAATTACTGTTGATGTTTGTTGATGTTGTAGGAGATTAATAATTCAGTTTTTTTTTTCGTTAATAAAATCTGGCAGAATTACGGGTAAATTGAAAATATTTCTTCTATGTTGGTTTTATGATATTTATCATTGTGTAGCAACATCTTACTATTGGTCAGTAGACAGGGGCTTTAGATCAATAATATTTAGCTTAACCACTAGAAGCAGCTATTAACTTAGCTAATATTATCGAATTTCATTATAATTCATGAAAAGTTTCCTTTATTAAGTAATACTTATCACCAAATCAATTTTGGTTATACATATATATTATTGGCACTTGGTCTATAACAAGCTTGTAACTGCTACTTTCTAGTCACATAAGGTTATTGGACTTTAATAATAACGTATCATTTATTACAGATGATCTTATTTTGGTTACTCGTTTTCAAATTGACTCTAATCTATTCTGAACTTTCTAATGAACCATTTCGTGTATTCCTTGTAGATGACTTTTACCTCAATGAGAGCACCCAGTTTGGGGTTTATATGTAGCAATCAACTAAAAACTAGTGTCTGGGAAAGATTAAAAGCTTGTGTGAATAGAGTTTGGCGGCTAAATCAACATACTATTTTTACACATTGTTTTAATGAAGTTTTTGTGATTTTGTAATTAACCTTTAGTTACTTTTATTTGCTTTCTGTGGAGCTTTTACACATGATGATCATATTACAGTAATTCATCCAAACCATAGTCATTCTAAATATCATGTTAACATTTATCTGTTTCTAAAATGGAATAAAATGTGGATGTGTCAAAGCGGAACTAACAAACAATATCTAAAATTAAAGGCCAATGCATTGACAACCATGTAAACAGGTAAGCTATCAGATAAACATACTAGATCAATGAAAACAAACCACTGAAAATAGTTCAAAACTAAAATAAAATCAAGCACAGTATCATATTACTAAAATTACTCGATAAAATTTCAAAATACCATACTGTTGAATAACTGAAGTTGTCACTTGTTTTCACACATTAAAATTTTAAACTATTAGTGGTAATAAATATAGGTTGAAGCAACTTGAGATTTGAGTTTACATGAAGTAGCGCCTAGTAGTAAAATAACTGTACATAGGTACACATGTTTTGGCTCTTTAACAGCAGCTTTAGCTGAGGAAATAACGAAATGGAAGTGTTAATACTTCTCTTTTTCACATCAGGAACTCAACTTTATCTAAATAGAACTGAATACTGTTTTTGTCTAATAACATAAATTCTCTGTATAGGAACCAAAGTTCAAATATGATTTAATCAGACTACTAGCTTGCAAGACGGGTAAAATAACGATGCTTTTTTAATGGATTGAGAGCATTCTATCTTCTTCCAGCTTTCTAAGTCCCTTCAAAATAAATATGTTGTCAAATTCTGCTAATTTTACTCAGGTAGAGTACATATATATAAGTCAAAGCAGTAAGCTGAAAGTGTTGTCCTCATATATTTCGAGCCTCCCAGTACCCTATGAGCAGGAAAAGCTTAGAATTTCTACGTTCTAGTGAGTAATTAAAAATCTAAGTATTTTGAACGATAAAGTTGATTTAGCTCAAAAATAATAGCATTTCAAGTATTCTCAAAGCAATTTCAAATGATTCTAGATGCTAACTATCATCATAAAATAATTCAATTGGATATAGCGCTCCTAGTTTTTCTCCCTAAATAATCGAAATAAACCGTAAAATATGCTACTTCATGTTCAAGTGTCATTATTTAATAGTAAACCCATCTCAACCACTCTGAATAGAGGGTAGAACATTAGTTTGGTCAATTTCAAACGATCTTTACAATTTCATTTGGTTACAAAATCTTCCATTTTTGAGTTATTTCTGATCTACGAGGTGACCTACCTTTTATAGAATTAAGAAATATTATCAGTCTTTTTAGACTCACATAATAATTGAAAGGAATTATGCTAAACTGAAAGCATCAAAAGGATTCTCTAAACATCCTATATAAACTAGTATTGATAGTAGTATTATAATCGAGAGTTCTTCTAGTTATTTACATACCTGACTAATAATTTTACTGAAAGAGGAATTTTTTTTTTTTACTTTTAAAAAGTTGAAAAAAAAACAACTTGAAATCGGACCAAAAATTGCAAAACCGACGCCTACTCTTAATAATCATTATATGTTCCAATCATGATCTATATATGGTGCTTAATTAATTGAGGTGTTACAGGAAGTCTTTTTTCATTTTTAAAGTGACACATACGCCCAATCTGAGTTTTATTTTTCGTTTTTCTTGCGATCTACAGACAGTTTTGTTACTGAAAAGACTGTCAGATTTGAGGCTCAAGTTAAGCACTATTTTGGTACTATATAATGCTGAAAATTAGCTATATCATGTATAGAAAAGGTTTTTTTTATGAGATCTAAGAAAGGTTTGAGTGAGAAACGCAAAAAACTCTAATTATCAAGTCACAGTGTGTGTTAATTTCCCCAGGAAAACACCATGATAAATCAGGATATTATACCCTTAATCCGGCAATTTAAATGCCATAAGCTCTTCATAAAGCTGCCCTTAATAAGTAGTTAAGTGTAACTCGGTTTTTTTTAACCCTAATTGTTGATTACATAACCAGATTCAAAAATAATATTGGAAAGCCTTCTAAATTATTGAAGGGAGTATCATTACAATTAGTTGATGACCTTTGTACTATATAAAAAACTCGACTGAAATTTATGTAGATAAATAATATGTAGTTTAGTGATATAAATCTTACAAAGTAAGGAATCTCACCGAAGGTGTGCTTCAGATAGCCTAATATATCTCCAAAACTGCTGGATTGGCGCGTTAGCAGTAGTAAACTCCACAAATTTAAGTGTCATAGACAATATAAGCTATAATGAACTGAGTTACAGATCAGTTATGTTTCAAAGATTATATTAAGTTCTTCTAGAGTATGAATTGAGTCATCTTGTTCTTATCAAAAAATGGATTTGTGAACATCATCAGAAGTGAAGTACTGTCAAATTAGATATCCTTAGAGCTGCTTCCGATGAAGAAGATATGATGTATTTGCAGATTTAAAAGCTGCTGTATAATGATTAAACGCGGTAAAGGTTTAATAATTATATTGATTACTGGTCGTCGATAATAGAGACATACATCGTAATTTAAACACTATAAACAGGTAGTATCTAGACACTTAAGCGAATATCAATATATTTGAGTGATAGTAAAGAGAATGATTTGGGCTTTTAAGACGCTTATTTTGCATAATTTAGCCTAGTTTCAACAAATTACTGAAATTAATTCTAATTTTACAAATAAGAAGAATTGATGTCACAATAAGATAACTTTAAAGGACTAAAGAGACTCCGGAACTGTTAAAAATGTCTATATGTACCTTATTTAACTTATGCTACTCGTGTCAGACCTTAATTGGTTCTGTATATTAAAAGACGTTATCAGGCAATAATTGAGGTAAAATTTAATGATAAATACTTGTCATGATTAAATGTTCTTTGAGCACATATCTCTTTAGACTTATATCTAAAGTTCCATAGAGTCTCTGAAAATTGATTAATACCGCTATTGTATCAATAAAGTCGGTTATTTATTGTCATTATTGAACTGAAAGTTTCTTCCCCAGTTATTCATTTTATTCATTGATGGATCTCGGAATAGCTAACTCCGATAAGTTACCATAGTTAAGAGACTATGTCGACAACAGAACTAGCCACAGAGTCAGTTATTCATTTAATTATGAGAACAGAGAGTACATATATGAATCCAAAATACTAGATATCGTTTGTGACTTTGGAGGTTGAGATAATTGCTATCAAAAATCTGAACCATAAATTTCAAAATCCCCTCACAAATTGAGAAGAGCATAGAGAATGGCCTTTAGCAAAAAACTTCGGCATTGAAATCAGTTGAAACCTGTACATTATATAGATGTACTACATGGGGTTGAACCAGGAAAGTTTCAAGTCTCATAATATTGTTGTTGTTATTTAAAATTTACTTTTAAGCTCTTACTACCAAATTTAGTCACGTGAGGACAGGGTAATCCCTGTACCATAATTTATTTTTCTACTTTTTTTTATTACAGAATTATAGTTTTTTGAACAAAATAAAAAGAAAAATTATGAAAATAAAGCTATGGTAGTTAGAGATTCAAAAAAAATATTGCATACAACGAGATTTGAACTCGCGCATCCGAAGATACCAGAGCCTAAATCTGGCGCCTTAGACCACTCGGCCATATATGCTAAATGTTGTGGCTGTGAAGATTCGAACCTGGAAGTATCCAACTTTGTTACAAATTGGAACCACCTGGCCACAAGCCCGACCTTTATGTCTGTCTCTAAGTTTGGACTGTTATTACAAGATATACAAGTGCTGATTATGCAATAAATCCGGCGAAAACTTGCATGACTAATCATGCCTGGAAAAAAATGCTATAAGGAAACATCAATGAAGACGGTGTATCAAACAGAAGCCAGAAAGAGATGGAGTATAAGATTGTATAGACAAATTTAATGAACAATTATCTAAGAGAAAAAAAAAAAAAGCCGATGCTAATAAATTCGTGTGGAACACACCCAAAGGAAGATTTAGTTGAAAAGAAGATTATCGAAGAAATTGTAAAAATTAGAATAAAAGAGAGCTGTGTTTAGTTGTATAGTTTTTAATAAAAAATTTAAGAGAAAAAGAAAAAAAAAAAAGACGGTGTATCAAATAGAAGCCAGAAAGAGATGGAGTATAAAACTGTATAAACAATTTTAATGAACAGTATAAAAGAAAAACAAATAAACTAGGAGCTAGAAGCTAGATAATGATAAGATCAGGAAACGTAAAAATGAATAGAGTCCTGAAAGAGATGTTTTCAGTTGTATATAATTGAATATATGTTATTCAAGAGGAAACAAAAGCATGGTATCAGAAAGAAGCCAGATGGAGTATAACATTGTATAGACAAAATTAATTAACAACTAACAATTCAATTACATATATGAAAGAAAGAAACAAAATGATTTTTTTTAGATTTTCCTAAAATATCATCTATCATTGAGTACTTATTCAAGATGAAGAAGATGAACAATCTGAAAGAACTGAATGCAATAAAGCAACTATCTTAAGATTATTCTGAATTGATTAAGAAAACAAAAAGAGGTGAGAAACTAGCTATTGTTTTCAACTATTCACATACCACCAATAAAAGAATCCTTGAACGCAAAAATTTAATATCTCTACTAATGAATTCATCAACAAATAAAGCTATCTTAATAACATATCATTTTAAAAACGAGGTAACGTGATTTTTTCAGTTTAACAACTTTATTACTTTTGGTTTGTCAGTAAGGATCTCGAGTAGACTGTCAAATTTGCCAGCCAGCTTGTGCTACTCTATAGTCATTTTAGTACTCGTCTGTAGTTGCTTGGAGCTGGTAAAACTCAGGAATGGCTTTCTCAATAGGATGTACTCTATACAAAGTGATGATACGTACTGAAAAGATCATATAAAAATGAGCACTGGGGGACTTTAACGTCTGAATAGCCGCCTTCGGCATTACCGCGAAAAATATATTTGTGTTAAAACAACATCAATATTTGAGATATTCACAGTAATTAACACCACATTTTTATCAATGAGCAGCTTACTACCGATGTTCCATGACGACGAGTTCGTCCCACATGCCTACCTAGATGCTTTATTTCAAGAATTAGGGAATTCAGATCAAGCTATTGATTTAACTTCATTGAATGACTTAAATAAATTACAATCAACAACATTAAATTTACTAAATCATTTAGATGGATTAACTAAAGAAGTCACTTCTGAACTAGAAGAAAACTTTAAGATCCTCGAGAATACGAATTCAATCATATCGTACTCATACCAATCAAATAATCAAAACATTGACTCAAAATTGAAGCCAACGTCAAGACTAGAATATTATATCGACTCGTTAGGAATAAGTATAGATTCATTGAATCAAGAGGTTTCTATAATCAATGAAAATTTAACAAATTCTAATTCAGATGTCGTTAAATCAACAAAGATTTCAAGTTTATTAACAATATCTAAATCAAAAGAAAATTTACAAAAAGTTTTAAATGCTTTGAATACAGTAAAATCAATTATTGATATTGCTAAAACTTTAGATGATACGGACACAGTTAAAATAAGATCAGCTCCAACTTCAACTAAAAACAAACAAGATGAAATCATCAAAGTTATTAAACCAGATGAATTTCAAATGGCTATTAATGTGTTAAAAGAGACAATTATAGATCAATTCAATAATAAACTAAATAATGAGTCAAACGAAGTTATAGATTTAGAACTTTTGAAAAAAATTAACGATTTGATTAAAATATCAGAAATTTTCAAGAATTTTAATAAATACTATTCAATTTATAGCAGTTTTATAAATTTTTTGAATATTGAAAAGAAAAATTATCTAAATTCCAAAAAATTGGATATTTTTGATAAAAATGATGAATTATTCAAGGAAATTTTGAATTGAAACTACATGAAATAACGGAAATAAACAAGTATACATTTAATCTGTTTTTGGATCAGTTGTACTTAATGGAGACCAACCACCAATAGCACCTCCAACAAAAGTAGGAACCATTGTTAATGCTGCAATTGTATGATGATTCTTTTCAGTTGATGATTCAATATCAGTATTTTTAGAAGTTTCATGTCTCCATCTTTTATACATCTTGAATGGATTATATGAAGATAAAGAATTAATTGATTCATTTTCATGATGAACATATAGTATCTCTTCTTCTGTTTTTCTAAACATTGGATATTTTTTATATAATAAATGTTTTTCTTCATCATTTTCATCGTCTGAATCTTCTCTATGTCTACTTGATCTCTTTCTTTCCAAATATGAAAATGATAATAAATATTGCAAAAATTTGAATAACCTAGTTGGGAAAATCTTGATAACCCATTCATCTGGAATGATTCTAATAAGTACACCCCATGGTAATGATAGTAAACCACAAACTAATGCGACACCCCACATTGGTCCTGTTTGTCTAGCAACTGAGAATGCAGTACCACCAGTAAACATTATTAAAATTTGAAAACTTGCAATAATCCCAGCTATAATTAAAAAGTACCAATTTCGAAATAGATGTTGAAAGAAATTTAAATTATTTAACGTTATTCTATCTTTAACATTTGAAATACCGTCAGCTTCATCTAATTTTCTAGTTACCCATAATTTAAAAAATTGTAACCATACGAATGTATTGAATGTTAAAGCATCAATTTGTGCCCTTTCATGTTCATCTGGAACTTTGCCTGGAAAAAATATTTTATTACCTGCAAAATGTAAAACAAACGTTATTATCAATTGTAAAGTACTTTGTCCAATGATCATTTTCCACATTGAAATTGAAATTAATGTATTTGATCTACCTTCTGGTTTTTTATCTAAAACTGATTCATCTGGTTTATCTGTAGCTAAAGCTAAAGCTGCCAATGTATCCATAATTAAATTAACCCATAATAACTGAACCGCAGTTAGGACTGAATGACCTTCACTAGAAGCAACTGCTGAAACAAATGTTAAGACAACCGCAGTAATATTCACGGTCAATTGAAATTGAATAAATTTTTTGATTGATGATGAAACACATCTACCCCATTTGATAGCATTAACGATAGCCGTAAAATCATCAGTCATTAAAATAATATCAGATGCTTCTCTTGCAACTTCGGTACCTGAAATACCCATCGAGAACCCAACATCTGCTAATTTTAAGGCAGGTGCATCATTTGTACCATCACCAGTGACAGCAACAACTTCACCTTGTTCTTTCAAAATTTCAACCAAAATTCTTTTATCCTCTGGAGAAGATCTTGCAATTGTTTTCAAATTTTTAACAACTTCATATCTCTTTCTTTTACCTAATTTCCTGAAAACTGGTCCTTCAATACAACAAATATTTTCATCATCTTCTGGTGACAATATACCACAACTCAAACTTATTGCCTTTGCAGTGACTAGGTTATCCCCTGTGACCATACGAACAGTAACACCTGCTCTTTTACATTGAGCAACTGCTTCTTTAACACCTGGTCTTAAAGGATCTTTGATACCAACGATACCGTCTAATACTAAACCGTCTTCATGAGTTCTATTTGGGTTCAGTAATAAATCTGGATCAGCTTCATTTAAAATTTTAACATTTTGATAATTCTTTGGAGGCCATTGATCAGTTTTAAAGTCTTTATGAGCCAATGAGATAGTTCTTAGTGCTAATTTGGCAAAATATGTGATTTTATCATCTAATTGAGTTCTTAAATCTTTATTCAATGTCAAGATGTCATCTGAAGAGTTAATTTTGAAATCACAACCATTTAAAACTATTTCTGCTGCGCCTTTTATATAAAATCTATATAATCCATCAGATAACTTGACTACCAAACCACCCCATTTTCTTGATGATTCAAATGGAATAACTTGGGTAATTGATTCAATTTTTAATGATTCTTGTGGATTTGATCTAATTGATGATAATTCAGAAGAAATTAGACCAAAAGATTTTGTTGCTAATTCTAATAATGCAGTTTCAGTTTTACTACCTATGAAAACTTCAGGGATTTTAGCATTTTCATCGAATGATTTTTTTGACTTTTTAGAATTCCAATTTGATTTTTTGATAACTAATGGATTTTCATTTGCTGTTTTAGATAATTCATAGTTTTCATTTTCAAAAGCAGTTGAGTTCAATGAAATATTTCTTAAAATGTTTAATTTTAGCTCATCACTCAAATTTAATTCATTGGAGTTTGGTAACTCAACATTGATTTTATCATGATGATCATCAAATTCTAAATCTGATATTAAACCCGTAACAACTTTCATCTTATTTTCAGTTAATGTACCTGTTTTATCAGAACAAACAGCAGTTGCACCACCCATAATTTCACAAGCTCTTAAAACCCTAACTAAATTGGCGTCTTTTGCCATTCTTGTAGTTGCAAATGCTAATGCTAAGGTTACAGCTAATGGTAAGCCTTCAGGAATGGCAACAACAATAATTGTGATTGAAGTAATAACGATATCTAACCATTTAGAACCTTTTACGGATGGACTTAATGAATAATATTCTTTACCAGGTGGTAATTTTGCACAGAATTTGAAAGTTAAAACAAATAATAAGATAACCGCGATTGAAACCCCATATTTAGTAATTCCATCAGCTAGATTATTTAGTCTAACTTGTAATGGAGTATCTTCAGTTTCAATGTTTAATGATTGCATGGTACGGCCATGAATAGAATTAGGACCAATTGCGGTAACAACGGCTCTACCTAAACCTGAGATGATTCTTGAGCCTGAAATCATCATTGAATCAGGAACACCTTTAGCACCGATATCTAAATCATTTTTAGGGAACTTTTCTTCATAAATTTGTAATGCATTTGAGATTGGATATTTATGAATACTATTAGTTTCACCAGTTAGAGCAGATTCATCACAATCACAATTACCATAAATTAAAACACAATCACCTGGTAAAACGTCACCTGTCTGTAACGTCAAAACATCACCAACTAATAAATCAAAGATAGAAATAACAATTTCCTTACCACTTCTAATAACAACAATTTCACGATCATTCTTTTTAGCATTTAATTTAGCAAATTGTAATTCTTTTTGATAATCATTAGCTGCACCTACTAAAACAACGATTAAAATTGCCACGATAATAGCAACACCTTCAACCCATTCAACTTTAGGTAATGGATTACCAAAACGATCTAATTCAGGGTCTTGACCAAAAGTTTCATAAAGGCCTAAAGCTAAGGAGACAACAGCGGCGATACTTAACAATATAAGAACTTTATCTTTCATTGCCTCCCATGCTAGCCTAAAAAATGATTTTGGTTTTCTTTCAGGCAGTTTATTGATACCGAATTGATAAATTCTTTCATCATAGTCAGTACCTTCAGTGGTTAACCCATTGGAAGAAGTTTTCAAACTTTGATAAAACTCATCAGGATTATTATGGAATCGCTCTTTAAAATATTTGATTGATTTTGGATCATGGATTAATGTTAATTCTTCCTTTGTTATGTTAAAAGAAGAAGTAACATTACCTCTTGTGTGTGTTGTAATACTAGCCATTGTTGAAGTCTGGCATATATGAACATAAATATTCAGAGTGAAAGTACAAAATAGATAAATTGAAGTTTATAAATGAGGCAAATAAAGGCTATGTTATCAATTTTATCAGAAATTTGCAAGGATAAAATACATCAATTATCAGGGACACTGCAATGGTACTGTTTTTTTTTTAATTCAACTTTTGCTGAATAAGTATGGAGGCTGTGCTGATTAAATTGCTTAATCAAGCAAAAAAAAAAGAAATTTGAGAGTGAAGAAAGTGACGAAACCCATTTTTGTGAAGTAAGCTTTAGATTTCAGAAAGTCGCCTGTGGAGTAAGTCATCAAATGTTCAGTTCATGCTGTGTTGGCTGATTTAATTATATCTTAGTATTTAATACTATCATCATGCAGTGTGTTTTGGGTTGTGTGGCCCGGACCGATGAGCTATCGGAAATTCTCGAATTCTTTAACTTTTTAATCCATATATAGCTTCCATTCCATAAATGAATAAGAAAATCCACGTGAGTTTCATCTGTGGTAAACTACTCATATTCGATCTAGATGACGTAAAACGTCTAAGGACGTTGGGTATCGGTGGTGTTCTTACCGGTACTTTACCAATTGCTCCACAACAAAACATATTTCTTGGTCTACCGTTACAAATAATGGTTGAAGAGTTCATATGGTTATTAGAAAAGGATTTAGTTGACTTGATTCCAGAAAGACAATTCATCCAAGGCTTAATAGAAGATCTAACAGAAGATGACATCAAATCAATTCAATTAAATAAATATAAAGAATTTGAGACTGAAAAATTGAAAAAAATCGAAGAGAAGTTAAAATTAACTAAATCGAAGAATAAAGTGGGTCACAATAAGGAAATTAATCAACCTAATGAATTAGCAATCTTACAAACTTTATCAATAAAGATTGCAAATAATCCCAATAATTTACCAAATTATGAATTATTTAAATCAGTTTTCCAAAAAGACTTTCACATGCAGAGAAAATTATTAGAGTCCTTACGTTATAATCAATTGAGCTATAGTTTGTTCAAACATTTGAAAGATTTGGATTATTTCTTAGCTCCAGGTTTAAGATTTGGTGGTAAATTTATAGCATATCCAGGTGATCCATTAAGATATCATGCTCATTTAATCGTGAATACCGTTGATTACAATCAAGATATTGGAATGATGAATATTGTATCTGGTGGTAGATTAGCCACCGGAGTCAAAAAAGTTTGGTTGATAGGTAGTGAATGTAATGATAATAATGAAAATAGTGAAGTAAATGAAAATGAAAATGTTTGTTTTTCAGTTGAATGGGCAGGTTTTGGTTAAAACGTTTCAGTAATTTAGGATGTTATAGACTATGAAACATCGTACCTTATTGCGTATTATGCAGTTTGGCCTCTAAATAGAATAAATGTCGAACTATTAATGAAAAAGAACCATCAAATTATTATGAAAAATCATAGTAGATGTGCTACTGCGAATATCTTTCACATGATAGAATTTCAAATATAGTCGCATGATCTTCATCAAACAATAAGTAATTAATTAATTGAAGTGTATTTTAGATCTTTGAGATATCAACTTGGAGAATATCTTGTAAAAATGATAAATTTCAAATGTAATTATTGAAGTAGTATATATAGGATCGTCAAGTGTTATAAAGTTACAAATATAAGTCATAAAATTCATGAATGCTATTGATATTAACATTGATTACTGGGATTAGCTAAAGTTATAAAAATGATCCCAGGACGAGCTAAAAGATTGAATAAAATAGAGCCCTAAAAGTACTGATGTCCTAATCTATAATTGTATAGCTTTCAAATACTTCGACTTCAGAGTAATCAAAGTTACTTGTGCTACTTAATATGCTAGTTAAGATTCAATTGATTATTTGATATTAGTACATTCTTGATATAAGTCACAAGGAACTGTAGACTACAAAGTGCCAGCTTGAGTTACTCAGAAGATAGAGGCTTTCTGATTACACCATCAATTCTATACTTAAATTAGTTTGAGACTAAATATTATCTTGCTTAAATCAATCCAAAAGTAGACTGCAGTGGTATAGACAATAACAATAGGCCAAATTTTCAAACATAAACATAAAATTTGAATACAACATACTTGTAGTTGTGCGTTTGTATGTTTTGTTTTATCCAAATGTATTTGTTTAACTTTTACTTATAAAGGAAGTCTTCAACCAGGGCTCTCCAACCGGTGCATATTTTTTGTTTACTTATTACCGGAAATGGATAAATTATGAAATGAAAATACAACAAATCATTATTTTTATAAGTACAGAGATTCGTTGATTCAAAAATAATTGATACAAAAACCTCACATCAGGCACTTTTCCTTTTAGTGAAGTCAAACAGGGACTGTATAACTAATCTTTTTGATCAACATCGTTGACTATCTGATCATCATTTAAATTTGTGTGTTTACATTATAAGATTATTATTTGCATTTGTGGTTTGAACTGATTTTTTTTCTTCCACTCATTACACACATTTTTTTCCAATCCAGTTTGTGTTTCTTTCCTTTAACCAAACTACTCGCATAAAATCAACATCAGTCATTATCTTACAAGTTGCATTGGGCATTATATCAGCATTAAATTAATAGTCAGTAAGAATCAATAATATGGCAGCTGTTAGAGGACAGCCATTGCAAGCTTTAGGAGCTAGAGAACTTAATACAAGAGCAACTCAAAATATCACTCCAATAAAGTCTACGAGGAGATTAGAGAAAGATCTTGATCAAAGAGCTGTTGAACATCAACAACAATTAGAACAACAACAAAAGGACAAACCAAAGAAGAAGAAGGAGAAGTTATCCTCTCTTTGTAAAACTCCTCCATCATTAATTAGAACTAGAGCAGGTAAGGACTACAAAAGAGGGTTGTTCTTAGGTGAAGGTGGGTTTGCTAGATGTTTTCAAATAAGAGATGATAGCGGTAAGATATTTGCAGCTAAAACTGTTGCTAAAGCTTCCATCAAATCTGATAAAACAAAAACCAAACTATTATCCGAAATCAAAATCCATAAATCTATGACACATCCAAATGTTGTTCAATTCATTGACTGTTTTGAAGATGATGTCAATGTTTATATTTTGTTAGAAATCTGTCCAAATCAATCTTTGATGGAGTTACTAAAAAAAAGAAAGTTCTTAACTGAACCTGAGGTTAGATTTTTTATGACTCAAATCATTGGTGGTATTAAATATATGCATACTAGAAGAGTAATACATAGAGATTTGAAGTTAGGTAACATTTTCTTTGATCCAAATATGGATTTAAAGATTGGTGATTTTGGTTTAGCTGCTGTTTTACAGGCAGATACTGATAGAAAATATACAATTTGTGGTACCCCTAATTATATTGCACCAGAGGTTTTAACAGGTAAAAAGGTTGGTCATAGCTATGAAGTTGACATTTGGTCAATTGGTGTCATGATATATGCTTTATTAGTTGGCAAACCACCATTTCAGTCAAAAGATGTTTCATTAATTTATGAAAGAATTAAAACCAATGATTATGGTTTCCCAGAAGATAAACCAATTTCTAACTCTGCTAAAGAGCTTATTTCAAGCATTTTAACCACCAACCCATTAGAAAGACCAACTTTAGATGAAATTTTAGAATTTGATTTCTTTAAAGGCCCATTCCCAGATAAAATTACTGTCGAATCTTTAGTTTCAACTCCAGATTTTTCTGAATTTGATAGAGTTGCTTCGCAAATCAATTTTGTTAATGCTAAAAGAGCAGCTGGTCTAGTTCACTCATCTACCAAGAACCCAGTAGAAATCTTAAAAACTGATTTAGAATCTGAAAAAACGAAATCAATTTTACCCCAATCGTTATCACCAGGTAACACTAAAAACAAATATCAAGAAGTTCCTGATCCAAGTAGCAGATCTAAGAAATATAATTTTGAAAGTAGACCATTAGGCAAACCAAGAAGATTAAATGAACCACAAAATCTCAGAAGTTCAAATGTTAGAACTACAGATAGATTATCAGATCAGATTTTGAAGCAAGAATGTACAAATACGTTAAATGGTATGTCAATTGCAGAACGTCAATCTAGAATGAAATCAGCTGTTAATAATGAAGAGAATCTATCAAATAAGAAACCGATCTTGATCAGTAAATGGGTTGATTATTCCAATAAGCATGGTTTTTCATACCAATTATCTTCTGGTGATATTGGTGTTTTATTTAATGATGCTAATACCCTGTTAAGAGTCAATCACACTAATAGTTTTTGGTTCATTACTAATGATATTAATGAAGGTTGGAGTGCTACAGAGTATGCAACTGGCCATGTTCCCCAGTCACTTTCAAGACAAGTTGAAGTTGCTGATTTCTTTGCAAGATATATGAAAACCAATTTGTGTAAAGTTTCTAATGACGAAGATTCATCAAGGGAAAATGAAGAAGTGTTTTTGAGAAGATACACAAGATATGACTTATATGTCATGTTTGAATTGAGTAATGGTTCAATTCAGTTCAATTTTAGAGATCATCATAAAATCTGTATCACTCAGACTGGTTCAGTTATTACATATATATCACCAGAAAGAGCTTCAGAAACTTGTTCTTTATCACAAGTCTTAAGAGATGGACATTTCCCAAATATTTTCCAAGATATTGGTTTACCAGAAAAACTCGAATTAATCAAGGAAGCATTGAGGGATAAAATCAATCAATGAACCGTTTTAATTTTCCAATTGTTTACGATTTAATGTTCTATTAGTGTTTTATTGTTTATGTTCTTGATTCCATATTTTTGTCAGCATACCCCTATGATTTACTAGCTTTTACTTCAGTTCTGAACATTTTTTTTGCTTGATTTTAAACGACAGACTATTTTGAGTGATGAAGTTAAAAATTATTACTACTTTACGTCCAAATTGATACCGATCGAGTTTTTCAAATAATCTATTGTTTAAAATTTTGATAAACCTGAAAGTTCATCTTTTTGAGTTTATAGCCAAATGTTCTCTTTCTTTCCACCCCCACAAAAAATGGATAGAGCCTTTCGAAATATGATGTAGTTACTAGCAAATATTTAATATGATAGTCTTCTAATCTCTTTTTTTTCTTCGATTGTATGATTTTTGAGATTTCACCAGAAATTAAATTAGACCGTAAATTAAATCCATAATCCTTTCCTCCACAATTTTTAAAATTGAAAATTCACCTTTTAATAATTTAGGAAATGAATCTATATTTCTCAAAAGATGTCTAAATTCATTCAGATCCTTGAGAATTTCACCCCTTGTGATGTTGCTGATGCCTTAGTTAAATTTGGAGTCAAATCAGGTGGTTTCTTGCCTAATTTAAGCAGATTTTCCCCAGGTTCTAAACCAACTGTTGTTGGAAAAGCATACACTGTCCTATATGCCCCAATTGATGACCCTAGACCTTCTGTGAAAGGAGGATATATTGACTCGGTGACTGAGGGATCCGTAGTTGTCATTGCATTGACTAAAGACTTACAGAAATCCAATGCACCTTTTGTTAAAGTTAATAATGCATTATATGGTGGTTTAATGAGCACTAGAGCCAATTATTTGAAAGCTAATGGAACTGTTGTTTTTGGGAGAATTAGAGACGTTGAAGAGCATAGAAGCTTAGAATATCCTGTATTTGCCTATTCTTTAGGTGTTACGGCACCTGGGCCTGTTGTCAAAGTTGTTGGTGTTAATATCCCTGTTGAAGTTCAAGTTGGTGATGATTTATATGAAGTTATTAATCCCAGCGATTTGATCATTGGTGATGAGAATGGTGTTGTTAGAATCCCTAATGATATTGAGTTACAGGGATTAGTTGATTACATTCCAAAGAGAGTTGAAGCTGATGGATTAGTTGCAAATGATATCAAAGATGGTAAGCCAGCTGGAGCTTCACAAAAATTACGTAGAGAGAAATTATAATCAATGTATAAACGTAATTTTGTTCTTATATTTATACACAACAGATGAAATCATGTATAATTTTACATTATTTTTCTAAGTCTTTAAATGACTATTTCTTATTTGAACAGGTTTTCATTATAGTATACAAGAGACATTAGTTGAATTGAATAATCAAAACAAAGAGTTGAGTGAAAATGACCGAAGCTTTTAAGAACACACACACAACCAATTATATAACATATCTATCAGAGGGAAAGATGAAAAATTTCGAATTAATAACTTATTTCTCTATAAATCATCATCTTGAACAAAATCTTGACGTAATTGCCATTCACTTCTGAACTTTGTCTTGATGGCTTCTAATTGTGATAATAAAGAATTACAAGCATTTTTCAAAGCATCTTTTGCCAGATAACCTTCCTCAGTTTGGATTCTCATGACGAAATTGGCGAATAAAGGATGTTCAACTTTGTAAGCTGCGAATAAGACACGGTCATCGTGCAATAATTGTGCTCGGAGAAGGTTACCTAGAGTGTGATCTTCTTTTTCAAAGGTGATGATTGAGGCATTAGCGACTCTTGGATCAGGTTCGATTTTTAATCTTTGTTGGTGGTTAGTAATTAGTTGATTTGAAAAATGCAGAGTACATACTTTGAGACACCATCTGGTAGAATGAAAAGTTCAAAACGATCTGGAGCATTCATGATGAGGCAAGTTGGAGTGAAGTGATGAAATCAGCAGTTTCTCTATCTTCTTCACTATGTTGATTTCTTCAAAAAACCAGAAATTTCAGATGGAGAGTTACCCTCCCGGAAACTGCTGACATAAGCCTAAAAATAAAATAAATGAATAGAAATCTTGTTAGGCCGGATTCTTTTTGAGAAAGTTGTTTTATAAAAAATCGTCTCCATCCAGATTGCACCACAAGCAAATTACTTTGAATTCTGCCATCCCACTCGAATAGCGAACTCTTTAAAAGCAAGCCAGTCTTTGTGAACACACCCCAGATCCAACTTTAGAATCTCTAAAAAATTTGTTGCGTTTCTGTTTATATTATAAAAAGGCCCACTAAAGAGAAGAGAAAAAAACCTTTGCTTCAAATATCTTGAAAACTCTCACTAGTTACTCATTTGGTTTCAGCTGCTAACTTTCAAGAAACAACTCAAAGATGTCCAAACCTTGGAGTGAAAACGCAGAAGGTTCTGAGAACAAGAAACCACAGATTTCTTCTTTACAAAAGTACGTATGAGTTGTTTATTCCTTACTTCAACAAATTAGCCCACTTTTACCCAAGTTATCAACGAGCCATTGTTCTAGCTTGGTTATTTCCATTATCCAAAACTCAATACTAACTCGCTTTCCCATAGTCGTCAAGGTGCTCCAGTTCTCCCTCCTCCAGTTCCTCCTCACTCATCAATGGATCAATCAAGTATGTAGACACTGATAAACTAGATACAAGGCATTAGAAGTGGATAATTGTCGGCAGATTAGCTCAAATATTCAGCGACCACTATTTGAGAGACTATCTGCTCTGTTACTCGCCCAATTCCCACATTCAGACAATTTTTTTTGGGATTCCTGTACTAACAATACTCTCAGATTCTTACTATCAATTACCATCCATTGGCAGATTGGGAAATTCTCCATTTGCTTTGAATTCAGTCAACAACTCTATCAATCCAGTAAGTTCAACACCCCAAGTGACTATCTCAATCCTATTTTCAAGGATCTCAAGGTGAATTTTTTTTACTAACAACTGTACCAGCCACCATTAAACTTTCCTGTTAAGGCTGAACATCAACATCAACTATCAAAGGCTGCTGTTCAACCAAGCCAACAGCCTCAACAAGCTCAAGCTCAAGCCCAGGCACCAGCTCTACCTGCTCAAGCCGTCCCAACTGCTCAACCTGACCAAGCTTCAAACCAAGGCCCTCCATCTTTACCAGGTACTAGCAATTTGAGTTACAGACCTTTGAATGTTAAAGATGCTTTATCTTACTTGGATCAAGTCAAGGTTCAGTTTCAAAATCGTCCTGATGTTTATAATCACTTTTTAGACATCATGAAAGATTTCAAATCACAATCTATTGATACTCCTGGTGTTATTGATAGAGTTTCTTCTCTATTTAGAGGTCATCCAAGTTTGATCCAAGGTTTCAACACATTTTTACCTCCTGGATATAGAATTGAATGCTTTATGGATCCAAATGACCCAAATGCCATTAGAGTCACCACCCCATTAGGCACTACAACTACAATCGCTGAACCAAAACCAAGAATGATGTATGAAGCTGGAAATGAATATGACGCTCAGAATACTCATCCTTATGGTCAGCCACCAAATTTAGAACAACAACAGCAATTAGGTCATCAACAGTCTCAAGTTCAAGGACAACAAGTTTATGGACAACAAGATTTATATTATGGTCAACAAAATCTTTCTCATTTACAAGATGCTGCTAATAGAGGTAATGTCAACCCAGATCAAAAAGCTCCTCAAATTGAATTTAGTCATGCTATAACTTATGTCAATAAGATTAAAACCAGATTTGTTAATCAACCAGATATCTATAAACATTTTTTGGAAATTTTACAAACTTATCAACGTGAACAAAAACCAATTGCCGAAGTTTATTCTCAAGTTAATATCTTGTTCCAAAATGCTCCTGATTTATTAGATGATTTCAAACAATTCTTACCAGATCCAAGTCAAACAGTTGGTGTTAATCAGCTACAAACTCAAGAATATTATCAACAAGCTCCATCACAATTACCACCTGTTGGTAACTTCTCACCTCCAACCGTTGATGGTAAAGGTAGAAAGATTGATGGTGGATATGATCAAACTAAATTCACCAAAGAACCTGCTGTCTCAAATTTAAGAGGCTCTATCTCTGGTAAAAGACCAAAAGTGGGTGAAATTAATCCAACTTTAGTTCCAGGTGTTCCAGAACCAGTTGAACCAAGCGTTAGAACTTCTAATATGGTTGAGGAAATTAGTTTCTTTGATAAAGTTAAGAAAGCTATCGGATCAAAGCAAAGTTATAATGAATTTTTGAAAATTATCAATTTATTCAATCAAGATTTAATTGATAAAGATACTTTGGTTGAAAGAACGGAAGGTTTTATTGGATCTCATCAAGATTTATTTGATTGGTTCAAAAGTTTCGTTGGTTATGATGATAAACCATATCATATTGAAAATATTACATTCAAAAAGCATCAACTAGATTTATTATTATGTAAACCATATGGACCAAGTTATAGAAAATTACCAAAAGTTGAAACTTATATGCCATGTTCAGGTAGAGATGATATGTGTTGGGAAGTTTTAAATGATGAATGGGTTGGTCATCCAACTTGGGCTTCGGAGGATTCAGGTTTCATTGCTCATCGTAAAAATCAATATGAGGAAATGCTATTCAGAATTGAAGAAGAAAGACATGAATATGATTTTTATATGGAATCCAACTTGAGAACTATTCAAACTTTTGAAACTTTGGCCAATAGAATTGCTAATATGACAATTGAAGAAAAAGCCAACTTTACTTTACCAAATGGTTTGGGTCACACATCTCAAACTATTTACAGAAAAGTTGTTAGAAAAATTTATGGTAAAGAAAAAGGTTATGAAGTTATTGATGCTTTACATGAAAATCCAAGTTTAGCTATTCCTGTTGTTCTGAAAAGATTGAAACAAAAAGATGAAGAATGGAGAAAAGCTCATCGTGAATGGAATAAAGTTTGGAGAGAGATGGAACAAAAAGTTTTCTTCAAATCTTTAGATCATTTGGGTCTAACTTTTAAACAAAGTGATAAAAAATTATTAACCGTTAAACAACTAGTTTCCGAAATTAGTACAATTAAATCAGAACAAGTTACTAAAAGAACTCATCCATTAACTCCAAAACCTCAAAAACAATTGGATTATGATTTTGAAGATAATGAAGTTTTTTATGATATTATCAAATTAGTTTATGTGTTTTTGAATTCATCAACTCCATATTCTATTAATGATAAAGAAAGAATTTATGATTTCTTAAAGTCTTTCATTTCAGTGTTTTTTTCAATAGATCAAGATGTTGTTAATGAAGCTGCCAAAAATAGAATCTCAACTAAATCAAATCCTGATGAACAACTAAAAGATGATATTCAAAGACCAGCTACTCCTTCATCAGATTCAGAAACTTCTCGTAAACGTCATCATGATACAGATCTATTGAAAGATGTTTTGAAAAGATCTAAATTACATAAAGGTGAAACTCCAGCTTCTCCAAGTCAAGAGACATCTTCAAAGAACAAAGAATCTGAGGTAGAAAATGAAGAAGAAGATGAGAATGAAGAATTTGATGTTTCATCAGATTCATGGATCAGAACTGTTGCCTCTGAAGCTGCTAATGGTGAAACGGTTAATGAGAATAGAAATATCTTCAATTTATTTGGTAATACAAACATTTATATCTTTTTCCGTCATTTAAATGTTTTATATGAAAGATTATCAGAAGTCAAAAAAATCAATGAGGAAGTTACCAATGATATCAAAAGAAGAACAACTGTTAAATTTGCTAAAGATTTAGATTTAATTTCAAATCAGCTAGAAGATTTAGGTTTACAATTTGCCAAAGAAGATGCTTATTCTCAACTATTGACATTTTCAGAAAGATTAATTGAAGGTGAAATTGAACTTCAATGGTTCGAAGAATCATTAAGACAAGCTTATAAGAATAGAGCTTATAAATTATATACCATTGACAAAGTTACCCAATCATTAGTTAAGCATATACATGCTATTTTACAAGATTCTCATTCTTCAGCAATCATGTTATTATTTGAAACTGATAGAAAAAAGACAACTACAAGTGCTAAAGATCAAATAATATATCGTAATAATGTTAGATTGGAAATGAGTCCAGATGAAAACATGTTTAGAATTGAATATAACAAAACTAACAATCACGTTAGTATTCAATATGTTGCTTTGGATGATTTAACGTTACAAGATCATAAAACTTCAAAGGAAAAATTCAATTATTATTTAACTTCTTATGTTATTGCTCATCCAACTGAAGGTGTTAATATTAGTGAAGTTAGGTTACCATTCACTAAATCTACAGATCTCGAAGATGTGGACCCAAGTGAACAAGAAGGGTATATTGATTCTCAATTAGCTATTAAAATCTCTAAAGATAGTTATAAATTATCATTTGAACCAAATTCAAGAGATGAATTCACTAGATATTCAACATATAATGCACCATCCAAACAAAACTCAAAAGCTTCATCAAAACTAAATAAAATTATTGATGAAAAACTATATTCGATTCTCAATGATGATGAAGAAGAAATTCAATTTGCAAAAGATAGATTAATCGCATTAAAGGAATCATCAGAGAAATATAAAGAAATTATTGAAATTCAACAAAGACCAAAACCTGAAGAAATTACCAAAGATAGTGAAGGTGATCAAGATAAAACTATTGAAAAATCAGATGAAACTATCGGTGAAGTTAAAAAAATTAACCCTGTGATCTCTTCTGTTCAAGATCAAGATCTTGATGCTACTGTTGATGGTGATGCTACAATCCCTGATGAAACTGATATTAAAGCCAATGACACCATTATTGAAGATATTGCAAATGAAGAAAATAATGTCAGTGCTCCAGCTACAGGAACTACTCAAGTTACAACTTCAACTGAAGCAACCAGTAATGTTGACAATGATGGTGATGCTAAAATGGAATAAAAATCCCTTTCATTTGTAACATTTTGGTTTTTTGCTGGTACAATGATTTATAATGTTTGATTAATGTTTAGAAATTATTTGTTTTGATTTTTTTTACATATAAATAATCTTTTCAGTTAAAGTGTTTATATATATATTATTTTCCGTTATTATTTTTATTTTTATTCCTATTTCAACTAGTTTATACACACTAGTATTGTAGAAATCACTTCTAATAACTTCTGTAAATCAGGAAAATACATGAAATAAAAAATTCTATCTACTCATTACTATTTTATTTTAACGCCTGTTGATGTACTCTTTCCAGATGAGTCTATTGTAACCTCTTCAGCCTCATCATCAACCCCAAAATCTGCCAGGCTTTCACCATATGAATTAAACCAATCTTTTTTCGTAATTGAAAGCTCATTATCTTCTAACATTTCATCATGTCCCATATCAGGAGGCCAAGGTAATGAATTCAACTCATCAGCTCCTGTATAATCTACAAAATCATTTTTGGCGAACTGTAGACCATCACCTAAAGGTTTCCCCCAAAACCAAAACCAAGTATATGGCATTCCAACTGAATTTATTAAATTTATCCATGGATTTATATCATATGGGAACACAATATCATCAATTGTAAAAAATGGTACTGAAGTTTCATTATCTTCAGTTATTGAACGATGTGTTGAGCTCCATGATATGACTGATTTGAGATCTTTATGATATAGAGTCTTATAATTTCTTTGAATCAAGTTCCAAAATCTAGTTGTTCCTATCTGTGATTCAATTCTCTCATATTCCCATGACTCAATTTGTGTTTGACCAGTGAATAAAATGTTATATAGCCATCTTAAAGTCATTATCACGATAGTGAATTCAACTAATATACTTAATGGTAATAACATGATAACTGCAATCAATTCAGTTTTAGAAATCAAATAAATTGGTAAATTTCTATCTTGCCATAATTGAATCGCTCTTATAAATAAATGATAAAGGGCATAACCATTAGTATAATCCACAATCAACAAAAACCTCAAGAAATGAGGCATATTACCATGCCCTACACAGTTAGCGATCCATGGACAATGGTGATCCATTTTCAAAATACATTTCTTGCAAGTCTTACAATGATGAGTCCTTTCTGGTTTGAATAATGAGCATTTCTTGCAATATCTCCTCCATTGATGCTCATGTGGCTGATAGTCCCGTGGAGGCGTGCCGGGATCACTATAGATGGAAATGGTGTAGATGATCCAAAGACACGTCAGGCAGAATTGGAACCAAAGTTGTTGATTTAATGTGAGATGCTTATGAAAGATGAAGGCATGGCCTCCATATCCGATCATCGAGATGATGAGACAGGGAATCTGGAGCGAATGTTAGGGCGAGGCTAATGAGGAAATGTGCAGGTGTGTGGTGTACTTACGCCAATACCTAATATTGGTGGTAGATTCCAGCCCATTTTAGTTCACTGTTTCAATTGATTTATATATATCTATAACAAATGAAAAATTGGTTCAAGTATAAATCAATAAATAAAGAAGAGAAAAAAAAGACCCATGAAGAACACGTCGAATCCATCAGCGAAACTCCATCTGAGCGCAGCCCCACACAACCCCCTTCTGTTCTGGGATTGCTCTAACAAGGCTACCGCTCCAGACTCCAAAATCATCAAAAAA
The DNA here is from genome assembly GCA_003707195.2 of Phaffomyces antillensis. Taxonomy (NCBI): domain Eukaryota; kingdom Fungi; phylum Ascomycota; class Saccharomycetes; order Phaffomycetales; family Phaffomycetaceae; genus Phaffomyces; species Phaffomyces antillensis. Next base: position 321,145 of record PPNI02000007.1, read on the forward strand.
GTACACATTTATGACTTCGATAACACTCTTTTCAGATCTCCATCTCCTAATCCAAACTTATACAACGAGCAGTCAGTGGGAACATTGACCAATAAAGATATGCTCTTTGGTGGTGGATGGTGGGCTAACCCGCTAGTGTTGAGAAATGTTGGCAAAGGGTGGGACGTTGAATCGAAATGTCAATGGGAGGGTCTATGGAATGAAGATATTGTTAAATTACTGAAATTATCTAACGAGGATAAAGATACGATAACTATTGTGATGACGGGGAGACAAAAGAAGCTTTTCACACCTTTGCTGCTTGAAATATTACATGGTAAAGGGATTGAATATGATGGACTCGTTTTGAAAACTGGAGATTTTGAAAGTACGATGGACTTCAAAAGTCAAGTTATCACAGATATATTGGATTCATATTCGAATGTTGAAGAAATTGTGATATTTGATGATCGTAAATCTCAATTGAATGGCTTCCAATCATTACTGAATAATTATATCAAAACTAAGAATCCAAAGTTAATTTATAATTTAATTCCTGTTTTCACTCAACCTATATATCTTGAACCAAAGACTGAAAGAGAGCTAGTCGAAGAAGTAATTGCTTATCATAATGATGCAATTGCAAGAGGTGAACAACGAACTATTTTGAAAAAAGTCCATTTCAAGAAAAGTTTCTTATATACAGGGTACCATGTATCAACAGATTCAAAAGTTAAATTGATACAATTTTTAACAAATAATTATAAGCAATATTTCACTGAAGAAGTCTTATCATCAAATAGATTTCAAATCGAATTCATCCCATTTTCACGTTCTTTATTGCCAAAGAAAATATCATTGCAATTGAGTAATTCACCAGTCATTAATTGGAAAGTTACCAAATTAGGTATGCAAAACGAAATGATTGCAGTGGAATTACAACCAGTGGATAAGTTACAGATAGAGGGTTATACAAGCCAGCTACCTTCAGTATTACCTATTTGCAGTAAGGGTAAATCATCTCAAAAATCAATTGAGGATTTCTTCAAGATAGATCAATGGGTAGATATCGAAGATGGTATTGAAATTGAAGGACAGTTTGGCCCTGTTGTATTGTTCAAGATCCAACCAGATACACCACCAATGAAGAAACAGAAGAGATAAATTACATATAATATATAGAAATTTTAAATGATGCATTTTATAAATAATTGTAGGGATACACCAGCCCAGAAAATGAACTCAAGTTGATCCAATTCTCCTAAAAGGCATTAAGACTATCCAACCATCCCCTTCAAGAGGACGATAAAACATCGATTTCTGCACAAGTACGGCACCACAAGACGGTAGGTTAATCAACATCAGGTGGGATTTGACAAACTGTGCAAAATTAGAAAAGGCAAAAAAAGGACACTTGAGTATAAAGTCAGCAGTGCATTTCTATTGTGTGAAACACTTCTGTGTAACTGGAAACAACATTAGAAATTCACTAGAATTTTGTGTCTTTTCTCCATTCAATTCATAAAAACTTATTAAACAAAAACGAACGAAAGAGTTGGGAAAAAAAAGATGGAAGGGAAATTTTTTAAATTTTTTTTTCAATTTTGAAACCGTTTTTGTACTGTCGGATTCAGTACATCCGATATATAGTGTACTTTATACGTGAGTGTGTGTTTTGTTGTTGAAAACCTTTTGAAGTTGTGGAATTAAGATTGCTTTATCAGATGTATCATATTCTGTATCATTTATGTCTTGAAATAGCTGAAATATACTCATGTCAATTGTATAAATTGCTTGAGATGGAATCTATAATGAACAATGATTCTAGTACACATCATATAACTACATATTTTATTATAAACCAATGTTCAGAACTTCAATCATTCGTTTAAAGCCATCAATTTTATTTACATTCAATACAGCTAGATTTGCATCAACCCTTACTTTCACTGAATCCCATAAAAAAGCAGGAGAAGAAATCAACCAAGAGCCTCTTAAAAAGTTCAGACAATATAATGCAATGCATCCATTGAAAATGATTGGTATAACCAAACTAAATATCCCAGAAATTCCGAGTATGACCACTTAAAAGAGATTCCAATTGGTAAAATCAAGCATCCTAACATCAGAGTTAGAATTACAAAGAAAGATGGAAGCACAACTACTACTACTGAATATGATATCAAAGAAAGTCCACTTAAATTCGATGATCTCAATAATACCTTGTTTCCTGAGAGCCAGGAAAATTTTCATAAACAGGTAACTCTACCTTTGAATGTTGCATACATCCATTATACTAGACTTTTCAAACAAGCTTATAAAGAAATTTGTTCAGATAAGTCAGAATTACAAATGAGAGACAGTGAATTGAATGCTCTTGCAACACAGTTTTGGAATAGTTTGACTAGGGATAGAGAATCGTTGTTCAATCCTGCTTCAATTCCAAACCATAATCCTACTGATTCAATATAAATTTCATAGTAAGAATTATGATACTATTACTGAAGTTGATCTAATGAATATGATATCGCTTCTTGAGTTCTAGTTTATATATGCTATATGAATTCTGTTTAGGTGTATTAGGTACTCAATTTAGTGTTGATCATTATATATTATTTTTGTGGTTTTGTGTAATATGTATATATATATATATATATATGTACTTTTAAAAATGTGGTTTCAAAACAAGCTTCTCTTCTAATTAGCCATTAACTGAATCAGCATCATGCAGGCGCTCTTAATATTCCTGAGACTTGCTCCATGTCTTTGTTTGAATCCATTGCTTGAACACTCATCATCTTTATCACCTACATCATCAACAACGCCTTCTTTTTTACAAAATTACTAGAATGATGGAATTTTAAAGGATGATTACTTAATTTTGAACAGAGAAGAGATCAATTTAAATAAACTAAATCAATTAAATTTGAAAGACTTGAAGTCTATCAGGATTCAAAATGAAAACATCATAGTTCCTAATAATTTCAATCCTGTTTTTGTTTTCAATCATGGCAAAAAAGATGAAGATGAGTTAATGAATTTTACAGATTTTTTGATCCGTTCACCTCCTTTTAGTATTCCAAAAATGAACTTCTATGACTTGAAATTATTAGTTCCAAAAAGTGGACCAGCCCAAGAACAATATCAAACTAAATCCATTTATTGAAAATCATGTCCCATTATTAGTATTTCATTTAACTGATGATATAGTGACAAATAATAACGAAAATGATAATGCATTTCTAGAATTTGATAACTTAACTAGAAATTGGCTCATTATCTTTCAATAGAACAATTAGTTGAAGGATAGTTCTGTACCTTGCAACCCAATGATATTTGTATGAAGATGAGTTTGAAAGACTTTAAAATTTTAATATTTTCAATCAATCAAGATCGTGAATTAACTTTACCTTTATCAACATCATTGAATGATAAAACATCACCTAGATCTAAGAGCTATAAACAAATGATGTCAAGCTATACAGATTTAAGGGTCATTCCTAAAAACAAAGGTGGAAGTGTCTATAAAAGAAATGATAACTCGTTAGACGATTTAAGATTCAATCTAGAGCAAAGACTCAAACAGAAGAAGATAAAAAATAATAGAGAAATTTCAATTAAGTCTAAGTTGAGTTCTTTAAGTGAATACAATGATGATAGTATGACACCAAAAATCAAATCATCTGAAGTTAAGAAATCATTCAGATATGAAAATAATAATAAGCAAGATGTTCCTTTTCAAAAAGAAAAGGAATTGGTTGAAGATTTTAAAATTAGCAAGAAGTGAAAACACAATTAATAAAATTAAGTAAGTTTCAAATTTACAAACTCCTAAAAAGGAATTCAAGAAACCAATTGAGGTTAAGAATAATTGTGAGCCAATAACTTGGTATAATGTTTTCCATCATAGTATTTTCAAAAATGTTAATTTTTGTTCTTAGATTTAACTATGAACATACAGTATCAAATTAGAGTCGTTAACTTCAGATCTCGTAAGTTAGGTTTCGCTTTATAATTTACTCGGTAGATGTAAGCTTTTGAACAAGAAAACTCTGTCTAGTAATTTTCCAGTCAGTCTTTTTCTCTAAAATAATGACTCTATAAAAAACTCTCAGATCAAAGTTTCGACCAAATAGTAGTATTCTGAGGTGCGTGGCTCACATAAATGTCACGGATTTTTACATAATCCAATCAGCCTACAGCCTACAGCCTAAATCATAGAATTTAAGACCAAAACCATGCCATTGTAAGATTGAGACTGTTAATAACAAGGGTGTTCCATGTTATTTAAACGGCTAAATCAGTCAAACCTTCAATATCTGATCAGTTTTTTATGCTTTTTTAGAATATTCCAATCTGCCAATGAAAGGCCTGGAAACCATGCCAAAAATCAATTTAACTTGTAATTAACAAATCTTCCCATTATGAAACAGCATCCTATGAGACGTTTCAGATGTAAAATAGGCCAATGGAGCAATATTTGATTGTCGAAACAAAAATATGCAGTTTTGACATCCACGGTATAAGCAAGTTATCTAATCAGAGAATTGGAGTAAAGCTAACATAAATATCGACTTTCAGATTATGCGTCATAGTTCACACTGTGAAGACTCTTCGACATTTATACCTTTGCAAATTATCATTAACCAAATCACAACTGCTTTTCATCCTTATCAGTCACTCAAATTTCAACACAACTAAACACTTGAAATGGTTTCCAACTTGTAGTTCAATGATTGTTATAATCACTGATGTTAATCAAAATGATTTAGTTACCACCATACTAATCTGTGATGATTCTGGGCAAGGTCTTTAGTCCAGGAATTTTGAAAAGCGAGAAACTTATAGGAGCGATAAATGGAACTCAAATTTTGCTAGAGCGATCGAAAGGCTTCTCGTTGATTTCACTTATTTCTGAATTAACTTCAAAAGAGAAAAGTATCAAATTCACTTATGCTTCTTTAGTATTTAGGTGCCAAACTTGTTGTTCAATTTTTTACTCAAGAATTTCAAAGCTAATTATCTACATTCTAATTCAAGCTCGTTCGCTATTCACGTATTATTCATTATTTAGAGGTACTATCATTTAGCTAAACAAAGCATATCTTATTGAGTCCTTTTCTAAATTATTTTCACCTTTTGACAGTGGTTTGATAGGTTCTTGGAAAGAAGCGTTATTAGCACATTCAAACTTATCCTCTTCTTCTTCAATTTCAGCCATCTCTTCAAAAAAAATGCGCTCGTCACTATCATAATCATCAATCTTTTCATAAGTAGCATTCTTAACACCTTCAACTTTATCTTCTTCAATAATACCACTTGTACGATTAGATTTGAACTGTTTATGTTTCTTTGGCCTTGTACTATTAGGAACAGGTGGCTTACTATAAGTAACAGTTTTAGTGATCTCAAAAGTCGGTAGTTCTTCGATCTTATCACTTTTAATTGGTTTGTGAGAAGTATGTTGAATAATTTCATCTTCATCTAAGGAGGAGGAATAAGAATAATCAAAATCATTAGCAGTGTTCAAAATTCTTGGTTTGGGAGGTTTTTTGGATTTTGATTTTATTTGATAAGAATGTTTTGATCTTTGCTCAATTGATTTATTCATTTTTTTATTGAAATAATATGAAATTTTAGATAAATAAACCATTATTTTATTCTTTATATATCTTATAATCGAAAAGATTTCTTTGATAATTGATTTTATCTTATTGATGATGAATTTGAGTAATGATTTAATCTTAGAAACAACTCCCTTGATAAATTCTTTGAACTTAGCTAGGAGTAGCTCAATTTTAGATTCCTTTTCATATTTACTAACTTCCTTTTCGACTAAAATACTCTTCTTTTTGTGGTTACAGCTTTGATGATGTTCATTACCATTCCCGTGGTTGTTACATTTATAACAACCTCTCAAATCTCCATCATCCAAATATTTAACACTTCTGATAACCTTCTTTTGCTTTTTCTGAATACTTGGGTTCTTCTTGAACACGAACAATTTCAAGTTGTGTAGTGATATTTTCAATTTCTCAATGATTAAAATTGGTAATTTAATTAATAATTTCTTAATAATTTCAACTAGTAGGAAAATTGGTAATAAAATCAATCTTATAATGAATAGAAAAATCTTCTTCAATTTGGCCATCTTTGCCGCCTTCTTCTGCTTCATTGAACGTTTTTTACCCTTCAACATAATGCCTCAACTGAAATTTACAGAGAATAAAACACTTTCTTGTGCAATAAAGGCAAATTCATTTCGAAAAATGTGGTTTTTTCAAATAAAGAACAAATTCATTACTCTTGAATTGGTTTTGTGTCAAAGGGAAAAGCCAAAACAAAAAAAAAAATTGACACAAAAAGCAAATTAGTGAAAAGAACTCTATTAAAAGATAAGAGTTAGAGCTGATAAATTGGCCTCCATTATGAGAAAGATTTGAGGCCACTGGTACTTTACTAGAATGAGTAGCCCAAGCCACAAACATTATAATTGATTATGCTAATATATCGAAGTCAAGACTGAAGTTTCTCTTTTATACTCTTTTCGGATCAACAAATTTAAATCCTTAGAAGCCCCAAACCACAACTGAATTCAACATCCATTGAGTTACTCTTTTAATGTCATTCTTCGAAAGCTTCACCAAAACTGTCCAATCAGGCCCTTCTAAAGGTCTTAAAGAGGCCCAGAGACTATCCAGTGACTTCACAGTGTCCAAAGAACTGCTAGACAATTACAAGAAAGATTCGGTCAAATCGATGGTATCTTTCAATTACCACAAGATTACGTTGAATTAGAGAAAAAAAGTCGCTAATTTGAAAATTGTTTATAATAATCCATTATCAGTCACTTCAACTTATGAGAATGAAAGATACAATTTTCCATCCCAATTGACCAGTTATTGATTTGTCTAAAAATATTTCAACTAAAGTTGAGAAATTAGCCAATTCTAAATCAACTTCAGAAGCTCAAACTATCATCACTTCAGCTAATCCTAAAACATTACCAAAGACTTTAAACTATGCTTTATCAACAACTACCAATTTATCAGCTTTGAAAATTCAACAATCTTCATCTGATGATTCTTTTGACTCAATTGCTCAAGGTTTAACTCAATTAGGTCAAACTGAAGCCAAGATTGGTGATGCTAGATTACAACAAGATAAATTGATTCAAATAAAAGTTAATCAAACATTCAGAAATCAATTGAAACAAAATTTAACTAAAGCTGATAAATCTAGAAAATCAGTTGAAAACAAAAAATTTTACTATGACCTCGCAATTAGTCTCATTGAAAAATGCTAAACCTGAAAAGGAGACAAGTTTAAGAGTCACTTTAGAAACTTTAAAAAACAAGTTGTTGGTTCTGCTTCTGTCTTGAACGAATTAGGTGAATTCGTTACTGCTCAATTAGCTCACCATCAAGCTGCTACTGAACTATTAAAAGATTTACTACCAAACTTGGAAAATCTAAGAGATGATCCAGGCACTAGGGTTTTTTATGATCTTTATATTCATATTTAGTGATTTTGATATGGCATTTTGACAATAAATTTTGTCTTCATTGATGACTTGAATTATACTACTTTCTGGAATGTTTTAATCTTTTAGAACATTTTACTCAGGACGTTAAGTCTCCGAAGTATTGTATAGTTCTTCTTCTAGAATCACAGGTTATTATTATTTTGAATATAGTTCTTAAAGACAGATATGCCATATTACGACTTTAAAGCAATAATAATTAATATCATATTACTAAAAGCGGTGCATATATATAGTTGATAGATACTAAATATCTCTAATAGAAGGGTTCAGAAGATGTGGTTTCAGACAAATCTCACCCTGATTGGTAATCACTATACTTTCAGTGGCATTTATTGGTGATTTTTCAAAATTCAGTCCAATTGAATTGTAAAGTTCGACTTGTTCATTTACCTTGGGAACTTGAAACTCTTTCAATTCGAATTGTTTTCTATTTTCATTTTCAATATTGATGAAGAAATTCCCTGCACTTACAATGTAACCATCGCTTGTAAGAATTTCAATGTACCCAGTTAAAAGATAGGGGCTACTACGTCCGAGATTTGATTTAACTAATGAAGCAACTTTTCCAAGTTTGTTGAAATAAGAATCATTTTCAAATTCAGATGAATAATCTTTCTCTTCTGTTTCATTATCGCCATTTATAATTCGGTCATTCACTGTGATGGATATTTGTTTGGACTTGTGAAATAAGTATTGACTAATCATTGGAATTAATTCTTCTCTGTTGTTTCTAATTTTGAATAGTTTGGAATCTTTGAGATCATTTTCGCTGAAATTGTAATTCTGGAAGGGTTCATATTCGTCATACCAGTTCTGTTGGTCTTCTAATTTGTGTAAAATATTAGAAGGTATAATTAACTTATAGGAGTGTGATTGTGGAATCTCTTGTTTGTTTAACTTTCTATAAGCAGCATCTAAGACGGCCTTTCGTTCTTCCTCTGTTCTTTTGATCTTCTTGATGATCTCTATGCACAATTCTTTACATTTCAGATTTTCATCAAGTACTGTTTTTAGTTGATGGACAAAAAATAAATACATTTTTGATTCATTTAAACCATTGAATTCACCTGTGTTGAAAATGTTGAAAAACATTCTAGAAAACCGGAATATTGTTGAAGTAAAGGTTTAGAATCTGTAGCTACTATACAAATGGAACATTCCAGAATGTCCAGTTACGTGTATAAAAGGAGAGAGGATCTCCTAAGTAGATTGTTTAGTGAAGTTGAATAAATAAGCTTAATCATGATTGATAGTAGGATATCGAGTTTACAACAGGTTATGAGCAG